>CM070507.1:34151150-34400642 GCA_036346375.1 Guadua angustifolia
TAATCAACCCTATGTCAAAATCTAATCAAGGATAATGCGGGCGATAAACTAGGTTTTGACAATTAAGGTCTAAATCACCTAGGCTCACTAGTGCACTAACTAAATTATGTCTCTATACAAGAATTGCTAAATTGAACAATCAATCACTAAGCAATTCTAATATGATCAAGCAATCAATAATATAGCGATAAAGGAAATGCTTGAATATAAATGAGACAAGAGATAACGATATTTTTCCGTGGTGTTAGGAGACTTGCCGATCTCCCTAGTCACGTTGAGGCTAGCCCAAACCACTTGGACCGGCTCGCGCTTCCGCCTCGATTTCACTCGATGTAGTTTTTCACATTTTAGCGTAAACCTTGAACCTTCACAAACTTGGCGAGGTGTCTCACAACCTTGAGGCTTCCGCTCCTGACGCTCTCGCGCGTCTAGGAGTCGGAAACCTCCAAGAGCAACAAGCCGAATCCTTGGCTTGAACTTCACCGAGCACAACACATGCGCTCCCGGTGATTACCTAGTACAACACATGCACCTAGGCCTCCCTCAAGTGCAACACATGCACAAGAGATCACTCAATCCACTCCTAATTGCAACACATGCAATTAGTCTCACTCTTTTGCTCAAGAATCAAATGTGAGTGTGCAACACATGCAACACCTCACCAAAACACTCAAACAAGCCAGCAACCTACTGCCCAAGCCCCCCATGGAGTCTATTTATACCCCACCAAAGAAAACTAGCCGTTTGAGGGCAAAACAGGAAAAATCTCGAGGAGTCTGGTTTTACCCTCAAACGGCTACCTTTTCAACACTTCCTTTTTTTCCAATTACACGAAGAGTCTTCATAATTAAGTCATGGAGTTATTGACAACTGGAATTAGCAACATCGCATTGTCAGTCCATGAAGGCGGAGTTGAAAATAGCATGATACCATTTGCTCACTACCAATCTTCATCTATATTCCCTCCTTTCCAAAATATAAGGCGCGCACGCATTTCAAGATTCAAACTTTGAAATCTTTGACCAATGATTTGTCCAACTATATAAAGATTTTGTGATATAAAAGTGGTACTATTGGATTAAGTATTTGAAAGTACTTTGTAATGATATTGATTTTGTTTGTATGAATGATATTGGATAAGAGAAATCAAAAGTCAAAGTATAGTTTAGAAAACTGTGCCAAGTCAAATCACGCATGGGTGATCATTCTTAGAGCCGCAGCATGTACCTTGAGCGTAGTGCTTTACATCAAGCTCAGAGGTATACATGCCTTGCACGTTCCTCCTTTCCTCAAGAATCGATCAGCAGCTGTCCAAAAAAAAAAAAAAAATCTAACCTGACTTTGTTTGCACGAACTATTCCAACCCAACAATCTCCTGGCATGAGTAGCACTATTAATCTATCCACATCTATACAACTTCGAAGCTCGTCCAGAAGAGCTCGTCTCTGTAACATCCCGAAAAATTTAAAAATAGAAAACAAAAATTTAAAAATAGAATTAAATAAAAATTTTATCTGAAATCAAGATTATAATTTAAAATATCATCTTTTTGCTCATTTTCTTGAATTCGGCCTTAGAAAAGAATAATTTAAATGTTGAAATCTTTTCTTCCAAAGTGAACAAATTATGAAAATTAGTTTGAAGTATGATCTTATTTTGAATTTACATCTTTTCTGAATTTTCTTGGAATTATGGTATTTAATAAAATCATTTTCATTTGGTTGAATCTCTATTTCCCAATCTTTAAAATAAACAATCATATAACAAAAAAATCTACAAAATTATATTTAAAAATAGGTAAACCTCTGGAACATTATTGCTTCATTCAAAAAGCCATATGAACACATTTATTAGTGAAAAGAAATGTGAAATGATGAAATTTGACTAAGAACAGAAAGCTTGTAAAATTAAGTTAAAAATCTACCGACCTTTTCTAGTGCTGAAAATTTTACCATATCTTCTGAATGGATAGGTACATATTCAGTACAAACATAGAAAATAAATAGTCAATTTTTTGCCTTTAAAAATTCCAAAATTGAAAACCCAGAAATTTCAAGATTCAATGTCAAAATTACTATAAAATAAATATAAAATATATTAATCTAAAAATTTTAAATTAGAATAATATAACTATAAGAAACCTAATAAAAAGTTTTCAAAAAATTTTCACAGTGCTTCAATCCTCAAATAAATTAAAAACAGAAAAGAAGAAAATTAACAGTTTGGATTGTCAGAATTTATATAAAATTCAAACAGAACAATTCAACTTGAAATTTTTACTGAATAACAAACCTTATCTGAGGAACTCATTAAAAATTATCAAAAATTCCCCAACCGAAATGACCCTTCAATTAATGACTTGATTCCTGCTATGTCGAGAAGCTTTGAACCGAAACCCCATTTGCTATTTTTGACAGGTGGGACCCTATCACTATTTGGACCCACACGTCAGGCCAGCTCTCTTTCACCTTCTCCTTCCTCGTGCTGGAGCTGAGCTGGCGCCCAACCGCCTAAGGGCTGTTTGGCGAGGATTGAACTTCTTGATTCTAAGAATCCGGTGAAGCAGAAAATTTTAATTTCACCAGATGCATGAAGCTGGAGCTGTGAGTACATTAAGAGTGTTTAGATGGATCATCTTGTTTACATTTCAGACTAAAAATATAAACTTAATTCACTTTATTTTAGCCTATAAGTTTGAGATCTCGGTGAAAATTTGAAATCTAGAGCTCTACCAAGCAGGTCCTAAGATTGCCGATAATCTGTTGGTGCTGAAACAAAAAAAAAGCTATTTATTGGGTAACTAACATAATTCCAAAACACACAATATAATTAGGTACAATTCACTTAGTTTTACTGTGTAATCATCTAATTTGACTATGGTTTGGACACCGTCTCAATATAAAAAATTCTGAATTTTTTTTGTGTATATACCTGATTTTGGCAAACCTGTCGCTAAAATACCGTGTGGGGGAGCAAATGGGTTGTGGTATGTATGTACCCGATTTGTGCATTTTATATACACTTTCTTCGTTATCCACTAATAATAAAACCCTTATGTGCGGAAGATTTCAGATCCAACCAGGCGGTCCACGTGCCAACCAGGCGGTCCACGTGTCGCCACGCCGATTTGCGAAAAAGCCCCTTTGTTTCTTCAAAATTACGGATAGGTCCTTCGTGATTTTTTGTGAGACGAATTTTTTTTTTCTTCGCGTTTAGGTCCACACACACGGTATTTTCTGGAAAAAGCCTCCGTTAAGTTTAAATCGCGAACAAGTCCTTTTCTAATTTTTCGGCATAGCGAAACAGGTCCAAAAAAATAACAAACAAGTCCACGCTTCTTACGTTCGAGTCCTTTCTCCGTTTTTCTCGGAAAAAAATTTTTTGTCACCAAAAAAACCCGGAAAAAATGTTTCCGTCACCCAAAAAAACCGGAAAAAATGTTTTCGTCACCCAAAAAACACAGATTCATCGAAGATTTATAGCAACTTATGGATTTGCCAACGGGTCATAATCGCGGGTTTTTTTTTAAAAAATGTGGATTCGTCAGAAGATTTATAGCGATCTGGATTCGCCGATGGGTCCTAACGATCCATTTTTTAACAAACGCAACAAAAACCGGAAAAATGTTTTCGTCACAAAAAAACAATGATTCATCGAGGTTTATAGCAACTTATGGATTTGCCAGCGGGTCAAAACGCGGTTTTTTTTATAAAAAATGTAGATTCGTCCGAAGATTTATAGCAACCCATAAATTCACCGGCGCGTCCTAACGACTCATTTTTTTTTTAACAAGCGCAACAGAAAAATCCGGAAAAAATGTTTTTGTCACCCAAAAAAACCGGAAAAAAATGTTTTCATCACAAAAAAACACAGATTCATCGAAGATTTTTCGCCCTTTTTCCTCTAGGCTATTTTTCACCAGTTGGTGGTTTTGCGAAAATAAAAAATTATTATTTTTCCGAGCGCATGCTATCAAAATTCAACCGGCGCAGCGTAGCGCGCTTATCTACCTAGTAATCCTACGAGTCGAAGCAGCATGGGTTGGAAAAGAAAATTTGACAAGAAAAGATTCAAAATTTTTGTAACTAAAAGTTGTATGCAACTAAAAATCTAGGCTCGATATCTGATCATTCAAATGCTTATTACACAAGTTAAAATAGAGTTTTGATGAAGTTGAATTAAAATGTTAGTGGTATATTTACGGTTTCATTATAATACGACTAGCTTGACCTGCCCAAATGATTACGCAGCTGTATGCAACAAGGCATAACTTACGTATATTAAAGATAGAGCTGTTTTGTTATACAATCCAAATAATAGAAAATTATAGTGAAAAAATCCACACAAAATAACCCACTTAACCTGTAGTTGGTGGGATTTGAACTGTAGTCATCAGCCAGAGCGTTGTGGTGTTGCATAGCTATGCTATGCTACAGTTGACATATCAATTTTATTTATTAAGTATAGTATCTAAATATAATAAGTCTGGGAAACCACCTCTTGGTAATGTGGTACCCAATTGTTATAAACACATGACAGCATTTCAGTAGAAATTTTGTAGGATAGCGGATTTATTCTCAGCATCTGTTTGTCTAGACGTGTAATGAGAGACACTCGCATGTATGTGTGTGTGGTGATGTGTGTCGTCTTTTAATCAAAAAAATAATTATGTACAGTTATAAGATAGATCCACAAAATCAATGGTGATTTTTCTATTTTTCTTTGATTAACGTGGAAATTTATAGTTTAACTGGTAGCTCTTTTTAAAATCTCCATTAACTATGTTGCATTTTTTCCAATTGGACTGCAACAAACATTTTTCATTTGTTTTTTTATTAAACACATCTCAAACCCAAAAAAAAAAGAGATAAAGGTGAACTAGTGCAGATTTTAAATTTATGTTAGTTTCATCTTTTGCATTTACGTTTTTTCCTGTTACCTTCAACTCATTGTAGTACCTTTTGCATAGGTCGATAGTGAAATAATGATGGCACAGTCTTTTATCGACTCCGACCTTACGCGCTGGACATCATGGAGAGCGGAAAAATGAGAATTGATCACGTTCTTTTTAAGCCCGGGTTTTTTTTACAATTATAGCCCCTCTACGAACGTATTTATAGATTAGTCCTCTTTCCTACCGTGAAAGGTATGGCAGGTGACACCTATCCCTATAGTACCAGGAGAACACAGAAGCCTGCGCTACCGCACTCAAGGAGAGCCGGCAAACGTAGCGGCCGGGCGAGCATGGGAAGATCGCTACCATGGTAGGGACACGAAGGTTCCTTCCACGGTGGGAAGGATGCTATATTTATGATTTTATTAGGAAGGAAGCTAAATTTACAAAAAAAATGAGAGAAAGGGGCTAAAAGGTGATCAACTTAAAGAATGAACCTGAACTTAAAAGGTGACACTAATGCCTGGACATACAATAGGAGTGTTCCTATCTTGTGCTCCTGAAAGCAGTGCAATAAATTTTTAAACATAGGCAACAATTCATAACAGCATATGCAATATTACAAAAACACAAAAGCAACAACAAAGAAAGATTTAAAAAATCACTCTCTCGATAACTTAGACAAACTTGAGTAGTATTAGATGTCTAAATTAGTATTGGCCAAACTATTTAAAAAAGTGTACAAGTATTCAAAAACAAAAATGCATATATAGAAAAAGATGTCCATAAAACCGCAACATTTTGGAGATGCATATGTAACAATCAAAGTTACTTAGTGCATCATCTTAAAATAACCTATTTCATAATCCATTGCAACAAAAAATGGGCACCCAGCAAATAAGTACCTTTTTGTGACTAAAAAGAACTCTTCTGCTACAAATAAATCTTCAACTACAACAAAAAAATATTGTGCAACTAGATAAGAAATACACATTACAAGAGTAAAAACACTTCTTAATACATTGGAGGAAGTGAGCAGCAACATTTTGAAAAATCCTACATCAAGCCTAGAAGAGAAAGAGGTGTGTAGATAGTGGCATGTAGTAGAGCTCTCTGATGGAATTATAGCAGCACTAAAGTTGAAGCTGTAGTGGAAAGGTTGCTAGTTGCGGTGAAGCTTCTAAATTACATGGGAGCTTGGGGGAAGGCAATGAAGGTGGAGCTTGAGTGGTGCTCATGGATGCGATGTCGGCGACTTCTCTTAAAAAACAAAGGATGACGACGATCTCCTGCAACCTATGGACTATTAGCCTGACCTCACATGAGGATAAGAGTTGTTGACCTTGGAAAGGAAGTGCTTCACGTAGTCTCTGACCATGGTGGCGCTTGGTGGGAGATTGTTAGGGAGGAGTGACATAGATGTTCGTGTGTGTGAGAGATTGTGATATGGAATGGTTGGGTGGTAGCGAAAGATATGGATAAGATTTGATGGAGGAAGAACCTGTGAGAATGAAGCATCTAAATAAACTCTTTTCTCGGACGGTAGACTAATATCATTATCGGAACTTAAATGGACTCCTTTCCCCTTTCCTATTACCGAAGACGTAATGTGTCAGATAAAAAAAAGGTAGAGTGAAATCTGAATCCCACAAAGAAAGCAAAGTCTGAGTCTAAATTTTTTATTATCAAATAGCCTTTTTACTGCAAACTAGAACAACATTTTGCTATTCTAGGCAGAACACATGTTTTTTGACCCCAAGGCAAACATGTCTTTCGACTATAGTCTAGCGGCATGGATCCATGCATCCGGAAGGTGCAGGCGACATAGATCTGATGTTGGGGAGGTGGAGACAAGCTCGATGTGGCTGGCAGCGAGGTGGATCTAACCGAGCACGTGGTGGATCCTACCGTCCATCGTTGCACCTAGCCACATCATCGGGCATGCCTTTGACCAACTATAGCTGCCCGGTGGGCTGGCCATAGCCGCAGGCTAGCAATGAGGGGTATAGGGTACCACATCTCGTGAAAGGCATGCTCAAGCTGATGAAGCCGTCCTCGGTGGATTTGCTCATGGATGCTGCGATCTCCTCCTCCATCCTTCTGCTGCCTCCAACTCTCTCCTTTGCATAGTGATGGGAGCCACTTTGACATCATCGGTGATAGGTAGTGCGAGCAAAGGCATGAGGCAACTATGGTCGGCACTGACAATGGCATCTTTGGATGGGGAAGGAGTCGAGGTAAGAGGAGAATAGGGTGGGTCGGACTAGAGCCCACATGCGGTCGTGCTCGTGCTATCCCATGTCCCTTAAACATATATGTGGGATGCCATCCGCGGCATGGTCCAAGGCGCGACATAGCATACATGTACACAAAGCAGTGGCATGACATGATTGTTAGGGTTCTTTTGAACTGACGATCGGGCACAATAAGCGACCTGACATGGCATGCCTCGAAGGGTTGTGCTTGGGCTGACCCAGCATGCTACAGGCCCGACGAGCATGAAGCAAACACAATACAGTTTTGGCATAAGTTTTTTCATAGTTTTTGATAAAAAATATTATGAAAAGTTTGGCAGTAGAAGTAAGCAAAAAGACTTGCCCCAACAATGCAACAAGCAAGAGGTGCTTCAAACGCTTCAAGTGTGTGGGAAAAGCTAAAATATAAGTTATCTAGTTTGTCTTTTAAAGTGCTAAACAGGTCATAATAGAATCCACAAGTAGAGATCGACCACTATTCGACACTAGGGGTGCAATTGGCTCGGATTTTGGTCGGATATCGCTCTTTTCCTATCCTAAACTATATTTTTTATCGGACTCGGAATCGGATAAGGATAGTGCCAGATATAATTACGGCGCAGATAATATCGGTCACAAATTTGAAGTGAATATGGAGCAGAATCGATACGATACCGAATATTTTTTGTTGGATATCACGCGAAAACATATACTGCATATAGCACACATATAACAATGATTAATCAATCATATGAGTTCAATATGCAATAGGATTATCACAATTTAACAAGTCATTTTATTAAGTAGCCTAACAAAATTGCAAAAGTATAAAATATTTCTTTATATTTTGCAAAAAATATTAGGCATTCACGTGAAACAAGCGGAAGCATATTCTTGCATGTCAAGTTCTATTGGTGGTGGTACGAGCGGTGGGATGGTGGATGGGGCGGTGGCGGAGAGGTGGAGTCATGGAGGAAGGGTATAGTTTAGGCTATTTGGTTGAGTCTAATTGAAGTTGCTAGAATATGGGACATAAATATCCGAATTGAATATCCGAATAGAGTTATCGGGATTATCGAGAATATAATTGGAATATTCGATCCGATAGATAGTGATATCCTGAATCTGATGCCGAATCAGAAACTAACTATTTGAAACCGATACCAAATCTGAAAACTATCATCCAACACTAATATTTAAATTCGATTCGAATAGATCTCATTGGTCGGTCGGTCGATATCTATCCCATTTGATAGCAGCCCTACTCGACACACCTTTTTGTAAAAAAAAGAATAAAATTTAGTTCTTTTTTTTCAATATTTATGTCTACTGTCTTAGCCCCATGAGTCTCTGATTACTTTGCTCTTTTTGCAATAGTACAAATAGATCGGACCTGGGTCAATACGACATAAAGGTGGCATAATGTGCCAATGGGTGCGTGCCTAGGCTCACTAGAGATGAATCGGGCGGCGTGGCATGTACAGCCGAATTTGGATAGGTTGTGGTGGGATAGCATGGTCTTGCCCTATGACCCATCGCGTTCATGTCCGGCCCGACACAATACCAAGTCTACTTAAACATTGCCCTAGTAATCAAACAGTCATCCCTCTCTATAGGAGGTGAAATTTCAGAAAATGACACCCAATTCGTGTGCCTCTCAGTTTCTGTGTATGACATGTGGGTCCATCTGAGTCTATGACAGTGAGCCAGAGTGTCAAATACCGAAAAAACGAATTTTAAAGGTGGCAAGTTCTGAAATCTCTCCTGTAGGAGAGAAGTTAATCCGCGCAATTCTTTCCAAATCAAACGGCTGAGAATCGCCTGAAAGCAAGGAACCGTGGTCCTTCCTGCCCTATTACTGTCCAATGGGCAATGGCAGAGCGAAACAGATGAGCGCCGCGGGCAAAGTCTCACACCTTCGTCTACGTCCCCGTCATGGAATCGTCCGGCACCCATGGCGTGAGCACCGTGAGCAAGCACCTGAAGGTGCTGCTGCCTTCTTCCTTCAGTAAGCTGGTAAGTGGTGAGATCACCCGCCAGTGCTGCCCTGCTCAAACGCATCTCACCCCCCAATGCTGCTCTGCTCAAACGCTGATACTTCAATTATGGATCGAACCGATATATTCCGCAGCGCATCTCCGAAGAGCTCGCTCGGCACTTCGATGCCGGCAACGGCGGAGCAGGGATGCCCGGCCCGACGGCACTCGTCGTCAGCCCGTTCGGCAAGGTCTGGCACGTCGAGGTCGGCCGGGACGGCAATGGCGCTTTCTAGGGCGCGGGTGGCCGGAGTTCGCGGGCGCACACGGCATCGGCGTCGGGTGGTTTTGCTGCTCCGGCATGAAGGTAGCTGCGTGCTCACGGTCAAGGCATTCGACACCAGCTCCTGCCTCAAAGAATTCTGCTCTCCATCCACAGGTAGTTGAAGATTGGCATGCAAATTTTGGATTTCACGTTTTGAATTCTGTCAAACAATGGAGAGATCAGTAATGTTGGTAATTAGATTGGACTCTGAGAAGCTACGTACTTCTAGATGACGAAAAGATACTTGTAGATTCGAAAGGGTAGATGATGATATTTTGGTTCGGAGGCAAAGATTGTAGATATTTATATCAAATCAAACTAGTATATCGTTGTGGCATAATTAGAGGATGCTACGTTAGGAGTCGATTTTAGAGTAAAAGAAGGATTAATCATGTGTGATCTCTTGTTAATTAATTTCTCCTTTCTATTTTACTACCATCACCTTGCTGAAAACCCAGTCGGTGACTCAGACAACCGCAAAGGACATTTTACTACTCCTCTAGTCACAAAAGAAAGTCGCTCTAGAATGTGCGTATCGAACCGTGTTAATTTTGACCAAAGGTATGATTAGAAGACATGAAAATAGCATGAGTAAATTTGGCATGAAAAATATTTCCATGACATTATATTTTTCTTCAAAAATATAAAGATAAAGTTAGTGGTTAAAGTGGCATCTTTTGACTTTGAACGACTTCCTTTTTTTAATTGGAGAGGATTAGTACTGGTTAGCAAGTAATTTTTAGTTTAAATTGATTGTTGTCACTATAATTTTTCCAGTTACAACAACAAGAAGCAGCAGAGACGCTTTGCATAAGACGCAGTTCATCAAGGTGCTTCAGTCCAATTTCATGGAAAAGATGGTTTGCAAACTCTTCCTGTTACTTTGTTTTTCTCCCGCTGTACGTCTTGTTGGAATGTCTGTATTTGAGAGTCGAGATGAGTCATGAACAATGCATAACTTATTGTCAATTATATGTTCTTGCAGTTTTTTCCTGCTAATTTTGTACAACATCACATCGCTGAAACACACCTGAACAGCCGGATGGCCCTCGTTTTTAGCCCACTCGGCAAATTTTGGCGCATGGACCTCGAGAAGGATCAATCAGACGTGTTCTTTACTGGTGGCTGGTCACAATTTTTAGCGTTTCATAGTATTTCTGAAGGCGACGTTGTGCTCTTTAGGTATGAAGGCAACATGGTGTTTAAAATCAAAGTCTTTGGGCTCAATGGATGCCAGAAAGATTTCAAGGCCAAGGACATCAGAATTCAACAAAGTGAGGAAATAAATTAGTTTCCGATAGTTTGAATATGTTGACAGTGGATTTCTGAATCTATCGACGTTGGATTGAATTATATGAGTTAAAATTTGTTTACCACATCTGTCTTCTCACTATTTACAGACAATGAAAAGCAACAGGAAGAACCTTCCATTAGGAAGCGTAGGAGCAAGAGCCAGGGATCAAGAGGTGAAGAAAAAAAGAAGCCAAAAAAATCCATACCGGTATACCACATTGGACCACCGTCTTGGATAAAAAAGGAGATCAACACCTATGCGCTTCAACGCCTTCTTGTAAGCATAACTATTCCTCTCCTGTACATGCAAGTTAGGAATAAGATAAACTCATTTCAAGAAATATATAAAATGAAATTTTACTTAGGATATGATATCTGAGACTTTTTTCGACAAGATTACCTATCTAATTGAGAAATTTTACAATGCATTATACTAGTATTGTATGGGAGATAATAGAAATCAGATATAATCATTAATTTGTTGAGAGTATTCGTATTCTACTACCAGATGAAGTACTAGCTAATGTGATCCACTAAGTCAAAAAGAATGAATGATCCGCATTGAATTTGGTGTACCACAAAAGAACTTATCCATTTAGAGAAACAAAATCCAGCATGTTAATTTGATGCTTTAACTATTTTTATTATATTGGACTGAATCCGTACAGAAATTATATTAATTTTTTGTTAAGAGTAAAATGCATTGCGGGTCATTGAACTTGCTGTGTGTTCTCATTAAACACAGTCCTCTCTAAATACATATTTGGGTCACTAATGTGTATTTAGTGGTACATTAACAGGTCACAAGCGCACATTGGCATCCCCGCACATATGGCGGTGCCATGAATTGATAGCCCTATGAACACTATCCACAACAAATATTAAAAAGAACTCTTTTCTTTTCTTCTTCCTGTTTCATTTCATTTCGTTTTTCTTCTCTTTCCCTGCAACGCCGATGGCCTGCACCATTACATCGTTGTCCAACTTCGCCGATCCGGCATACTCCCTGGTCCTGCCACCGCAACACCTCCTACCACCACCCTGCACCATGCTTCCATCCCTTCCGGTCTTCACCGGCCCCATCTTCCTCGCTGTCCACAACAAGACTCTATTGCATCACTGTTAATTTCTCCACCCCAACTCGATCGAAGGAGACAATCACAAGGGACAACGACTCTCAATCTAGAGCTCTCTGCCACCGCCGCATGCCACTTGGCCCAGATTTGTCACCAAGGAGGTTAGGTCCAGTGGGGGCCTAGATCCATGCTAGAATGATGGCTTCTCCACAAAATCCGATATGGTGAGTATGGCCAATGGCATCCATAGGGTAACGGCGGTGTCTCTGTCCCTCTCCCTCTCATGGTCTTCTCTCTTCCTCCTCCAGTAGCATCCACGAGTACATCAGCTGGAAAAAAATTTCGTGGAGGAGGTATGCAAACATAACTCTATGCATCCCCACTCCGATGGATGCCACATGTGTATCTTGTCAATCTCAATCATTCATTTAATTTCTCACTCCACACCCACCTTTGATTTCTCACTCCTCCAATTAATGACATTGTTGGTGAGGTGGGGTTGAGATTTAATTAAATGGACACGTGGCATCTATAGAAGTGGGGATGCATGATAAATTGCATACCTCTCCACGAAATTGTTTCCATCGAGGCTACCCTTGCTAGACCCAACCCTCCTTTTTGCGAGTGCATGATGTGGGGATATGATATGACGCTGCCATGTATGGTGGAGGGGATGTTGATTATAGCAATATATAATAAGTTTTGAGGAGAAATATGTAATAACTTTAATAAGTATTGGTTGATAGTTTAAATATAGGAAGAAAATTAAGTTCAGTTCGAACTTTGGAGTATATATCATATATGGCATCATCTACTTATGCCAAATTGAAATCTAAATTTTTGTTGACATATCACATTTTAAAATTAAAAGGGATGGAAAGCTTAATCTTATATTAATATAAAATAGAAATGAGAAAGACAGTGATGGTATATTAATATTTTATTTTTCTATCGGTTTTCCTCTACATCTAAGCACATAAAACAAACAAATTGCTTTCTCTATAGATTAATTTGTACCGGGCACGTATCAATGTAGGGGCTGGTGGGCGCCACCCCACCTCCGATCGGCGAATCCTCCTCCTTTTAGTATCCCTAATGTCGAGAAGAAGTAGAGACCACCGCCATGGCGGCAAATCGATAGATTTAGCAATCGACAACTAGGAGTAAGATGTAAGAAGAAAAGTAGAAAACAATCTTGCCATAAGTGAACCATCAAAATTAGTCATGGGCTCCTTACTCTCATGGGCTTTCACAGGTATAATAGTACTCAATCCTTTCTTGTGGCCTTGACACTAAGTCCAGAGACAAGCGAGGTGTCGGTGTTGTCTCGCGTGACAACGCGCATGGGCAATTGCGGGGCGGACACAGGTGGGCATGACCACGCTGGCGGGTGGCGATTCGCAAGAACTTGCATGGCATGCCGGCACCGATGGGTGCGAAGACCGGAGTTGAGGGCACCAAGCGTGCACTAGGGCTAGAGCGGCGGAGATGTGCGATAAGCGGCGAGGCCGAGAAAAGTTATCGGCGGCTTAGAGTGCAGGCGGAATCGTGTCATTGGAGGAGGCCGCGGCGAACACGCATTGTCGGGAGTTGAGCGGAGCAGCGCATCACTAGAGGAGAGAATCGGCGCTCGGGCGTCATCTAACCGACGAGTCGAACCGCATCTCGAGCCGAGAGAAACCAGGCTCCCCGTCCGGCCGGTAGCGAGCGCATATCGCCAAAGCCGGATAGGAACCAAGCCTAGGTATGAAAAAAATTGCCCCAAGTCCCAATGCAATGCCTCATGCACGAATGGCTTTGTTGTGATAAGCGATGTCTAATTTTTGTATTCTATTGCCCAAGTCTATTCTATTGGTGATTAATATTTTGTTTCTCTGATTTAATATGTATGAATTTGGAATTTGGTTGGCAATAGATCGATAGATATATCATTAGTATGTTTATGTTGAGTCGAACTTGATATAGGGCCCACCTCTACTTTCATCCTAGATTAGCCATTGTTTGTACCCCTTCACATATGTACAGTGGATTCTATATATACGTTAGTATATACTCATTTGTACCCACGGATGGTCCTAGAGTTCATTCGAGTATATAACTTTGGTGCAACTCAATAGAGGGATCTGGAGGGTATAAGTGCCTAGCTTAGGCGCAATTGTGTTAATCAGATATGAAATCAAATGATGGAGAAAAAGGCGATGATGTGACGCTCTCGTATGTTTCATTTTGCACTAACTGTAATAAAAGATCAAGACATGTGCATGCTTTGACAAGAAGAAACAAATGAATATATCAACACGAAGACAATTCATATATTGCACTGTATTTGACATAGTAGCAGCTCTTGCATAACATTTTTTCATCAATGTGGACTGCAAGAACTTGTCATCAAACGCACATGAACAAGAGTTTTTGATCTAGCAGTCAGTATGTATCCATTGTGATTGATCATCGATCGCTTACTGAAGAAATCGGTTGTCGAAACCAATTCACTTTCAATGATTGCAGTCATTATCTTGGACCTTCTGCTACTCGATCGGGTTCTGTCAACCATGCACGATCACGCTCAAGACCTCGATGAGCAGCACCAGGTCATGGAAGGTAAGTGGTATCCCATACAAGAACGGTTGCTACCTTCTTGGGGTGGGCTGGAAGAGCTTCTGCCAAGAGAACAAGCTCAAGGAAGGAGACGTGTGCACCTTCAACGTCATCAAGACTACTCTGTGGCATGTTGTCATCGTATATAGCTAAGCTACAGCCAGCTAGATAGTTCATATGTGTCCATTACATAGTTTTATTCAGGATGTTCAATTACGCTGTTATTAAAAACACTGGAATATCAAGACAGGGTATGTCATCCATACTTCCATAGTACTCTACATGGTTTGCGGCAACCCCCTCTGGTCACACGATCTCTTTTTTTTTTTGAAGAAAAATGGCCCTATTGTGAAAGGAAAAGACTATATAGTGCGTTCAATGTCAAATACATATACATTGCGAGAGGTGCTTTTATGCTTTTTTTTCAAAGTTGTATAAATATTAAAGCAAGAATAAAGTGTAGATGATAATCAACATTTTGACCATTAGTTTTCATTATAATATATTGTTACGATAATAAAAATATATGTGATGAAAGTATATTTCATAGTCTATGAAGTAATACCAATTTATATGACCATCTTAGATTTCCTTTTTCAACAAACGACGGTCAAAACATAAACTATATTTGGCACATGTATTATAGGAATATTTACATTTGGAACAGGAGTCGAGACAATGTTAAAACACAACAATTATACTTCCTATTTCCTCTTCTATGAAATAGTATTATTAATTTCCTTGCTTAGCATGAGGGATTGAAATAGGGAAGAAGACAGAGGGATAAGGCACAAACAAAGCCGGCAACTTTCCCACCTTCGTCTATGCCCCTGATCGTCATGTGGTTGGCCGGCAACCATGGCGCGCGCACCGTGGCCTGGTACTTGAAGGTCCTGCTGCCTTCTTCCTCCCACAAGCTGGAAAGGAACGAAAGATCAACATTGCCGTCAGCAAACACAAACCCAGCTCGATGCTGATCTTTCAATGATGGAACGAGCTACTTCTGCAGCGAATCTCCGACGAGCTCTCTAGGCATGCATATGGACGGTGGCGGCGATGGGGGGCACGGCGCTCGTCGTCAGCCCGTTCGGCAAGGTCTGGCGCGTCGAGGTAGGCCGGGACAGAGAGGGCGCGTTCCTGGGGCACGGTTGGCCAGAGTTCGCGGGCGCGCACGGCTTCGGCGTCGGGTGGTTCCTAGTGCTCCGGCACGAAGGCGGCGGCGTGCTCACTGTCAAGTCCTCCGACACCAGCTGCTGCCTCAAAGAGTTCGGTCGCCCACTCACCGGTGCATACGTCCTCTGCCTCTGATGTCGAATTGCAAATACAAATAAAATGTTTACCCAATTTGTACTAGAGTAGGAGAAAAAAATGTTTTTTGTTTAGTTGGAACAGACAAGCTTCTAAGAAGATGCTGAGATCACATTGAGCATACAGTACTTCGTTTTATTTCTGGGCTACTAATTCAGTGAGTCTGAGCGTGCGTTCAGTCTGTGTTCTGACAGTTGATAGGTCAGACATCTCATTCACTTTTGTTCACGTTCAGTTGCGGCAGCCCGGAGCTGCACCGGCGGCGCTCGTAGGCCGCAGTTCATCAAGGTGCTTCTGCGTGGTTTCATGGAAAAGATGGTTTGCACACTCTTCCGTTTAATTTGGTTTTCCTCACACTGTCTCTGTTCTAGTTGTAGCTCAGACTTCTGTCTTCAAATGTACCTTGCTCTTGCGTTTGTTCTGCAGCTCATCCCTGCTGAGTTTGTGAAACGCTACATCTCTGAAGAGCCACTGAACAGCCGGATGGCCCTCGTTGCCAGCCCCCTAGGCAAATTTTGCCAAATTGAGCTCGAGAAGGATCAAATCTAAATGCGTTTATTGTTATTGCCTTCTCAGCATTTACAGAAATGAAAAGCCATCAGGAAACACCTTCTTCGACTTCCAGTAGGAAACGTAAGAGCAGGAACAAGAGGCCAAGTGCTGAAGAAAAAATGAGTTCAAAAATCTGCAAATCTGTCTACGAAATTGGACCGCCGTCTTGGATAAAGAAGGAGATCAACACCTACGCTCTTGAAAAGTGTCTTGTAAGCACAATCATGCATTTCTTGTCTGATATGAGCACGTTAGGAATATGATAAACTCGTTTCAACAAAAAAGAAACGACCAGATTAATTCCATGCCAATATACACTTTCATAAGAAGTAATTGATCAATCCATCAATACACTTAACTTGACAGAGTATCGCCCCTTGCACAACATTTTCTCGTGTACATGCACTGTGTGTTGGTTTCTTTATGTTGAACTAATAATTTCAAAGAATTTTTGAAGGTACACCCAACTTACTTTAGCCATCCATTTTGGAAGATCCAATGATTGATAGTCCTATTACCATGTAGACGGTAACAGGTCACCACCTACCATTCAAGGGTAATAGAGATTTTTGACTGCATATTATGTAGGAAACAAATGTTAATTTTGTATTACTATTTAACTTTTGCCCCCAACAAGGAAAGCAATAAGTGCGTTGGACCACATTCTCTTTTTCGGAAGACAGCATCAAATACAAACATCAGACAATGATAAAAAAGTAAGTATAAATTTTATCAAAATTTTATATTAAAAATATAAAGAATCAAACAAAATTTCAGATGCTGATTATAGCAATATATAATTAATAAGTTGAGGAGAAATATGTAATAACTTTAATAAGTATTGGTTGAAAGTTTAAATATAGGAAGAAAATGAAGATCGAACTTTGGAGTATATATCATATATGGCATCATCTACTTATGCTAAATTGAAATCTAAACTGTTTGTTGACATATCACATTTTAAACTTAAAAGGGATGGAAAGCTTAATCTTATATTAATATAAAATAGAAATGAGAAAGAAAGTGATGGTATATTAATATTTTATTTTTGTATCGGTTTTCCTCCACATCTAAGCACAGTAATACAAACAAATTGCTTTCTCTATAGATTAATTTGTACCCCTTCATATATCTACAGTGGATTCTACATATACGTTAAGACCTGATTGTTGGAGATGCTCTTAGAGTTCATTGAGTATATAAGTTTGGTATATGAGCGGTACTTCAATGTTTTCCTTTTTAATACATGTACAAATCTTAAAGCAAATAAAGGGATAAGTAATCACTATCTACCGTTCATTCATGCTTTAATACCTATATTAATCGAATATGAAATCAAATGATGGACAAAAAGATGATGACGTGGTGCTCTCGTATGTTTCATTTTGCACTAACTTTAATATCAAGACCTGTGCATGCTTTGACAAGAACAAATGAATATATCAACACGAAGACAATTCGTATATTGTACTGCAAGAACTTGTCATCAAACGCACATGAACCGAAGTTTTTGATCTAGCAGTCAGTATGCATCCATTGTGATTGATCATCGATGGCTTACTGAAGAAATCGGTTGTCAAACCAATTCACTTCCAATGCTTGCAGTCATTGGCTGGGATCTTACTGTGGAAATAAAAACACTGGATGACTAGATATGTAGTTGTGAAATCCGTTTGGATAATATTCCGACTGATCCTATATATTCGGCTCAAATTTGGATAGTCATATTGGATGTTTATCGGATTCGACGTCAGTTTCGGATTCGAATTCAGGAGATCAATATTCTGGAATCATTTTGTAGTAAAAAAAAAACCGGATATATGCTGTCTCCGCGCTCCGCCATCTGCACCTCCTCCGCCTCTACGGCTTCTGCGCCGATCCCCGCGCGCTCCTTCTCGTCTACGACTTCGTCCCCAGCAGCACCCTCTCCCAGCACCTCCACCGCCGACGTAGCGTCACTGCCGTCGCTCCACCGGTAGTCCCATGGAGGACTTGCCTCCCCAGATCGCGTCGGCGCTCAAGTACCTCTACTTCGGCGTGCCCCCCGTCGTGCAACGCGACATTACCTCGTCGAACATCTTCGTCGAGGCCGACATACGCGCCCGCCTCAGCGACTTTGGCCTCTCGCGCCTCCTGGCCCCGCCTGACGCTTGCTCCACAGCGGCCTGTCAGGAGCTGGAGCTCGTCACCGGGCTGCGGCAGGTGTACGTGGACAGGGAGCGGAGGGACGTGACACTGGCGGACAGGGTGGTGGCCAAGATTCATGTCGGCGAACTCAGGGGAGTTGTCGACTTGCCGGTGCTCGGCGAGGGCCTAGGCCTGATGGCCAGCATGTAAGGGGTGGCGGAGCTGGCATTCCGGTGCGTGGCGCTAGACAAGGATGAAATAACCTCAAAATTTCAAAAATAAATTAAATTTGGCCATTGCTATTTATCTGGAATTTATTGAATTTTTCCCGAATTTATTTCGAATTTTTTTTCCGATTTAAATCGAAAACTTTCCTTTTCGGAAAAGTCAACCCCGAATTCCGCTTTCCTTTTTGATCTTCCGTTTTCCCGTTCAGCTCGCGCCTTCCCGTTTTCCGCCTCCTCTGTTTATTGCTTGCGGCAGCCCGTCCTGTGTGCAACTGCTTCGCCCAAAACCGCCAACACCTCGTCCGTCGTTCCTTGCGCCAATCCCGTTAAAATCGCATCATCTTCTCCGTTCGCCCGCCAATCGTTCGCCGCCACCTTCCCCAATCAGCGTCGCCCGGCATCCCCTCTGCGACACGCTGGCAGACACACCCGACCTGTCCCCGACATCCCCGTCCCGTCCCATCGCCACCACACCGCCCGTTGAAGCTCTCTCTCGCTCCGCTGCTCGGCCATCGCTCATGCCGTCTATGCCGGGTGGAGCTCGCGTCTCCTACTGCCTTGTATGCCTTCTCCCCTACGCCATCATTCCTCTGCCCGTTCGATCGATCCACCACTCGAGTACCTTCGCCGCGCACCTCTCTCTCTTCCGTCGAATGCTCGTCCCATCTCGCCACCGATTCGCCCAGCCTGCGAGCACGATCTCCTTTGATACATCATACGAAAAGCTCGCCGCTTGCCGCATCCACGCCACCCCTCCGTTCAATCTTTTCGCTACTCGAGCACCCCCTGTCGCTTACCTCTCTCCCCCGCCTCACCTCTATAAAACCCGAGCTCTCCTGGCCGTTTTCGTTCACGCCGAGCACAAGATTGGTAGCCACCGAACTCCCTCGCCACCTCTTCCTCTGACCACTTCTTCAACGTCGCCGAGTGCTAAAACATAAAATCCCACTTCATCCTCCTCGGCTCGGTTGATTTTTCCCCTTCTTGCGCCCTTCTCCGATTCAAACCACCCCATCACATGACTCGCATGACCCCACCGTCGGCACCTTCCCGAACCCTTTGCCTCACGCAGCCCTGCGTACGCGTCATCCCACCTGCTTGCCGACAGTGGCCCACTTGTCGACCTCTCCTCGGCGCTGCGTGGTTAGTAGCCAATCGGGCCGTGTCGCCTTCATCAAGCATATCTTGTGCCGGCGGGCAAAATCGCAACCTTCAGGCAGCCCATTGGAAATGCCTTTTCCTTTTCTTTTCGGTTTTGGTTTTCTTTTCGGATTTAAATCTGATTAAAATCCGAAAATTCGTTTTAAATCTCGAAAAATCCGAAAATCCCTAAGAGTCGAAATGTCAAAAATACATATTTTTGATATTTTCAAGCTCTTGAGTCCAAAAATGCACTCCGTTCATAAAATCAAATCCCGAAATTCCAAAATGCCCTTTCCCTCTACTTGAGCTCTCCGATTCGATTTTCATCCTTGTTCCTTTTCTCTTTATTTATTGTTTCATACATTTATTTCTTGTGATTATTTTAATGCGCTAGACCCGGGCGGAGCAATACTTGGGCGGAACACTACGCGGAGACGTCACGAGGAGGGAGGCGTTCGGGACCGCAAGACATCGGCGACTATTCTTTAGGAGAACCTTCAACTTCACAAGGCAAGCCGCACCCCTTGAACATGTTGAACCTAGTTCCATTTAAAATATATGTATATATATTTTTTGTATTGCATTATTTTTGTTATTTTAGAAAAATAGCAAAATTTGGTAGTTTCGAATAACATGATTAGTTATAACCAAATGTTAAAACCGATTGTTATGCCTAATTCCTTTTTAACCCTAGGATATAAAATATTGAACCCTCGTAGATGTAGCAACAACGCGACATTACCTCGTCGAACATCTTCGTCGAGGCCGACATACGCGCCCGCCTCAGCGACTTTGGCCTCTCGCGCCTCCTGGCCCCGCCTGACGCTTGCTCCACAGCGGCCTGTCAGGAGCTGGAGCTCGTCACCGGGCTGCGGCAGGTGTACGTGGACAGGAGCGGAGGGACGTGACACTGGCGGACAGGGTGGTGGCCAAGATTCATGTCGGCGAACTCAGGGGAGTTGTCGACTTGCCGGTGCTCGGCGAGGGCCTAGGCCTGATGGCCAGCATGTAAGGGGTGGCGGAGCTGGCATTCCGGTGCGTGGCGCTAGACAAGGATGAAATAACCTCAAAATTTCAAAAATAAATTAAATTTGGCCATTGCTATTTATCTGGAATTTATTCGAATTTTTCCCGAATTTATTTCGAATTTTTTTTCCGATTTAAATCGAAAACTTTCCTTTTCGGGAAAGTCAACCCCGAATTCCCGCTTTCCTTTTTGATCTTCCGTTTTCCCGTTCAGCTCGCGCCTTCCCGTTTTCCGCCTCTGTGTTTAGCCTAACGCCGCTTGCTCGTCCTCATACATGTGCAACGCCGGCCCAAACCCACGCCAACACCTCCGTCCCGTCCCGTTCCTTGCGCCAATCCCGTTCCGTCCGCATCATCTTCTCCGTTGCGCCCCGCCGCCCAATCCCGTTTCGCCGCCACCTTCCCCAATCAGCGTCGCGGCATCCCCTCTGCGACGCGCTGACACACCCGACCTGTCCCCGACATCCCCGTCCCGTCCCATCGCCACCACACCGCCCGTTGAAGCTCTCTCTCCTCCGCCGCTCGGCTGTCACGCTTCGCCGCCGTCTCGCCCAACCGGTGGAGCTCGCGTCTCCCTGCTGCGCAGCGCCGAACGCTACTCCCCTACCGCCATCATTCCTCTGCCCCGTTCGATCGATCCACCACTCGAGTACCTTCGCCGCGCACCTCTCTCTCTTCCGCCGAATGCTCGTCCCATCTCGCCACCGATTCGCCCAGCCTGCAGGGCACGATCTCCTTTGATACATCATGCTTGAAGTCTGCGCTTGCCGCATCCACGCCACCCTCCGTTCAATCTTTTAGCTACTCGAGCACCCCACGCCACCTCTCTCCCCGCCACCTCTATAAAACCCGAGCTCTCTGGCCGTTTCGTTCACGCCGAGCCAGATTAGTAAGCCACCCGAACTCCCCTCGCCACCCTCTTCCTCCCCAGCCACTTCTTCAACGTCGCCGAGTGCTAAAACGCCAAATCCCACTTCATCCTCCTCAGCTCCGGTTGATTTTTCCCACTGCGCCGCCCTTCTCCGATTCAAACCACCCCACTGTCACTGACTCGCCGACCCCACCCGTCAGCACCTTCCCCGAGCCACTGCCTCACCGGGCCCGTCGTCGTATCTCCATCTGCCGCCGACAGGCCCATTGTCGCCTCTCAAAGACGTGGTTGGCCGCCCAATCGGGCCGTGGCCTGTTTGCCAAGATTATCTTGTCCGAAGCGGCCAAAATCGCAACAACATGCAGCCCATTGGAAATGCCTTTTCCTTTTCGGTTTTTTTTTGGTTTTTTTTTCGGATTTAAATACAGTTAAAAATCCGAAAATTCGTTTTAAATCTCAGAAAAATCCAGAAAATCCCCAAGAGTCCAGAAATGTCAAAAATACATATTTTTGACTGTTTCAAGCCACTGAGTCCAAAAATGCACTCCGTTCCGCAAAATCAAATCCCAGAAATTCCAAAAATGCCCTTTCCCTCTACTTCCGACTCTCCGATTCGATTTTCATCCTTGTTCCTTTTCTCTTTATTTATTGTTTCATACATTTATTTACTGTGATTATTTTAATGCGCTAGACCCGACGCCGAGCAATACTTGGAGCGGAACACTACGCTGAGAGGCGTCGAGGAGCGAGGCAGTTCGGGACACCGCAAGACATCGGCGACTATTCTTTAGGAGAACCTTCAACTTCACAAGGCAAGCCGCACCCCCTTGAACATGTTGAACCTAGTTCCATTTAAAATATATGTATATATATTTTTTTGTATTGCATTATTTTTGTTATTTTAGAAAAATAGCAAAATTTGGTAGTTTCGAATAACATGATTAGTTATAACCAAATGTTAAAACCGATTGTTATGCCCTAATTCCTTTTTAACCCTAGGATATAAAATATTGAACCCTCGTAGATGTAGCAAATCATACAAATATTACTTTTAGACAAATGCTTAATCTCAGAAGGTAGGTTTGGATGATCTTTCAAAAACTGCTACGGTTAGGGGGACAGCGTTGGACTACCCACGTGAGGTGGCTATGAGTCCGATCCCCAACCGATGACAAGTCAATGGATGGAATGGTGGTGGTACAATGGTTACCAGGGTATTATGTGGATGTTGGCTTGGTCTTTGGCACCATAAGGATTAAACACTTTGGGCTAAGTAAATAACTTCAGTAATCGCTCAACCACAGGTTGGGATGGTCAACCCCGTTGACCCTTTCCGACGTGGCTTAGTACATTGTACCTCCCCTTGGAATGCCTACAGGAAAGAGCTACCATAGAGAGAATGGATCACTAGGCAATCGAGGGCGGAATGGGAATGGAGGGATCATTCCGGTTCTGCAATGCAGGGTGTCCCCAGCAATGTAAAACGCGTCTCCGTGGCGGCGGTAGGTCTGAATGTTGCGGATCTCGGATAGCCCACGGGTAGGAGCTAAAAAGGGGAAGTCCAACAAACGGCCACGATCATCTCGGTCCGGCCGCATGCAGTTAAGTTGCATGTTGATCGCGTGGCACTAAAGACCGTAGATATCTTGTGGGTAAAGCTGAGCAGCTCTGCAGAGTCAACTAAAATGATAATCGATTACGCCGTGCTTCTGGTTAATGAAGCTAAGTTAAACTGTGGTGAAACCCGAATCTGAGCTCAATCTAGTTTTATTATTAAAACACGGCGAAGTGCTGGATTTTGACAAATAACCCCCCCTGTACTAGCTATTTATGGTTTGTGTTTCAAATGTAATTAAATGAGATAGTTTAAAAGTGCATCCACCACAATTATTAACCTAAACCAAACCATTGGTAAATCCGTGCATGTAATATTCAGAATATCCCGTGTGGTTTGTTGAGTACGGTTGTGTACTCACCCTTGCTCCCTACCCCCTCCCATAGATTTTCAAGAAGCAGGAGAATTTCAAGAAAGCGTAGATGGCGAAAGTGTTTGGTTTTGAGGCTTTGATCTACCGCTCAAACTATTTCCTGTGGGCAAGGCCCCCTTTTGTGATGTACTAAGCGCTTGAAGCGCCATTTTGTAAAACTCTAGCCATGAGGCTTTATTTATCTAAATCAACTGTTGGATGTTATTCTTTGCCTGGCAATGTACGTTTGATTTACCGACAGCTAAAATTCTAGATAGTTGTTTGGTATCTAAACGCGCCACCTGAAAAGGCGGTCCGTGACAAAGGATGACCGGCCCGACGGCCGGGAGGTGCTGACCGAGCTGAAGTGGATCCAAGGGATACTTCCTGTTTCCGAGGTGTCCGGCCACAAGGGTTCTTGATTGAAATTGGAATTTGGATTGCGTGGAGGCCAATGGTGCCAGCATCAGAATTGAGCTAGCTCATTCTCAGGGCTCGGCCCCCCATGTTGTTCATGGCTGTGGTTCCAATGCTGACTTCTTGGCTAAAAGGATCGGCATTAGAATTTGGATGTTAGCTGATTCGCGCTAGCATATGTTAAAGACAAGTGCCTCATGATGGATGGTATTGATTGTTCATATGTACCGTTGAAAATGAATGTAATTTTGCAATTTTATTGGACTATATGATAAAACGACTATTTAAATTCAATTAGTTCTGTTGCATTCGAGCTCATATGGTTGATTAATCATTGCTATATATGTACTTTATGCGGTATCTATTTTCACGGGTATTCAAAAAAAAATGGTACAATATCGATTCCGCTCCGTATTCGTTTTAAATCCGTTACCGATATTATCTGCAACGTATTTGTATCCAACATTATCAATATCAGATAAAAAATACTCCCTCCATTCCATATTAGAGGGCGTATAACTTTTTTCATGCAGTTTCAATTTATAGGGCGCCTCTTTAATTACTGTGGGTAAATTTCCTCATCTGCCCTGCTCCTCATTAACTTCTGCATGCAAACCCCTTCCTTCTCCACAACTGCTTGGGGTTAATGAGGGGACACATGCAATTGATTAGGGGTAAGTTTGGAAAGAAATCACCTAGCACCTTCCTCCTTGGTCTTTGCAAAAAACCTTAAACGCCTTCTAATATGGAATAGAGGGAGTATGGTTTAAGATATAGAAAAAAAGTTATCCGATTAAATCCGAACTGATTGCAACCGAACTGGATGTGCTCCCTTACGGGTACAAGTTTATCACTTCAAATATTGCTAACTACAGATCAAGGTACTAATTGCGGTAGCAATGAGGACGAGAACAATAAAGATTTTGTAGCTTAGAAGGTTAATTTCAGGCATTTCTGGGACGGGGATGTGGGGTCCAGGAGCACACGAGAGCGGTGGAAAATAGACAACGGCTTGGACTTCACAGGAGTATGTTGAAGGTTGCCTAGGAAAATAGACAACGGCCGTCTTCTTTTTACATGAGGTTCTATTTACAGAGTGAAGAGAAAGGCGACAGAATTACTAAAACTACCATGATGGCTTAAAACAAAGTCAGGGCGTAAGCGTTGACTCGTAGTTTTGGCAAATTCTCGTTGGTGTCGTCACAGATAGACCTATCCCAAGGGTGAAGTAAAAGTCAGCGGGCCCTAGCTCTGGGCTTCAGCATCGTTCCCAGGTGTCGTTGTGTTAGGCCTTGGTCCATCCAAGCCACACCACAGAACGAACGCCGCCCTTAAAATCAACCCTGGAGGCACCATTTAGGGCCTTGGTCACCCCTTCTTGGCATGTCCTTGCAGTTAGTTAGACTATCTCTAGCGATATCTCTTCAGCCTCTAAATCCCTTCGCAGATAGATCTCAAGCACTTCAACGAATTCCCTTCACGGTTCCTTTCAGAAGGGATTTGGAGAGAGAATCTGTTCAGAAAGAGATTCTCTCTCCAATCTCTATACAAAACCCTTCGAAGGGATGCTGCTGGAGATGATAGGAATGAAGGGAATGAATATGGGGAAGAGAATGAAGGGAAATTGCTGGAGAGAGTCTTATTCACATCCTGTCAATGGCTTTCTCTCCGCATGTGGAAATTCAATCTTTGCAGATAAATGATGCGCTAGACCTAACCAAAATACAGACTGACTTAGGCCTTCTGTGCTGCAATTGCGCATTTTGTATGAGTTCGAATGAGTGCGCGAAGTAATACCAACTAGGAACATAAGCGCGGCGCACGCCGCGCGCGTGAGCGGAAAACGATTTCCCTTTTTTAAAGAAAAAACAGACTGAGATATATTTTTTTTAAGGTCTCCCGTTTTTTTTGGAAAATGGAACAAGACATTTTTTTAAAATCTTCGTAGGATCTTTCTATCTTTTTTTAGAAAAATGGACCGGAACGGAAAAATAGACAAAGGCGTAACTCCTAAATCTTCGGAGGATTTTTTTTGTTGTGGCACTCGAACACTATCTAAGGTCTTGCAACTTCTCAACTTTAATACATAGTATATATTTTCTCGGGAAAGACGAAAAAGGATCTTCTTTTGCGAATTTAACACTTTATCGTTCAGCAATCAATAATACATGCTTCAAAAATACTATAGATCGAATTGCAAAAAAAAAACCTATAAAGATACAACTGTACATAAATTTCTCTCTCCGGAAAATAGCAGGAACTGAGTTACGGGGGGAAAAATAGAGAGATAGAGTTGTAGAAATATCTCTTTCGACGAATTATTTGGAAAATATTGGAGACCGAGCTGGAAAATCGAGGTGGAAAAATAGTCTAGAGGAAAAAAGGTGAAAAATTTAACGGGTGCTTTTTTTTCCGTAAAATGGCGCATGAGGGACCCAAACGAGTTTTAGAAAAAAATATCTTCCCCTCACAAAAAATCGCAATGGATCTATTCATAATTTATTTAAGAACCAAAACACAAAAAAAGTTTTTAAGCCGAGCCGGCCGGCTCGGCTCAAACGTTCACGAGGCCGCGAATTCTTCCACAAATAGGAAAGGTAGTATATGTGTGTGTGCGATCTTAGTCTTTGTCGAAGAGAATAGTGCAAACTAAATGTAATTATGTAATACCCTGTACTAAAGACCAATGGTTTCCAACGTGCTGACGTGCAATGCATCCCGTCTTTAGCGTCACCATTTTACATGAAGCGTCGGTGATAAACCTAAATACAAGTTGTATAAATCTAAAAGCAAATAAAAAGATAACTAATTATTATCTACCTTTTATTCATATTTTAATACTTATGTAACTTAAAAAATATACAAAAGTACCGCTCTTGAATACCTAGACACGATATTTATCGCAGACAAAATATATACATACACATATTTTGCCATGACGTCGAGTGCTTGATGTCGTGTTTTTTTTTCGAGAAAAAACGGACCCTGAAAACAATTTTTTTTGGAAAAAGAGGAAAAGCGGACCACGAAAACATTTTTCCGGGAAAACGAGGAGAGCGGACCACGAAAACATTTTTTACGGGAAAAAAATGAATTTGCGTTTTAGGAGAAAAAGCAGAAAAACGGACCATGAAAACATTTTTTCCGGAAAAAGCGAGGAGAGCGGACCACGAAACATTTTTTCGGGAAAAAGCGAATTTGCGTTTTTAGGAAAACTGAGCACAAAAACATTTTTTCCGGAAAAGCAGACCGAAAATATTTTTTCGGAAAAGCGGAGAAAGGACACATGACGTAAGAGCGGGGACCTATTTATTATATTTTTGGACCCGATCGCTATCCCGAAAAATTACAAAAGGGCTCGCTCGCGATTCACATTTAACTGGCGCATCTTTTCGTAAAGTAACAAACTAGGGACCCAAACGCAATCCGGGAAAAATTTTCTTCACCTCACAAAAAATCACAAAGAACCATTTTGTAAATTCGCAGGGACCTATACGTAATTCGGAGAAATGGATGGACTTTTTCGTAAAATCGCCGGCTTGACACGTGGAAGGCCCCTCCTTGCCGGAACTCTGCAGGCTTTAATATAGGGAGGATTTATATGGCCATCTTAGATATCTTTTTTCAGTAAACTGACGGTCAAAACATAAACTATTTGGCACATGTATTATAGGACTATCTACATTTGGAACTAGAGTCGAGATAATGTAAAAACACAACAATTGTGTTTCCCATTTCGTCTTCAATGAAATGGAAGTATTAATTTCCCGGTAACAGGAAATCAAGAACGTGTAAATGTGAATAAAAGGGAGCATTAAACGCGAGTAGCCCAACAGGCAAGGCCCTGGGATTGAAATAGGGGGGCGAGCACAAACAAAGCCGGCGACCTTCCCACCTTCGTCTACGCCCCTGGTCGTCATGGGGTTGGCCGGCAACCTTGGCGTGCGCACCGTGGCCAGGTATATGAAAGTCCTGCTGCCTTCTTCCTCCCTCAAGTTGGTAAGAACGAAAGATCGACATTGCCGTCCAGCAAACACACACCCAGCTCGAAGGTTGATCCTTCAATGACGAAACGAGCTACTTCTGCAGCGAATCTCCGAAGATCTCGCTAGGCACGTGGACGGAGCCGGCGATGGGGGCGCGGCGCTCGTCGTCAGCCCGTTCGTCAAGGTCTGGCGTGTCGAGGTAGGCCGGGACAGCGAGGGCGCGTTCCTGGGGCACGGTTGGCCGGAGTTCGCGGGCGCGCACGGCATCGGTGTCGGGTGGTTCCTAGTGCTCCGGTACGAAGGCGGCGGCGTGCTCACCGTCAAGGCGTTCGACACCAGCTGCTGCCTCAAAGAGTTCGGTCGCCCACTCACCGGTGCATATGTCCTCCGCCTCTGATGTCAAACTGCATGTACAAATAAAATGTCTAGCCAATTTGCACGACAGTAAGAAAAAAATTCTTTTTTGTTTAATTAGTTGGAATCGACAAGCTTCTAAAAAGATGTTTAGATCACATTAAGCATACAATACTTAGTTTTATTTCTGGGCTACTAATTTAGTGATTGTGAGCGTGCGTTCAGTCTGAGTTCTGACAGTTGATAGTTCAGACATCTGATTCACTCTTGTTCCGTTCAGTTGCGGCAACCCGGGGCAGCACCGCCGGTGCTCGTAGGCCGTAGTTCATCAAGGTGCTACTTCGTGGTTTCATGGAGAAGATGGTTTGCCTATTCTTCCTGCTAATTTGGTTTACCTCACACTGTCTCTGTTCTAGTTGTTGAAAT
Source organism: Guadua angustifolia (assembly GCA_036346375.1). Classification (NCBI taxonomy): domain Eukaryota; kingdom Viridiplantae; phylum Streptophyta; class Magnoliopsida; order Poales; family Poaceae; genus Guadua; species Guadua angustifolia. Next base: position 34,179,951 of record CM070507.1, read on the forward strand.
GTTCAGACTTCTGTCTTCAAATGCACCATGACCTGACCTGACGATGAGTATGTCCACTACAATTTGCTCTTGCGTTTGTTCTTGCAGCGTATCCCTGCTGAGTTTGTGAAACGCTACATCTCTGAAGAGCAGCTGAACAGCCGGATGGCCCTCGTTTATAGTGTGTTTGGTTGATAGTTTAAATATAGGAAGAAAATGAAGATCAAACTTTGGAGTATATATCATATATGGCATCATCTACTTATGCTAAATTGAAATCTAAAATGTTTTTTGACATATCACATTTTAAAATTAAAAGGGATGGAAAGCTTAATCTTATATTAATATAAAGTAGAAATGATAAAGACAATGATAAATAAACTTGTCATCAAATGCAATCAGTATGCATCCGTTGTGATTGATCATCTATCGTGTACTGAAGAAATCGGTTGTCAAACCAATTCACTTTCAATGCTTGCAGTTGTTGGCTCCGACCTTCTGCTCCTCGATCGGGATGTGTAAACATTGCACGATCACGCTCAAGACCTCGATGAGCAGCACCAGATCATGGATGGTGTGTGGTCTCCTATACAAGAAAGGTTTCTACCTTGCTGGTGTGGGCTGGAAGAGTTTTTGCCAGGAGAACAAGCTCAAGAAAGGTGATGTGTGCACCTTCAACGTCATCAAAACTACTATATGGCATGTTGTCATCGTGCATAGCTAAGGTTCATCCAGCTAGATAATTCACCAGTTCATCTGTGTCCGTTGCATAGTATGCTGAAGGTTGTGACGGACCGCCCTTTACAGGGGGTGCATATAAATACCTTCACAGCTACCCAGGATTTTAGTTGTAGGTAACCAAGTGTACATTGCCAGGCATAAAAGCAAATGCGAACATTTTATAGTTGAGATAGGGGCCTATCGGCCAGGGTTTTACAAAGGTGCGGTTGGCACCATTTACATTACCAAAACACCCACAGGAAAGGCTTGAGCAGATATATCAAAGCTTTCAGAACTAAATATCATCGCCATCAACGCTCTTCTGGAATCCATCGTCTTCTTGAAATTCTAAAGGGAGAATTAGGAGGCAAGGGAAAATACACAACGGTACTCAACAAGTCGCATGGAAATCTTGAATACTACATGTGCGGAGTTACAAGGAATTGGAACTAGTTTTAAGTATTTGGTGGATGCATGAGCTAAAATTAAGTATTATAGTACAAATAAAATACAAAACATCAATCAACACCATCAACAACACCACCACTGAATTATTAGCAAAATCCAAATTACGGCAAGTTTATAGTTAAAACTACTCGAGCTCAGTTATAGAAATCGCACTAAATTAACTCAGCTTCATTAACCGGAAGCATGGCGTATTCGAATACCATTTAGATCACTCTGCAGAGCTACTCAACTTTACCCACAAGATATCTACGGTCATTAGTGCCACCAGATTAACATGCAACTTTTATGCATGCGGCCCGACCGAGATTAACATAACCTTTCATTGGATTTCCCCTCTTTAGCTCCTACCCAGTAGGTTACGAGGATCCCCAGCTTCCAGGACCCACGGGCCAGGGCGGGCAACGCAATCTAACCAATTGAGGATACCTACTGTTATGAGAACCACCAAATGGCCGCATCATTCCGTTCCACCCCGAACAATACGCGATCTATTCCTCCACGAGAATGGAAATCCACCGTAGGTATTCCAAGGAAATACAATATATCAAGCTACGTTGGATCCGGTCAATAGAGTCGACAAGCCCAACTTGTGGTTGAGAGAGGATGAAGTTATTTACTTTGCACAAGGGGTTGATCCTTAAGTGCCGGAGACACAGCCCAACACACAACGCATCACTGGTACCACTGTACCCATCACCATACTACACTTGGGCTTGTCATTGGTTGGGAATTGGGCTAGCATCCACCTTTTGTGGTCCGCCCAATACTATCCCCCCAACTATAGCAGGTTTTAAAAACGCACCCCGAGTCAAAGACTTGGAGATTTTGAGCAACAATAGAAATGTAATAATTATTATAGCTAATCTACGGTGGTTCATTAATGATAACCTAGGGTTAACAATTGAATATGACATAATCAACATGGTTTTAACAAGGGGTGGGTTTTAATTAATCAAGTCATTCCAAATTAGCTCCTTTTTAATTCTCTACTCTATTTACAGACAATGATGCAATAACTACATATATAGTATTTATATGGAAAATGGAGTCAACATGTTCAAGGGGTGCGGCTTGCCTTGCGGGGTTGAAGGTTCGCCTAGCGAGACGTAGCTGTAGTCATGGCCGGCTCTGAACAGCTGCTGCTCCTGCTGCGGCTCCATGTACGGCTCTGGTTCCGAGTAGTGCTCCAGGGGCTGCTCCGAAGTCGGATCTAGTGTGAAAAAGCAATTCCAGTAAATAAACGAATAAAAACAACCAAATAAAGAAAACGTAAAAGAAACCAGAGTGAAAATGGTTGGAATGGAGTTTCGGGTATTTTAGAATTTCTAGACTTGGTTTGGTGAAATGGAGATCATTTTTAGACTCAATGCTCGAATGACCAAGAATATGTATTTTGGCTATTTTTGAATTTTTGGGAATTTTTGGGGATTTTCTTGAAATTTTAACACATTTTGGATTTAAAATAAAACTTAAATCTAGAAATTAAATTAAAAACCAAAATGGGCTGGACCAAGACGGTGTAAATGGGCCCAACACTATATGCATTAAGCGGCCTATGGAAAGGCGGGCGCGCTTGACGGCGACCCTCTTGGCCGTGGCCAGGCGTGAAGGCCAGAGTGTGCGAGGAGGAGGCTAACAGCGTGGGCAGTGAGGCGAGGTTGTGACGGGCCTGCACGATAAAGAGGGAGGGAGGCGGCACATGAGAGCTCTTTCACGAGTGGAAAAGAAGACAAGCCGGCGATTCTTGGCGAGGAGAGGAGAAGAAGTGGCGAGGAGGAGGGACCTCATGGCCTAGAGCTAGGAGGAGAAATGGGGAAGGAGGGGCAGAGGTGGGCGGTGGGGAGGCTAGAGCCGAAGAAGAAACTCACTGGCCGGGAAGCAACCGGAGAGGAAATGGGTTGGCGGGGAGGAAGAGAAGAGCCTTGCTTGGCTCGGGGTGGGGAAAAAATGGAGGAGCGGAGTGGGCTATTGAAAGGATTTGAGATGTCGCCTAGAGGGGTGAATAAGCTAAGTAAAAAATTTAAACTAAATCACAAATAAACAGTAACCGGACTATCCGAGTGGTTTGGACAGATCTAATGTTTATTCGGATAGTCAAGAGATTTTTAGAGCAAGAGATGAAAAAATAAATCTAGGCTATTTAGAGAATATCACCGCACCAAATAGGGTTAGTTAGCCTAGAATACCTCTGAGGAGATGAATAACCAACAATATCGTTCACACATAGCAAATCACCACTGGAATCACTGAGATTTGAATCAACTACAACAAGGGTAAAGAGGAAATCCAAGACTCGAAGACGGAGAATTAAAGATTTTACCCCGAAGTTCGGATCCTTGAGGGGATCCTACATCTCCGTTGAGGATGCACTAAGCCGGGGTCTCTTTCAACCCTAATCCTCAAGGTGTTGCACAAAGCACTCACCGATTTCACTATCTTGAATCCTTTCCTTGCGGAGGTGGATTCAATCTTCACAAACTTCCGGAGGCTCACCACACAAAACTTGAGAGCTCACTGGCAACTCCTAACCATCTAGGAATCCTCAACCTCCAAGAGTAATAGATCAGCGAGAAATCCGCAAGAGGATGAAATCCGATGCTCAAGATGGATCTTAGAAGCTTAAAACTCTCAAATCTCACTTCTGTCTCCCTCTAATGAATCTAGCCAGAAAGCTCAAAGAGGGGAGAAGAGAAGACTCAAGGAGGAAGAACAAGAGCAATAAATGATTTTGAGTGAGAGTTCTGCCTAGTAAGTGGGAGGAGATGGGGTATTTATGGCTCCCAAAAACTAGCCGTTTTAGCTCAGATTCGAGTAAGTTCGGATAGTACAAACACATGTTCGGATACTCCGAATAGGTCAAGTTCGCCTGAGATAGAGAGACCCAGCTCGGATAGTCCGAAGATTTCTTCAGACAGTCCGAAGCATTCGGATACTCTGAATGAAACTTCGGATATTCCAAATAGAACTTAGAACGAGGACCAAATTTGATGGGTTATACAGAGAGGGTCTACTCGGACATTCCGAGTTGAAACTCGGATACTCCGAACACAATTAGATAAAATATTTCTAAGACTTGAAAATTTGACACTTTTACCGGCTAAGATCTATCAGTGAGCATATAGAATCATACCATACCTATTTCTCGTTAAATCCCTCTTTATAGTATGGCTATCCTTAGACTCAAGAGAAAGATAAAATAAATGCATGATATCATGTCTAAAAATGGTCTTTTTCTCCTTTGTTTTGAGGGTGCTCCTTTGCTCTTAGACTTAGCATCAGAGATAGGGAAAGCTGCGAGATGGCAGAGATGAAGGAAGTCGCGGCCGACAGGGAGAAGATCTGACTGGCAGCTGTGCACCAACAAGACGAGGGAGAAGTCCCAGCCAAGAAGCAAGCGAAGTCAAGCATAAAGCCTGATGAAGGTGCCAAGAAGGTGATTGGGATAGGGCCAAAGACTCGGCCCAAACGGCCCTGATTGGGATAGGGCTCGACCGTAAATAGGAAGACAGGCTCGTCACCTTTCTTCGGGCAACCCGGGACATTTTCGCATGGAAACCATCCGATATGCCCGGTGTTCCCATAGAGGTGATCGAGCACTCCCTCAACGTCGACGAAAAAGCAAAGCCCATCATGCAACGCCTCCGACGATTCGCGCAGGATCGCCGAGAGGTCATCAGGGAAGAGATCACTAAGCTTTTAGCCGTAGGATTTATAAAAAGAAGTGTATCATCTCGACTGGTTGGCGAACCCAGTTCTTGTTTGCAAAAAGAATAAAAGCTGGCGTATGTATGTTGATTATACTGATCTTAACAAGACATGCCCAAAAGATCCGTTCGGCCTGCCACGCATCGACCAAGTGGTGGATTCGACCGCCGGATGTGAGCTCCTGAGTTTCTTAGATGCCTACTCAGGGTACCACCAGATCAGGCTGAAAGAAGAAGACTGTATCAAGACTTCATTCATCACCCCGTTTGGAGCTTTCTGCTATGTCACAATGCTGTTCGGGTTGAAAAACGCTGGCGCAACCTATCAGCGCACAATACAACGGTGTTTTCACACTCAACTCGGACGCAACGTGGAAGCATACGTGGATGATGTCATCGTCAAATCTCGCATAAAGAAGGACCTCATATCTGATTTGGCCGAGACTTTCGAAAGCTTGAGGGCTTATAAGATGAAGCTCAACCCCGAGAAGTGCATCTGCAGAGTTTCTTCGGGAAAGCTACTCGGATTTATCGTATCACAGCGCGGTATCGAGGCTAACCCAGAGAAAATCAACGCCATCCTAAAGATGAAGCTGCCGACTTGCCAGAAGGATGTCCAGAAGCTCACAGGCTGCATGGTGGCACTCGGCAGATTCATTTCCCGCTTGGGGTCACGGGATGCCCTTTTTCAAACTTCTGAAAAAACAGGGCAATTCCAGTGGACTCCCGAAGCAAACTAGGCTTTTGAAGATCTCAAAGCATTCCTATCCACCCCTCTGGTGTTGGTCTCGCCAATGCCCGAAGAACCCCTTCTGCTCTATATTGCGACAACGACTCACGTAGTCAGCGCGGCAATTGTCGTAGAGCGGGAGGAGGAAGGGCACCTCCAGAAGGTCCAGTGCCCAGTTTACTTCATCAATGAAGTACTTGGCGAGTCCAAGGCACGGTATCCTCAGGTGCAGAAACTGCTCTATGCCGTATTACTTACCTCTCTCAAGCTTAAACACTACTTCCAAGAGCATTCGGTTTCAGTGGTCACCGCCTTTTCGATTGGAGATATACTTCACAATCGGGAAGCCACCGGGAGAATTGCAAAGTGGGCAGTTGAGCTCGGAGCTTTCGAAATCTCCTTCAAGCCACGGACCGCTGTAAAGTCTCAAGTCCTCACCGACTTCACCACCGAGTGGGTGGAACTGCAGAACCCTACATCCACTGAGGAGCTCGAGTACTGGACAATGTATTTCGATTGTTTTCTCATGCTCAGCGACGCAAGGGCTAGTGTAGTACTCATCTCTCCGACGAGGGATCGGCTGAGGTACGTCCTTCAGCTCCATTTCCCGGCATCAAACAACACCGCCGAGTACGAGGCACTCATCCATAGGCTCCGTATCGCCATATCACTTGGCGTCCGACGACTGACTATCTGCGACGACTCCATGCTGGTAATCAACCAAGTGTAGAAGGTCTGGTCGCGTCGTCGGCGGCAAAGATGGCCACGTTCTACCGGGAGGTGCGAAGCTTCGAGGCAAGTTCGACGGATTGGAGCTCATCCACGTGCTCCGCTGAGACAATGAAGCAGCAGATGAGCTTGCAAGACTAGTCTCCAGTCAGGCAGCAGTACCGGCTAGCGTATTCGTTGAAGAGCTCCACAAGCCCACGATAAGCCGATAGCAGGAGTCAGACAAATCGGGGGAAAAACTAGCCGAGGTGGAAGTTTTGGTCATAAACCCTGACTGGACAACTCCGTTCTTGAATTATTTATTGAAAGACGAGCTCCACGAGGACCGTGTGCGAGCAGAGTCGTCGCATGACGGCTAAAAAGCTACGTGGTGGTCGGAGAAGAACTCTACCGGAAAAGTGCCTCCGGAGTCCTGAGGCGCTGTATATCAGAACAAGAAGGAAGAAACCTGCTAAAAGAAATCCACTCGGGAATTTGCGGACATCATGCAGCGTCACGCACCCTGGTGGGGAAGGCCTATCGTCAAGGTTTTTTACGCCGATCTTTATGTCGATGCGAAGACATCATCCGTACCTACGAGGGTTACCAGTTCTTCACGTGGCAGATATATGTGCCGGCACAGAGCTGCAAACTATCCCGATCACTTGGCCATTTGCAGTCTGGGGGCTCGACATGGTCGGACCCCTCAAGAAGGCTCAAAGTGGTTTCACCCATCTTTTTCATTGTGGTCGACAAGTTTACAAAGTGGATCGAGGCAAAGCCTGTCGCCACGGTCACGGCGGCCAAGGCCAAAGAATTTTTTCAAGAAATCGTGGTCAGATTCGGTGTGCCAAATAGAATTATCACGGATAACGGCACTCAGTTCCGGTGAATAATTCCAAGATTGGTGTGATGAGCTCGGCATCAAGATCTGTTTCGCCTCTGTGGCTCATCCACGGAGCAACGGGAAGGTAGAACGGACTAATGGCATGGTGCTACAAGGACTGAAGGCAAGGGTTTTTGATCGTCTCAAGCTATATGCCGCGCGATGGGTAAAGGAATTGCCTTCGGTGCTCTGGGGGTTGAGAACCACACCCAGTAGGGCCACCGGGCAGTCACCCTTTTTCCTAATATATGGCTCAGAGGCGGTCTTGCCTACCGAGTTGACGTACGGATCCTCACGGATACGGAGCTACAAGGAGGCCGTGGGAAGCAAGTCGGTAGACGACCTCGACAGATTGGAGAAAGCCAGGGACATCGCAGTAATCTAGTCGGCCAAGTACCTTCAGGGCTTGCGTCATTTTTACGATCGGAATGTTCGAGGTCGTGCTTTCTCTAAAGGAGATCTGGTCCTAAGAAGGAGCCTGAAAAATGAGCATAAGCTCTCCCCAGGTTGGGAAGGCCTTTACATCATCGATGAGGTGACGCGCCCGAGGGCTTCAGACTCAAGTGTGAAGACAGCGTGGTTATTGGCAACACATGGAACATAGAACAGCTACGTCGCTTTTACTCTTGAACCTTGTACAGTAATTATGGTTGTTATGAATAAAAGTTTGTTCTTGACTTGCTACTCAATTGATACTCAATTAAACAGTAAGTCGAGGGCTACACCTAATAGTGTTGTGCATGCGCAACACTTCCCACAAGTCATTTCTTACTCCCTTTGCTAACGGTCGCGACTAAGCCCTAACGCGCTAATCCTAAATCGTGAAACTCTGAACCCATGAGCGGTGAATTCTAGTCATTTAGAGCGCGTGCCTGGTAAAAGGGCCATGAGCCGACTCCCGACGCCCGGAGGCTAGACTAGTCGGGCGGAGCGCTTGAACGAAAAAAGGACAAAACCACTCGGGCAAACTCAATGATCGGTAGGGAAGAAAGAGTAAAACAATGTCAAAATTCCATAAAATTATATATTAGATTCAAACATGCTATTACGTTTCATAAGTTCTGCAGCACCTAGACCTAAGCGTGGCAAAGTCGCCCTACTACTTCGATGAGAGCGCCCTCGCCTCGGCAAGCCTTGGGACGGCCTCGATCGAGATGTCGGCAATGGCGGCGTCATGGCAGCGACCTCCTACTCCGCAAGCTCGGCCAAAGCTAGATCGTAGTCGGCCTAGAGCTCGGCGAGGAAGGCCTCCTCGTCGGCCAGCACCGTAATGCTTCTCCTCCAAAGTCGAAGACCACCCCTCCGTGACGGAGGGGGACGGTGAACCTCGTCGTCAGAAGAAATGGAGCGGGACGAGGAAGCCATCGAAGATTTAAAAAGAAGGCTGAAGGATGCAGAGCAGAAGAAGGTTTAAGAGATGGGTGATCGCTCCTGCAGCGGTGACACCCTTATATACTCAGAGCGTGGGAGCCGAACAGTTTCGAATAAATGCTAGCGCGGGAAGCCGAAGCGTCCCTGTGTCTACATGAGAAGCTGAACCGGATGAGAATGATTTTGCGAGCATCAACTCGAAGACCCCTCGAAAACAGCGAAACAGTTATGGTTAGAAGTTAATGCCTCAAGAAACAATGGATTAATAAGTAAAGGTTCACATCCGCATCATACAAGATTCAAATCTAAGTTCTCCACTAAGGAGGCGGACACATCCTTGACTTTCTCAAAGAGGGCGGTGACTCAATCATCATCCACCGTACCGGCGAAGCCTTCCTTGACAGCCTCCAGATCCACTCGGGGATACAAAGATTTCACGATTGCCAAAGCTTGGCTGGCGCTCATGACAGCCATCTCCCGAATGTGGGCCTGAAGCTTCTCGGGTCCCTCTGTCAGCCGGAGGATGATCCCATCTTCGTTGATTGGCCCTACCTCTTCTGGACTCAGGAATTTTACCATTGTTTCAGAAGCTTCTCGATATCGGGCACACGATGCCTCGGTGGTCTTGACCCTCTCGCCAAGAACACAAAATTGGGCCTATGCCTTCGCCTGTATTCTCTGAGAACAAGTCGGATCGTCAACACATGCATCGTGGACACAAGGAAAAGGGAAGTCGAGTTGAGGACACACCTTCCATTCCCAACCCAACTTCTCTGAGTCGGTTCGGGCTTGGCGCTCGAGCTCAAGCATCTTAAGCCGCTCAGGACTTCTTGAGCTCCTCCCGAAGGCCGGCGACGGCAAGGTTTCTGGCCGCAGAGAAGGAAAGCAAGATCGAAGACAAGCGGTTGGGCAAAACAACAAGGCAAACCGAAGAGGCACCTACACCGGAGGGAGTTCTCCAAGCTGGACTTCTCTCCCTCTAAGGCCTGAACTCGGGCCAACAGGTGTCGTCGATCAGCCTTGTTCTCCTTCCTGGCCCGCTCCAGATTGGCCCGGCCCTCGACGCAAGCTTGTTCTAGCTCGGCCTCGTACGCCTTCCGCAGTTTGATCCGGGGGAGCAACTCATGGAGAAAGGCATCTCGCTTCTCGGAGCAATCCCCTAGGGCCTGAAGAGGGCAAGAAAATCAACGGCGAAGCATCACCAGCTGAAAACAAAAAGAAGGAAAGGATCCACAGCTCACCCGGACGATCGGCGACTTTTCGATGGTGTGCTCAGATGCAAACTGTCATAACCGCCTCATCCTCGCCACCAAGAGGCATCCATACACCGTCGTCGCCATGAAAAACGAAGCGTAACAGAGACCGAGGGTGGGGAGACGCAGGACACGGCTCACGAGCAATCTCCTCAGCCAGAGAGGAGCTGGAGGCGAGCGTCGGGCTCATCGGCCTCATGATCGGCTCAAGAGGGGCACGAGGCCCCAGCGGGGGCGCTTCGGCTATAGAGGCCGCCTCGCCACCTTCAGGTCCAGCCTCGGCGGTCAACGAAATGGCCCCGGCTAGCTCCGAAATTGTCTCGTCCCTCCCATGAGGAGGGCAGTCAGCGACGGCCCCCTAGTAGAGTCCCTAACACTTGCGCCCTCAGCACCCTGGGCCGACTCGGCCTGGAAACTGGTGGGGACATCATCCGAAGGAACTCTACAAGAAGACAAGGAATTAAGATTCGGTCCAACAGACCAGAAGCAAAAGTTAATAGCCGGGCTAACCTGTCTGACTTCCTTATTTTAAGCCTGGACATCTTCGAGCGATAGAACCACTCGGGGGATCCGGCTTCACGCCCTACAGGGCGGGAGGAGTCGACCGCATCAAGATCGAGCCTCGGGACCCTTGGTCGCCATGCACGGGCCAAAACTCCTTAATGGTGGGTCCACCGATTGGGCGCGAATCGTCGGGCCCTCCTCGGACTCAGGTTTCTTCTCCTTCTCGACGTCCGGCCCCTCGGAAATTGGGGTGGTAGGCGCTCGCTGCATCTCTACTGGGAGCGAGGAATAGGAGCGTTGGAGAAGAAGGTGATCTGATCTGAAGAAGGTGGCGAAACAAAGAACCAATCAGCATCAGGTTGAAAGGTTGGAAATCAAAAGCTATCACATGCAGAAGCACTCACCGCCGGAGGAGGGCGCTTAACGCTGGAAGGCCTCGGGTGGTCCTTGAAGACGATCTCTACGCCAGGGGTAAAGAGGTCATTCATCTGAGCAATCAGCACTTCCCTGGGAATCTTTTCAGGTACCTCGCGGGTGGGATCATTCAGTCTAGTATGATCGAACCCTAGGTGGCACCTCTCCTTGAGAGGCTGCACTCGGCGCCGAGCGAAATTGACGATGATGTCGACCCCGGTCAAGCCCGTCTCCAAATCGCCGATCAGCTTCAGGAACTCCTCCACCTGGTCCATGTCGCTACTTGGAGGACACGAGACCTAGGAAACGGAGGGTGCGGGCCTGAGCCCGGTGAAAGCAGTAGAACCACTCCCGGTGCTAGCCCGGCCTTATTGGAGGTCATGAAAGGGATGGAGAAGTAGGCCTTCTTGACCCATCAGCTAGCTTGAAGCCAGCACCCCGACTACCTTAGACGCGCTCTTATTGGGGAAAGGTTTGAGAAGAAATAGATGGCGAAAAAGGCTAAGGTGCGGGCGAATTCCAACACCTTGCACAGATGCACAAAGACTGCAATTTGAAGAATGGAATTGGGATTCGAGTTGATCAACTCAATTTTATAAAAATGAAGGAGACCGCGAAAGAAAGCGCTGCTTGGGAGACCAAATCCTGCTGGAAGAAGGACTCAAAAACCACAATCTCGTTAGGACGAGGTGTGGGGATGGATTCGCCAGTGGCTGGACGCGCGCTGATCACCTCCAAGGGGGGCAGAACCCCAGCAGTAACCAACTCCTCCAGGCGCTCCTCCGACATGATCGATGTGGCCCAATCTTCGGGGGAATGCTGCACAGGAATGCTCTGGGAGGAGGAAGAGGAAGACATCTTTGAAAAAGATTCAGAAATGGTGCAAGATTGAAGAATGTGGTGGTAGCTAACCCTAGCGGTGGAGATCACCACGGAAATATCTAGACTTGGAAGACGAAGGGGCAGGTGAGAGCTGTGCGCAGAAAGCCTCTTTGTCTGCACCAAGTCCCATATTTATAGGAAGCGACACTAACTTTCGCCTTGAGCGGGAGAACGCTTCGCTTTCCGCGTGTCCCGGGCACGACCTAGGGCACGTCTCAAGATGGGCCGGATATTGTCTTGTGCAACCGTGGTGCCTGTGGAGTTTTGGGCCCAATTCAGTTTGGGATATGGTACGCTCCAGGATGGGCCAAATGCCAAGGACCGCGTCAAATGGGAATTGGGTACATTCCGAACTAAACTATAATGTCTTCTTATGATATGCCTCATGCTGGGTCAAACGCTGGTTACCGTTGAAAAGAAAATCAGATATCATAAGTCAATTTAAAACAGGAATTCCAGGGGTACGCCCCACGATGGGCCATCAGCTGTATACTGCGAAAATCAGATGCGGGTACCACCCGGATGATCTATGGTATGCCTCATGTTAGGCCAAAAGCTGTGCGCCATGACAATGGGGTATAGGTACCACTCGGCTAAAAGCCAACTAGAACGAGGGTATGCTCCAAGATGAGTCAAATGCCGTTTCCTTGATAGGACAGGATACCACTCGGAATATTCATGCGTGGAGCTCTATAGAGTCCTTCACGATCTCTTCATCTACAGAAGGGCACTCGGTTGAAGGAAAAACCAGTCGGGACATCTTGCCAGGAACTGGAAAGTACTCGGCAAGAGGTATGACTCGGTTGGGCTGCAACCAGGAAGGCAGCAACTCGATCGCAAAGCACTCGAGGCTACTGTAGAGTATATGGACCCCGGATACCCACAAGGCAGGCCTGTGAGGCCCAACTAGATGGGCCAAGCTAACTGCATAAAGCCAAATCTTGCCTAGGCATGGCAGGTATGTCACGCAGAGGGAAACCTCAAGATAGCAACCGATCTTGATTAGATAGGATACGATTGTAATCCTACCCATTACCTTATTCTTGAGATAAGGATAGAGATTACAATCTCCATCTTGTAATCGAATAGGACTTTTCCGTGTAATCGCACCCCCCTACTATATAAAGGGGGTGGCGAGGGATCATCAGAGAGGTCAACCAGATTATTAGCAATAAACTAGACACATATAATCCCAGAGCACAGGATTAGGGCATTATCTCCTCCGTAGGAGCCCAAACCTGTATACATCCTGCATCTTGTGCTACTATCGAGTTCAGATCGAGCGCATAGCCCCATTTTCATTATTGTCGGTAACAAACATCGACAGCCGTCAAATTTGAAAATTCCACCGTGAAGCGCCGTTTGAAAATTCCCCTAAGTGACCACGATTTCCGCGGTTTCATGGCCGCGAGTGTTTTTTCCGATTTTCGCAACTTCGTGCTGGGGCAACGTCTGCCCAACTCGCCCATACATAAGTGGTAGCCCGCGTTGCATAGGTCGCCCGTGATTTTTTCTATATTTTTTGCGCCGTATCCGGTGGGCCCCGTGAGGCTACGAAAACCCCTAAGTGGCCACGATTTCCGCGGTTTCGTGGCCGCGAGTGTTTTTTCCAATTTTTGCAACTTCGTGTCGGGGCAACGTCCAACCAGCTCGCCCGTACATAAGTGGTAGCCCGCGTTGCGTAGGTCGCCTGTGATTTTTCCCGTATTTTTTGGGCCATATCCGGTGGGCTCCGCGAGGCTACGAAAACCCGTAAGTGGCCACGATTTCCGTGGTTTCGTGGCCGCGAGTGTCTTTTCCAATTTTCGCAACTTCGTGCTAGGGCAATGTTTGGCTAGCTCGCCCATACATAAGTGGTAGCCCACGTTGCGTAGGTTGCCCGTGATTTTTCCCGTATTTTTTGGGCGGTATCCGGTGGGCCCCACGAGGCTACGAAAACCCCTAAGTGGCCACGATTTCCCTCATCAGAAGTTATCGCGGAAAAAAATGTATACCACATTCTTCATTAGGATATAAAACTGGGATGCGCATCACTAACAAGTAAAATTATTTTTCCGGTTCATTACATCACAAGAAGTTTTTTTAACAGGTCTCCTATCGCCCCATTGTAAAAAAAAATTTACAACAAATATTTAAAAATAAAAAAATTCGCAGTCTTCTATCGCCCCATGTTTGTTTATCAAGTAATTTTTCCGGTTGAATACAACAAACATTGTAAAAATACTTGCAACAAATATTGCAAAAAAAAAAATCTACAATGTCCTATCGCCCTATGTTGGGGTGATCAGTCTTTTTTTAAAAAAATTTAGCTCTACCGTTAACTTTTGGAATTTCGCTGTTAGGGCAGGGTAGTATGGGGTGACAGGCTTGTATTTTTACAATTTTTTAATTTCTGTCGATTAATTTTGAAAAAAGAATTAAAATAAATATTAAATACAAAAAATTCGCAAAAGCCGAGCCATGCAGCGACCGGTTCGCCAGGGCTTGCATGCAGAGCCCAGTAAGACCGACGGCGTGAGTGTGCTTAGCGTTATCACTGCGCCACGCGCTTGTTGTTGTAAAGCAATGGCGTTAAAATATATGACCCGTATAAGCGCTTGTGTCAAGCGGGCGATGCGGCCACGCATGGAGCGAACACGTTGGTGAAAAACGACGTGGTCGCGTTGAGAAGCCATGAAATCTTCCAAGTCTAATATATGTATTAAGGGTCTGTTTGTTTCAGTTTTGGAATATCTAAAAGCTGATTCTAGATTATGGTTGAGGAGAAGCTGATTCTCCAAAAACTGGAATCCAAAACCACATATGAAGTGGATTGTGGATTCTAGTGTATATTGGTGGACTGAATTGTGATAATTGGATTATAGAATTAGGCTGTTTATTTTTTATTCTGCTTTTGGGGTCAGAATCTAGAATCAAAAGCGGAAACAAACAAGCCCTAAGTGGTGCAATGTAATTCAATAGTTGGACAACTCAATAGTTTGACGTGAAGCTGTTATCACCAAACAGGGCGAACCTCCCTGTTCCCTGGCCGAATAATATATAGATCCTGTGTTACCAAAGTGATTCCATTGGATTGTATATGAAAGAATTTTCTTATGATCATGATTTTGTAGCTACGAAAAAGCAGTGTAAAAAAAAATTAAACAAGCCAGGGCAAAAGCCGAGTCATGCGGCTGACCGGTTCGCCAGGGCCTGGAGGCAGAGCCCACTAATAGGCCAGAGGGGCCAAGCCCGTGAGGAATGAGACCCTGGCCCATCGTTTGCCTTGGCTGCCTCCCGTGTGGCGCCTTGAGCCGTCGAGGCAGAGTCCGTAGACGACGGCCGAGCTGCAAACCTGCAAGGCGGCCGGCGTGGGCGCACGAACGTCGACCGGCAGGGGCAGGCGCCAGTTTCGACCGTAGTCTGTCTGTAGCCAGTACGTACGTACATGGCTCGCACCTCGCATGCATGTTCTTGGCCAGTAAAACTAAACCGAAATAAGATCGCCGTATCCTTTGCAAGTCTCCATATATTCCCAGCTAATTGAATCATAGCTGTCTCTGCTACGGACGTTTGATTTACTAATCGGTTAGCAGAAACATGAGCTGCATGCATACCTGAACGAACAAACGTGGTCTGCGAATAATCGCCCTCGACGGCCATGTTCTTGATCCCTCTGATCAGGCCCTATAAAAGGAGGACGACGTACCATTTGAATCCGCAACATGCATATATGATATATCACACAGGTTACTGATTCAAGCTTAAGGAGCTAGTCCAATGGCTTCGGTGCTTCTCTTCCTCCTCGCGACGCTGGCTGTGGCGACGGCCTCCACGGCCGACGGTCAGCAGAAGCAGTACTACTCCGGATCATGCAACCCATCCGAGCTGGCAGAGATATTGGATAACTGCAAATTAAGACGCCAAGCCGCTGCTCGACGCGCGGAACGAGTGCTGCCAGAAGCTAGGGCAGCGCGGCAAGTGCCTCTGCCCGGGCATAAAGGAGCTCATTAAGATGGGTGTGCCGCTGCAGGGTCTGTGTGACAGCTACTCGGCCTGCTCCGGGACGTGGTCCAGCTCCGGCGGCGCCGCCGCCGGTCTGATCGAGGATGACTCGTGCACGCCGCCCGACGAGGGCACGGTGGACACGTGCAAGAGGTTGGTGAAGCAGGCGAAATGCTTGTGCTACCGGCGGGCGGAGCAAGATGACAAGTCCGGTTGCTTCGCCGAGGCCCTCGCCATTCTCGGCATCAAGAACGCCGGCGTGGTCGACGAGCTATGCCGGGGCTAGGGATTCGCACAACCCAATCGCATGCGTGACGGCGAGGCATTTTATATGATGGTGTTGTACTCAGCTACACTTCTTTTTACGATAATCCTTCCTCCTGCATCTTGTGGTGAGCCGGTGATTTCCATTATTTCAAACTGTTTTGAGGATGTTGTACCTAGGTTGTACGGATGTGATAGTACGATGCTAAAAGAAGGAATTTGCCAAATTATAAATGTTTGAATTTATAGTCATTATGATGTGCTGTTGTTCTTTATGCAACGCCTGCCTCTCTCCTGATAGCTGGTTTTTACTAGGTTTCGAATTTCATTGAAATTTTGTGAAATTCGGTTCCTCTAATTAACGTGGAAATTTCTAATTTTTAAATGTGAACATGCTGGTTTTTTATATATTTTAATAATATAATAGATAGATGGGCTGACTTGGCTCTGTAAATATCTAGAGCAAATTAAGTGTAGTGTCGTGTAGTAGTAGTAGTAGGCACTTCTAGGCCCTTTTCCGAAAATCAACTTTGAATCGCTATAGATATAACATCCTTTCTTTTCTTGCATTTTAGCCTTAAGGAAGAATATAAGTTGCAATATAAAAATATTCTTCTAAAATAAATAAACTATGTAAAATGAACTTGGAATATAATTTTATTTTAAATTTCCATCTATTCTGAAATTTTTCTTGAATTTTGGTTCTTGAAAACCTTTTATACTAATTGTTTTTTCCTTCAAAATGCAAAACCTAAACTCACTTAAGAAATAAATCATAGAAAAATTTATATAAATCCTAAATCATCTTGAGGTCATCTCCAAAAACTTCAAGGTTATGAGAACTCATTTAAAGTTGAAAAGAATCAAAGACAAAATTTAATACAATCTTATCAATATCGAATTTTTATAAACTAAATATAAAATATCTTGATTTTAAATTCTTACAGAGAAATATCATTGCCAAAAGGAACCTCTACAAAAAGTTTGAAAAATAAATAATCAAATTTATTGCACTTATAAAATCAAAAATAGAATTTATGTAAGAGCAAATTTAGCCGATGTCAAATTTTATAAAAATAAATGTAATAAAAAATCATTTGAAATTTTTATGGTAGCTTGAAATAATCATTATAATTATACATAAAAGTTTAAATTAAATAAAAGCTTATTTTTTATCGAAGAAAAATAAAATCGGAAAACAGGAATTTTGTGCAGCAGGGCTTGTCAGAATTAATACAAATTCTATACATAATATTTCGACCTGAAATTTTTACAGTGTAATTATAATTATCCAAAAATCATTGAGAAAAATTATCAAAATTATGAAGCATACAACATGACGCTCATTTATGGAGCGAAATCATCACTTGATCTGGATATAAGATGAGGTGGTTTGTATCATTTCACTAGAACAGTGCCAAGGCCCACCTGACAGTGTCTGGTTCTCTCCCCTGCCTTTCCTTCTCTACCACTGCAGTGCTCTTTAGCTTTGCCTGACACAACCACCGACTTTCGCAAGGAAGTGAAGACTGCAGCTAGCAAAATATTTGCTCTGACAGCCAAAAACGTCTCACCATCCAAACCGACTTTCGCAATCTCAATTCCATGCATTGGCTTCTGAAAAACCATGCCAGATCACCTTCATTTTCTCTGCCAAAATGGGCGACGCATTGCCCTTCTTGTTCTCTAGCGTGACAAGTGACAACCTTTCTTCACTTCATTCGCTGCCACGACAGCTTGAAGCCGACGAAAACGAATGCCACGGCAACGAATGGCAAAGCAACTTCCTGCCACGAGAAAGCCCATCACAGCCAAGTTCATTGCTGCTGCCGATGCATTGTCGTGGCAAGAAAACTTAAGCCAAGTCACTCCCACGGCATGAACTCGGTGATCAGCCGCACCACTTCGCCTGCCACTGCAAGGTTTGATGGAACAGAACGCTAAAAAAAACTTTAGGATAATTTTTTCTTTTATTTTTTCTCGCTCTGTTCACTTTTACAATTGAGACTTACCCCATATTTATACTTAAAACTTTAGCCCACATAAACAGAATAGGATTCCACTTTCTTATCCTAATCAAACTCCCTATCCTAGACTTTCCTTAATACAAACTTTCTAAACTAAAACTTTCCTATTACAAGATTATTTCTATCAATCACCACCTAATCTTGTAATGCAACTCTAACTTATTGAGGCAATCGATCTCAACTACGATTTGCCCAACTCATACTCAACACAGGATGGTGAACGCATCTTCAAGGATTTTCGTCTTCTTCTTGTTGGCCGTGCCACCGGTGTTGCACCTCGTCGGTGATTACGACCTTTGCCTCAGCTCTAATTTGTCTTTTCACCGGTAACAAATCTTGACGGTGACGCAGACTTGCATTAGAGCTTACCCACAAGAGAACTTGGACACATCTGCAAAAACTCATGTGCACACACACAGCAAAACGGCGACCACAACTCCTCAACATCCCGGACTCATCTTCGATGGATTTGACTTTGGACGACGAACGCATCTTTTCAACGCCCTAGAGTCAACTTTGACGGGCTTGACTTTGGACGGCAAACGCATCTCTTCAACACCCCGGAGTCAACTTTGACACACGCAACGACTTCCTTTTGATTTCCTGGTCCAACACGATCTCTTCTGATACATATGATATTTTAGAAGGAACTCGCACACGTATGTCACACAAAAAAAAAATTTCTTCACGGCATGCACGGTCACGAGAGGTTTTTGCTTTTGCACTGCATTGCTGTCCACAGGCCACATACATGTTGCCGTCAATTCCCTGTTCGGCTGCACGTCCTGGAGCTCGCCCAGCTGCATAGCCGCACGTTACCTCCTCTCTATATTTTTTCTATGTGCTTTTCTTTTGCTTGGCGCGGCGTTGATTTCTTCTTCACGCGCCACCAGCCTCCGGCCTTCCTGGCCCGAAGGGCCCACCGACCGAAACTCCTCGCCCCGGCCGTGCGCCACTCAGCCGCGTCGCTGCTCACTCGGCCTTTTATTCAACTAACAATAATAGCATGCTACTGCTGCGTCGCTGCAGTCGATAGGACCGTCGGCAAATCCATAGAGATCGTATTTTCGGTTTTCATATTTGTTTAAAAAAATAGGTCGTTAGCTATAAACCTTCAACGAATCTACATTTTTTTAGAAAACCGCGGTTAAAACCCGTCGTCTGATAAAATTTGTCGAATTTTCGATTTCCATAATTTTTAAATAAAAATGGGTCAGTAGGACCCACTGGTGAATCCATGGGATATCACAAATCTTCGATGAATCCGCGTTTAATCTACGGGTTACTATAAACCTTCGACGAATATGTGTTTTTTTTAGAAAACCGTGGTTGTTTTTTTACGCATTTCGGGATATTTAATCGTTTTTTTGTTTTTTTTTGTTTGTTAAAAAAAATGGGTCGTTATAAATCTTTGGACGAATCTACGTTTTTTTTAAAAAAAACCCACGGTTATGACCGTTGGCAAATCCATAAGTTGCTATAAACTTTTGACGAATCTGTGTTTTTTTTATGACGAAAAAAAATTTTCCGGGTTTTTTTGGTGACGAAAACATTTTTTTCGGGAAAAACGGAGAAAGGACCTAGACGTAAGAAACAGGGGCCTATTTATTATTTTTTTGGACCTATTCTCTATCCTGAAAAATTAGAAAATGACTTGTTCACGATTTAAACTTAACGGGAGGTTTTTCCGTAAAATACCGCGCCAGGAACCCAAACGCGATGGAAAAAAATCTTCCTCTCACAAGAAATCGCGAAGGACCTATTCGTAATACGTAAGGACCTATTCGTAATTCAAAGAAATAGAGGGATTTTTTTGCAAAAACGTCTTGGTGGACAGGTGGACGCTGTGAGCTCTCGCCAATTCTTTTCGGTATGAAGGATGGAATCATGTGCAGATGCACTTTTTTTTTTCTCTGAATCGGTGCTCGAGTGCTCGACTCCGAAGCAAAGTTGCTGAGACTTGGATTTGACTCCAAACCGTCCGAACTGAATAATTCACTGAGGAAGCGATTCGACGAAATTAGCGTGAAATCGTCCCTCTCTTTCTTCCGTCACGCCTGGCCACGGAAGCTTCGCTACAGCCGCCTCAGGAACTCTGGTCGCTTGCCTGATTGTTGCACCGCGTCGTGGGAGTGCCGCCAACCAGAGCAATCTTCTGTCGCGTACTCGGGGATCTCCTCAAGCAGATCGCGGGTTTTAACGTCCTCCTGCATGCGTCGGACCGAACGACATCGTCAATCACCACTGGCTAGCACGCCATCATGCCATTCTCTACCCTTGATGTCTACATTGCTTAGCGACAATAGCCTGCTTCCTTGGATACCGCCTCCTCGGGTGCCGCCCCGGGAGTCTCCTCCTCCTAGGGCAACGGTTTGATCCGAAACCTTTAGGCTCTAATACCAATTGTTGGAACAGAACGCTAAAAAAATTTTATGATAATTTTCTCTTTTATTTCTTCTCGCTATGTTCACTTTTACAACTGAGACTTACCCTATATTTATACCCAAAACTTCAGCCCATATAAACATAATAGGATTCCACTTCCTTATCCTAATCAGACTTCCTGTCCTAAATTTTCCTTAATACAAACTTTCTAAACTAAAATTTTTCTATTACAAAATTATTTCTATTGGTTTCGACGCCAAATTCAGCCGGTTTGACCGAGCGCCAAAACGACCCTACTGCCTTGCCATCTTCTCCCAGTAGCACCCCTTTTTCTCTGACTAACACGGCAATAATACGTAGGCAAGAACGCTGCCTCGGCAAACCAAAATCGCGCCAACTCAACCCAACCCCAGTGGTACACTGTCAAGCAGCAAATCTGAGCCCTGCAAACGGCGGCCTTATCCTCGTGTTTTGTCACCTAGCAAGCCCCCTTCCTCTCCTCTTTTCTGCTGGTGCAAGCCCCCTCTACTGTCTTCTCTGACGAGACAGGCGATCGGCCAAGGAATTACTACCACAAAGCTGCCATTGTGACGCCAACCAATCCCTTTCTGCCAAGCAACCGCCACGGTGTTGCCCTCCCCGCGTTTCACGCTGCGCCGACCATGCTTCCTTCTGTGCAAATGCCGACAATTTATCCTTCAATTAACTTGTCTTTTAGTTATGATCAATTACCAACGAAAAAGATGAAAGGACTTTGGAGGCATTTATTATATGTTAATGAAGTACAATTGATGATTGTGGCAACCGTGTTTATTGAATTAACAATCTTTCATAAGTTGTGAAGTAGGTTGAGTTCAAAAAAATGAAGATTCGGGAGGAATAAGTCATCATGTATTGATAAGTTTCAATAATGAATTTCGGAGTGAAGTGAAGTTAGAGAAGGTTTATCATGTGTTGATGAATAAGAAGAAAGAACCCCGCTTGGAGAGGAGAAGATGAAAATCATAAAAGCTTCAATTGGATGTGCTAGAGGCAAATGTATAATTAGGTAGGGCTATGAATGTGTTCCTAGTCTTTTATCGGTCTCGGTATTTGGATGGGAGATCGGGTTGCTAGTATAGGTTGCCGTACTATTAAGAAAGGTCGAGTCGTATAATTTGAGCTTCATCATGTGTTGATAAACATAATCCGGTTAACTCTGGCTCACTCTCTTGGTTGGTTCTTTTATGAGTTAAGTATTTGCATGTGTTGCAAATAAGGGAGCTCATACTTACTTCCTATTGAATCTTGATTTGGTTTTTGCATGAGCTAAGTATTTGCATGTGTTGCAAATAAGGGAGCTCATACTTGCTTCTTATTAAATCTGGATTTAGTTTTTGCATAGAGCTATAGATTGCATGTGTTGCAAAAAGGAGATAACTTATACAAGTTGGTTTAAGTGGTTGTTTGCATGAAGTTAGATATTTGCATGTGTTGCAAATAGAGAGCTCATGCATCAGAACCTTAGCTTGTGATTTGATCATATGTTGATCATCACAAAGGCTAAGATATGTTTATACTTTGTGTTTGCCAAAATAAGTTTTTATAATATATGATTTAATTGAATCTTATTTTGGAGCATATAAATAGAATTGCAAATGTGTTTGCAAATTGATTTGATCATGTGTTGATCATCACATAGCTCAAAGATATAATCTTGATTGCTCTTGTTCACAAGATTTATATTTGCAAATGTGTTTTGTAAAATATTGGTACTCATACATTTGATATTAGAGCATGTGATTAGAATTTATAAATGTGTTTTGCAAAATTATTTTTATAATGAGTTGCTCATCACATGGCTCAATATTTGATCTTAGTGACTCTTTCTAGCTTGTAATCACACTCTTGATCAAGTCTATGTGAGGTATTTCGAGAAATCATATTTTAGATTTGAATGACTACATTAGATTCTTTATTTTTTCTAATATTTAAAAATATCTATGATTTCTTAAATCGTAAAAATGGGTGGAGAATGTAGCCCTCTTGATAAGCTTTGCATAGAGTATAAGATCACCTAAATCGAGTTTGGAGTAAAAAGTTACGAGCGTTTTAGTGGCTGGAGCACTAGTCAGTGGCAGAGGACAGAACAAAATTAAGGTATGGCAAAGTTCGTACCATAGATTAAGTACTATCACATAAAATCAAAATAATACACACATTAATAAAAGTGCATAACACTAAATAAAGTGAAAAATATAATGTGAAGTCAGTGAAGAAGACTTGATAGATAGTAGTACTAGAGTAGAAAATAGAAACTCTCGCGTCCGGCGTCTCACCGTCACAGGCTTAGGACTCAGGTTCTCTCGGCGGCGGCGGCGGCGATACGAATACGATCATACGAGGCATCGGCGGTGATACGAATACGATCATACGAAACGTCGCTCGTGCTCCCGCTGGCCACTTCTCGATCAATCTGCATCTGCTGATAAGTAATATGCAAATGGGCTTGACCGGTTGGCGTTGGCCGTTGGCCCATTTACCTCGCAGGCTCGCCGCTCGCATAGTTTGGTTTTGGTAGCAACTAGCAAAGGCAAAGCCATGCAGGCATGCATGATTGCTGATTGCACGTTATGCATGCTGCATGCAGATCAGCACTCAGAAGCGACTCTAGTCGGAACTCGGAAGTGTCTACTGACTACTGTCTAGTGAAAAAACAAGGTACGGCAAGTGCCGTACCTCGCCATACCGGTGCCTCCGCCACTGGCACTAGTATGACTAGGGTCATTGTGGTCATACTGACCTCTGATATGACCGAAGGTCTTCTGGTGTGTTTTTTTCAAAGAAGAAGTATTTTAGCCCAAAAAAATTGAAAATAGGCTTGGTATGATCGGACCCTCTTCGGTATGACCAGATTTTCTGAGTAACGGCTAGTTTTTTGGTCGTTGGCCCCTGAGGACTGGTATGACTAGGCATTTTTGCCCATTTTGCTCCCGAATGGCTAGTTTTTCTTGTGAAGGCTAAAAAGGAGCTTTGTTTGCTAGCATTTGGTGTGGCTATGGTTTTAGAGAGTTCATTGCTCCTTGTGGTTGAATTGTGCATGTTTTGCACTCTTCAATTTAGTTTTTGTGCTAAAAGTGAGATCTAATTGCATGTGTTGCAATTAGGAGAGGATTGTGAGCCTCTTGTGCATGTGTTGCACTCAGTGATCTCCATTGTACATGTGTTGTACTCAGTGAAGCTCAAACTAGAAGGCTTGACTTATTACTATTGGTGTTTGCCAACACCTAGACGGCGTATGGAGGCATCGTGCGAGGTGACCATCTCAAGGAGATTATGAGAAGACCCGGCAAAATTGTGAAGGTCGAAGCTCGCCTACCCGGAGGGGGAAAGAGCTACCACTAGTGGAATCGAGGTGGGTGCTCAATTCGTGGAGCTAGTCCAAAGCTGTTTAAGCTTACCTCAATGTGGATTAGGGGAGACTGGCAAGTCTCCGAACACCACGGTAAAACATCGGTGTGTCTCTTTATGTTTGCTTGCAATTCTCTATTTACATTGTTGTAATTTATATTCCTAGAATTAAATTACTTTGCTTGTCTATAGGATTGTAATTTATTGTTAGAGACATAATTAGCTAGTACACTTAGTGAACCTAGTTGACTTAGGTTTTAATTGTCAAAACCTTAGTTTATTGCTTCTGCATTGATTATTGTTTAGGTTTTGACATAAGGGTACTAGGTGAGATTTTAATTAATTGTAGAGGAATTTTTTAAAGCTGCCTATTAACCCCTTCTAGTCAGCATCCTCGATCTTACACTCGATCAATCTTTGGTCCAACAAATAGGCAAAACAGAGCATCTAATACCCCCTAATGCTCATATCGTTACCCATTCAAGCCAAGACCCACTAGTTTTCTTCCCTTGCGAGCCACCACTTCTAGCGTCACAGGCCCTCAGTGGCAGCCACCATCTGTTGCCGCCAGTAGAAACTGAAGCCTCCATTGGATGCGCAACACCCCACTAGTGCTTCCTTGCCTGCCAGTCGGCTGATTCCGGCAGCACCTAATGGTCTCTAGAGCCTCCTCTACTTTTATGAGTATGACTGATTGGCCCCAATCGTCATTTGCTAAGACAAAACTCAGTTTCAACCCGTAAAGGCATCTTCTTTGTTATAAAAACGTATTTCTCTATTTTTCATAGCATTTCCTAACCGGTTAAAGGTTCAAACTATAGTATTTTTTGCATCTTTAACTTCAGTATTTTCCGCATCTTTAATCCAATTCTAGTAAAACAAAATTCTAAATTTATCTAAAATCATGTAGTTTTAAAATATACAAAAAATATTTAATTTTTAACCCTAGTTTAAATTATTTGAATTTAAATTTGTGAAAAACCTTGATATGACCTCTATTGCAAATCTGAAAAATAAAACCTATAAAAATATAAATAAATTTCTATATGTTCCTGAGACTATAAGAAACTTATTTGTTCAAAAATAATTAGTTTTCAAACTCATTTGAAACAGTTAGAATTTAAAACTTGAAATAAGCTTTAATAAGGCTACTACAATAAAAATATAAACCATAACTCATAAAATCTTGAGATAAATTTTAAAATAATCCCAAGGAGATGAATAATCTAAATATGCAAAAATATTTAGATTTGAATCTAGTTTGTATCAAATTTGAAAATAGATAGTATTCAATGCATAAGAAATGAAAATAGCTGAAACTTGGATTATATAAATTCAAATTTTTGGTAAAACAATTCCTAGGTCCTATTAATATCATAATACCCTATTTATGCAAAAATATTTTATATTTGTTTTAGTTTGAACAAAGATTGTAATTAACCTTGCTATAAATATATAGGGTTAGTATAAAAATAGAGTCCATAAAAGAGTGCAAAAGTAAAAGAAAGGCTCTTTAGGAATAGATTATCTACTAAAATGAAAATAATAAGTTATATCTTATACTTAGATCCTTAACCAAAATATGCTTCCATGCAATATATACTTAAGAAATTAAAATATAAACAAACATATAAATAAAATGTTACAAATTAACAGATAAGATCATGTAAGGCTAATCTCAAAGTATTCCTTAGGACAAAACCATATTAATCGGCAAAAAGATCTAATTTAAATTAAGTTTATAAAAGACTTCATTATTCATGTGCATATAAACTATCGCAGCTAAAAGCAAAATAATGCCAAACTAGTTTTAAAACACTTCTAGGGTCGTAACCTACTAATGCCAGAAAAATAATTGCAAAATCCTGTAAAGTGCAGTCGCAAACCTAAAACGAATTCTGATCCCTTATAATGTAAACTTTAAGACCATATATATTATTTCAGAAATGAATAAAACATCTCGTCTAAACACCAATACTAATGGAACCAGTATAGAAATGCTCCCTAGTGTGAGAATATCCTATTTTTAAGAAATAATCTTGTTACAACATATTTTGCATCTGAATCCTATTAAAAATATAATCCTAAGTATTATGAACACTAAAATCCATAATATGAATAAGTGAACTTAATAAATAAGAAATCAGTAGTTAAGATATTTGTATCATCAAAACCCTTTTAAAATCATAACTATACAACTAGTAGCCTAAACTTAACAAATCTAACGTATACGAAACTACTTCTTATGTAAAATCATTTAAGGTCGAGTACTATTCATACATAACGTACAACATAATGACTAGTATCTTAATTCTATTAAGCCAAACAATTTTACCTCTTGAATTCATAAAATAAGAATAGATAATCTATAAAAGGACTGCATCATCGTTGAACTTAAAGCTAGTAATATATATATATATATATATATATATATATATATATATATATATATATATATATATATATATATATATAGAACAAATATGTGGTGCAAACCACCCTTCCGTGAAAACTTCATGAAAACCACCCTTAAAAGTTTTGAAAAATTCTCAAAAATTACCATATGTAGGGGAGGTGAGCTTCTACAATCCTGCAAAATTTGAAGATGAAACGCAATCGCATTTGAAAGATATGGAAAAGACAAACAGCAAAATAAATAGTGCTAAACAATGAAAAATTACTATTCATGCTGAATTTGTCTTTTTCATATCTTTCAAATACAATTGAGTTTCATCTTCAAATTTTGCAAGATTGTAGAAGCTCACCTCTCCCTATATATATATATATATATATGATCAACTAAAATATGAGAACATGAAATCATACAACCTTAACCCAAAACTACACCTATTTTCAATAGTAAGTCTTTATTTGATTTTCTATTTATCTTCTTTTTGCCCTTATTAAAGTTTGTTATTTACTATATTTCTGTTAAACAATGTGTAGAACCCGACGTCACTCTGATTCCTTCATCGACAACGCCAACTACGACTATGACTTCGTCGTAAACAACAATTAAGCAAGGTAAGTACCCCCTTCGATTATATTGATCCCAATATTTTACTTTTTATTTTGTTGTATTAAATCAATTTATGCATGCATGTATTTTCTATAAAATTGCTATATTATGGTACTGATAGATATATCTATTATCTCATGGAACTTACTTGATAAGTATGTATATATGAACCTTGATAACCACAGAATAGGACTAGACAATACATAATGTCAACATAGGTATATGTGATTACATATTAATCCTGCTTAGCCCTGCTTTAGTATCGACAAGTTTAAATGATTAGATTGAATTTCTTCTTTAGAATTTAAAAAGGTTGGATATGATGTTGTGAGTTGTTGGTATTTTGGTTAAAAATGAAAATAAAACTATGGTTTTGACGAGGGCGATTATTGACAATAGCCAGAGGTGTATGTGTTGCACGTAGTGTAGGGGAGATTATCACCTGTGTCGGATTAAGAACTGAGGTATGGGTTGTTTTCAAGTCAAGAAAACCATACAACCACGAGTTCTCGCATGGAACAACCTTAACTTATTAAGTTGCTTAGAACTGGCTTTGTACATTGGAAGGTTGGAGTAGTACGGGCACGCCAGATAGGTTTGCTCGGAAGGGGCTTCCACATCGAGGTGTGGGTAAATGTATGTTGATACAATGGTATACACCTTGCTATGGGGAGAAACGATGATCGATTGTTTTTGTGAGAATGATATCATGTTTTATATATATGTTTCTGCCACCATAGCAAGGGGTTTATTGTCACTGGGCTGGTGCAAAGTTAGAGTGTAAGATCGAGGATGCGCCTAGAGGGGGGGTGAATAGCCGTTTTACAAAAATAAATCGCTCTTCTAAAATCAATCGCTTTAATCAACCCCTATGTCAAAATCTAATCAAGGATAATGCGGAAGCGATAAACTAGATTTTGACAATTAAGGTCTAAATCACCTAGGCTCACTAGTGCACTAACTAAATTATGTCTCTATACAAGAATTGCTAAATTGAACAATCAATCACTAAGCAATTCTAATATGATCAAGCAATCAATAATATAGCGATAAAGGAAATGCTTGAATATAAATGAGACAAGAGATAACCGATATTTTTCCGTGGTGTTCGGAGACTTGCCGGTCTCCCTAGTCCACGTTGAGGCTAGCCCAAACCACTTGGACCGGCTCCGCGCTTCCCGCCTCGATTTCACTCGATGTAGTTTTTCACACTTTCGCGTAGGCTCAACCCGAACCTTCACAAACTTCGCCGGGGTGTCTCACAACCTTGAAGGCTTCCGCTCACGACGCTCTACGCCGTCTAGGAGTCAGCAACCTCCAAGAGCAACAAGCCGAATCCTTCGCTTGAACTTCACCGAGCACAACACATGCGCTCCCGGTGATTACCTAGTACAACACATGCACCTAGGCCTCCCTCAAGTGCAACACATGCATAAGAGATCACTCAATCCACTCCTAATTGCAACATATGAAATTAGTCTCACTCTTTTGCTCAAGAATCAAATGTAAGTGTGCAACACATGCAACACCTCACCAAAACACTCAAACAAGCCAGCAACCTACTGCCCAAGCCCCCCATGGAGTCTATTTATACCCCACCAAAGAAAACTAGCCGTTTGGGGGCAAAACAGGAAAAATCTCGAGTCCGGTCCGACCGGCCCTCACAGGGCAACGGTCGAAAAAATGACCGTTAACATGGCCGGTGTGACCGGATAGGGTCCGGTCATACCGCTCACCGGTATGACCGGAGGACCTCCCGTCGCACCACCCTCACAGAGCAAAAACCGGCCTTCTGGAAAAAACGCACCGGAGGGAGCCCGGTCGCACCGATGGGGTTCCGGTCACACTGACCACACTGACTCCAAATCCGGTTTTTCGCGCAATCTTTTCTCCGAAGAACCAAACACTATTCCTTGAGCCATTAGATGATCAACACATGATCATACATTTGTGCAAAACACATTTGCACTAAATTTGCTCATGCTCAAAGAATCTCAACCAAATTACGAAAATGATTTGTTCTTTGAGCAATGTGATGATCAACACATGATCAAGCAATTTGCAAAACACATTTGCAAAGCCAATTCACATTCTCCAAAGAAACACATTAAGCACATCTTATTTGCAAAACACATTCGCAAATAAACCAAGACCTTATGCAATCAACCCTCTAGCCATGTAAGGATCAACACATGACCCCGACACTTTGCAAAACACATTTGCAAGTGCCAACACATGCTCTAGGATTGGAAACACATAATTTCTAAGATCATTTGCAAAACAAATTTGCAAATAACAAAACCAACTTGCGAAAACACATTTCGCAATCAACTCAAGATTTATTTGCAAAACGTATTAAGCAAATCAAACCCGAGTCTATGAGATTAATCCCCCTAGCCATGTGAAGGTCAACACGAGACCCAGTCAACTTGCAAACACCCGTTGCAAGCCCTACTCACATGCTCTCGGGATTCCGGACTCATAAACCTCGGTTTGCAACACATGCAGAAGTCTAGCTCCAAGCAATACCAAATCAAGGTGCATGAACTCTCTAATTGCAACGCATGCAATTCTCTAGTCCCATGCAAAAACACTAAAACCAAATCAACGTATGAGCTCTCTACTTGCAACACATGTAAGCCTCTAGCTCTATATAAACACATAAACACCAAATCATTCTTGAGCTCTCTCCTTTTGCAACACATGCAAAACTTAGCTCCAAGCAACTACTTTGATTTTAGAAAGATTTGTTTTGTAAATGAAAACAAACATGAAGCTTCAACAATTGCAACACATGCAAAAATGAACTTCACGCAAAAGCCAACGCATATAGCTTATCCTATTTGCAACATATGCAAGTCAACGCTTTATACGAAAACCAAATGCATATGCTCTTCTTCTTTGCAACACATGCAAATCAGAGCATAAAGCAACAACAACCAAGCATGAGCTCAACACATTCGCAACACATGCCAAATGGTCAACTCTTATGCAAAAACCAAATCCAACTGAGATTTGAGCTAGAGTGAACACGGAATTGAGATCATCAACACATGATGAAGCTCAAGTTAGAACTCAACCCCTCTTAATAGTACGGCGATAAAAACTAGACTCAAAACTAGAAAATCCTTAGCCTATCTAGTTATACCTTGAGCCGCCGCACACACGCAATCCCCTTTGGGGTCTTTTTGATCTTCACTCTTATGCTCCCCCGGGATCATCACTCCGTTCTTCTCTTAATCTCTACGGGATCTCCTCTTGACGCCCATCACTTCATGATGCCGTCCTTGTCATGTTTTCATTATCTCAATCATCTTTGGACTTAACCTAGATCAAACACAACTCATAAAATAGTTAGTCCAAGATGCATGGTTGTCTCAATTATCTCTTGTATTCCAATAATACATAATGGATGCCTTTAGATCAATTGAGCGCAACCTTAATCAATTAGAATGATTTAAATGTGTCTTAAGTACAATAATGCAACACATGCTTTATTATACTTAAGAACTATTCATTCGTCCTTAATTAATCAAGGAACACCATCAACACATGATGAAGTGTTCTTCAATGATCAAAAAGACAAATGAACTCAATTTAAATTTTCATTTAAATTGACTCTTTAAGTTAGAGTGTGAACTCCCCCTAAATATGTGCATCCGTTGTAATATATGGATTGGGAAACAAGATGCACATTTTGTGGTTAATATAATGGGAGCATTCATACTTTAACTTGAATCCTAAGTATGCAATAAGATAATAGAAATGAATACAAGTGCATACCTTGGGTTTTTCATTTTTCATCCATATTTGAGACTAATAAGAATGTAGCTCAATAAAACATGTTAGTCTCATATTGATTAGATTTGTCATTAAACAATGATTAAACATTAATATTAAATCAATCGCCAAAACCAATAGAGCTTGAACTTACATAGAGCTAGGTAATGTAACGATTATATTATGATCTCCTTGCCGACACACGAAAGGATACGTGTTACTGGTCTGGCAAAAGAGGTTGATCATTTCTTGTGGGTAAAACTGTACATCTCTGTAGAATATAAATTTAATTGATTAGCCGTGTCCACGGTCATGGACACTTGGTAATGTCATCATATAGTTAAAAGTTTTGGTACTTTCTAAATGATTGGGATTGGAGACATTTGTTGGAAAGTGATTGTTTCAGATTAATGCTGCATGTTGGCAATGGACGATTCAATGCTCACGTCATGGAGAACTGTGAGTTATTACTTATGCATACTTGTAAATTTCTTATCAATCAAATTTGCCTTTACAAATTTCATTTGCGAACTACAACTTGATTTACAAATTCGATTTCGCTTTATACAAATTAACTATAGAAGCCTCATTTGACATGGCCTGTATTTCAGCATTTTGCAAATATCACCTTATGTCTTGCTGTGTATGAAAGTACTCAATCTTGCTTAATATGCTGTTTTAGGTGGAAAAGAAAATGAGATTCCAAAGAATTCATTTCATCGCAAGATATGGAAACTTCAATGAAGTGATCTTTCTAGAGATTATGCTTTTTGTCAATTGCCTAAGGGTTGGATGGGCACATTACAAGACTTTACTTCTTCTGCTGCTATATACTTTGAATTGAAAAATATAATTTATAACTAGCTTCTGCTTTAATAATGCTGAGTATGGATGTAATTCCAATTGCTGTAATGTGTATACTAGCCACTGATCATAGGACTAGTACTATATGCACATAGATTCTCATTTTCTCATCTTATGTAAAAACAAGGAGTCGTTACAATAGACCAATAATGCGTAATGGATAGATCCTCGTAAACTAGCCAATGAAATAAACAAGACGTAATAAAAGGATCAACATGGATAAACCCTTTTGTCTCATTTACATAAGAGATGTCATTTATAATCTATTGGCCCACCACCGGGATAGGATCAAATCTTTTTTCTTAATGTGCTTGGCTGGATGCTGATTTATGTGCATATTAGTGGACTGGATAAAATTAATTGGGTCTGCCCCAAATATATGGTGTTAGGGGTGGGGTTTGAGTTGTACCATGTAGGGGTGAAGATGGGTCGGATATTTCTAGCTTTGATTGAAAATGGATCTAGCAGTCTGATTTGGGGACGGGATCCGAATATTTGAATCCGGATTTAGGATTAGATTCGAGTAATTAATATCCGACAAATACAGGACATGATCGCATATCTAAATTTTTTTCCTATTTGGATATTAACAAAGCCCAACCCATTAGGCCCTACTTATACACCGAATTTTTTATTTAAACGGCATTGCGTGTGTGCATGCAGCCCATACAGCCTTGTATGTTTGCAGCCCATACAGTCCATACAACCAATTAATATTCTCTATGACAACCTATTTATATTGACAACTAGTAGGTTTTATTGATTCTTAAGTAGTATATTTTTCTATAATGTCTATTGGTTTTGATTGATATATAACTTGCTATTATGGTTATGTACTTGTATTGTTTGATTCAACATATATTACTTTATATATACATGCATTATCCGTATATTTTTACTCTTTTCTGACTCAAATCCGTCACATATTCTTCCTATATCCGTATCCCAAATAAGCTGGATTCATATCCATATACAGTTAGCTCGTATCCAATTCCAAATTTTTTAAAAAAAATAGTTAAGATATAGAAAGAGCAACATCTGCCCGTAGATCTACGAGAGTTCCTCACTGTTAGACATATCAGATGTATCATGTAACCATTTTCCTTTTGTCTGTGAAGCACATCTCGAAATTCCCTCTTCGTTTGGCCATTTAGCAGTAGCATTGCTGCTATGGAGATGGAGCTAATACTACCGTATATAAACATGGGAGGTTTTCTGGTCTCTGGAGCTGTCCACGTCGACGTTTTGCCGACGCGTCGGCGACCTGGGCAGCCGCGTCGCGAGCATCAACAGAGAAACGGGCGTTCGTTCGTACGGCGCGAAGACCGTTGAGTTACGTCGCCTACTTTTTTCGCGCCGTTGTCAGGCTTAAGTAGTTTCTCGCGGTGAACAGCCATAAATGGCACCGTAGCGCAGTGGTCGCGCGCGGGCAAAGCGAACGAGAGGTCGCGTGTTCGATCGCCCCGAGCGCGATTGCGTTTGATTTTTTCCGCCCGACGCGTGGCGCTAGCGTTCGGTCTTCCCGCGTGTTCCCGTGCGTGCCGTGCGCTCGGCGCGTGGTTTTTTTCTCGCGCGTGGCGCATGGTTATTTTTTTTGGAGAAAAGAGCCTATAAAATTTCCGAAATTACGTAGAAGTCCTTTTTAGTCCGGGATTTTATGAAAAGACCCTCCTTTTTCTACGATAAGGCCTTCGAAACTTCTGGATTTAGCCGAAACAATTCCCGGGCTTTTAGAAAATTACGTATTAGTCTATTTTTATCTATTTTAGTCCTTTTTTATGAAAAGACTCCTTAATTCTTGTCTTCGAGCGAGCAATGCAGCGTTTTCTAAAATTACCGTTTTGTTTATTTTTTCCCGGATTAGTGCTTTTTTCCCAGATGCGCAAGGGCATGTTGGTTATTTGTTTGCAGGAGAACTCTGGAGCTTCGAGAATTTTCTTTTATCATGTTTTCCTATGAAAAAAAACCGCGCGAACCTTCCTAAAAATTGCCTGTTAGCCATTTTTTGCCCCGAAGATTTTTAGGGATTGCTTCTAGATCCTTTGTTCGCGGTAAGATTTTTAGCATGTTTTTCTATACGTAAATTCGCACGGGACTTTCTAAAATTGCTTGTTAGCTATTTTTTATACCGGAGATTTTTACGAATTACTTCTATGTCCCTTTCTTCGCGGTAAGGCCTTCTTTTCCCGGAAATCACACCAAAGAAATTGTTTCAGAGATTGGGAAACTTTTTAGGATTATATGGGATTTATCGTAGAGTCCCAGAAGCTTCTCAAAATTACATCGCGTATAGCGAGAATTATATGCTCCGTCCTAGAGATTTTTAAACTACATATAGATCGCTTTCTTCATGAAAAAAACCTGGATTTCATATTATACCTATCACGTTGTGGCGCGGCGTGCGCCGCGCCCACGTGTCTAGTAGCTATTGTGCACGTATTCTAACGGTGGCGGTTAGATTGTGAAAATAGAGGTTGGCAGTTGCTATCGACCTATCATGCATGGGATCTTTTCGGAGAAATCTTCCTCCCATCTTAATAGCGCTAGCTACAATTTCTGTCCAATTGTGTAAATGATGTCCACTTACTCCTCCCATGAATTCCACTAGGTTAAGCCGTGGGCAATGCCACGCTGTTGACGCCAAAAACGTGAAGAGGGTTTCTGGATGCAACACACCGGACGAATACCGGGTTCAAGTGTGCACGAGCGTGCCAATCGATTTGACCCTGCAATCGATAAGGAAATAGTTGTAAAATTCAATCAAGCCGATTTTCGGGGTGAATCGGCTAAGAATCACGAATCAGCCAGAAAGCCGATTAGAAGGGTAAATAGACTAGTCGATTAAGACTAAGTCCGAGGGTAAAAGGTAGATCGATTCTGAAAAGGCGATGCGCAACAAGACAGAATAAATCAAACCTGAAAAAGCCAATGACGATCAAACAATCGGCGATACGCAACTTTATTTGATCGATGTCGACTTACAGAGGAAAGATTACAATGCTAAAAAGGCTAAGAACTATAGAAAGTAAAAACTGGAAGATGTGTTGATTGTTGTTGTTCTTCAAGCAGCCTTGGTGCGCCTTATATACTCGCCTAGCCGATCCGAGTCCTGATCCAACACGACAACGTAGTCCGAATCGCCGTAGTTTCCTACCGGTCTCTAGTTTCCAATTGTTATCTGACGTCATAGGGATTCCCATGTGTTTATCCGAACTCCTGCAGATATTCTCGTACCTTATCCAAACTCATGCTTTTCCTGCCAATTCTTCTAGAAATTTCCAAAACTGGTGCAAACACACGCCATGAGGAAAAAATCTGGCACGAGTTTTTTGCAAATTGGATTTGCATAATCATGGGTCTCTTTTTTCAAAATAACCGGCGGAAGGATCTATTTACAATTTCAAAATTTTTTAAATCTTCCGGGTCGAAAGAACTATTTTTTTTTTTTTACAAAATAACTGGTGGAAGGACCCTGTCGACGAATCTATAGGCTGCTATAAACCTTCGACGAATCCGCATTTTTTTTAGAAAACCACGTGGAGGAACCTAAACATAATTTCGAATTTTTTCAGGTCCACTCTACTAAAAAATCGACGAAAGAACCTAAACGCGATTTCGATTCGGCTATAAACCTTCGATGAATCTGTGTTTTTTTAGAAAACCGCACGAAGGGATCTAAATGTAATTTCGATATTTTTTGGGTCTATTTTATTAAAAAAACCGCCGAAAGGACCTAAACGCAATTTTTTATTTTTCGAAGGACCTCTCCGCGAGCGCCGACATGTGGCACACCTCATGAGCTGGGGATTCTTGCGTCTTTTATATAGTAGATATTGGCATGCATACAATTTAATATTTGAATATCATAAATCTTCAGCTATATCTAGAAGATTAATGACCAAGTTTCTGTATATGCTACCTTTTCAACACTTCCTTTTTTCCAATTACACGAAGAGTCTTCATAATTAAGTCATGGAGTTATTGACAACTGGAATTAGCAACATCGCATTGTCAGTCCATGAAGGCGGAGTTGAAAATAGCATGATACCATTTGCTCACTACCAATCTTCATCTATATTATTTAATCCATGCATGGGTGATCATTCTTAGAGCCGCAGCATGTACCTTGAGCGTAGTGCTTTACATCAAGCTCAGAGGTAGTACATGCCTTGCACGTTCCTCCTTTCATAATTCCTCAAGAATCGATCAGCAGCTGTCCAAAAAAAAAAAATCTATATCCAGGATAAAAATATCGAGAACATTTTTGGATCAAGATATGGAGAAACTTTTCTAACCTGACTTTGTTTGCACGAACTATTCCAACCCAACAATCTCCTGGCATGAGTAGCACTATTAATCTATCCACATCTATACAACTTCGAAGCTCGTCCAGAAGAGCTCGTCTCTGTAACATCCCGAAAAATTTAAAAATAGAAAACAAAAATTTAAAAATATAATTAAATAAAAATTTTAATTGAAACCAAGATTATAATTTAAAATATCATCTTTTTGCTCATTTCTTGAATTCTGGCCTTAGAAAAGAATAATTTAAATGTTGAAATCTTTTCTTCCAAAGTGAACAAATTATGAAAATTAGTTTGAAGTATGATCTTATTTTGAATTTACATCTTTTCTGAATTTTCTTGGAATTATGGTATTTAATAAAATCATTTTCATTTGGTTGAATCTCTATTTCCCAATCTTTAAAATAAACACTCATATAACAAAAAAATCTACAAGAATTATATTTAAAAATAGGTAAACCTCTGGAACATTATTGCTTCATTCAAAAAGCCATATGAACACATTTATTAGTGAAAAGAAATGTGAAATGATGAAATTTGACTAAGAACAGAAAGCTTGTAAAATTAAGTTAAAAATCCACCGACCTTTTCTAGTGCTGAAAATTTTACCATATCTTCTGAATGGATAGGTACATATTCAGTACAAACATAGAAAATAAATAGTCAATTTTTTTGCCTTTAAAAATTCCAAAATTGAAAACCCAGAAATTTCAAGATTCAATGTCAAAATTACTATAAAATAAATATAAAATATATTAATCTAAAAATTTTAAATTAGAATAATATAACTATAGGAAACCTAATAAAAGTTTTCAAAAATTTTCACATTGCTTCAATCCTCAAATAAATTAAAAACAGAAAAGAAGAAAATTAACAGTTTGGATTGTCAGAATTTATATAAAATTCAAACAGAACAATTCAACTTGAAATTTTTACTGAATAACAAACCTTATCTGAGGAACTCATTAAAATTATCAAAATTCCCCAACCGAAATGACCCTTCAATTAATGACTTGATTCCTGCTATGTCGAGAAGCTTTGAACCGAAACCCCCTTTGCTATTTTTGACAGGTGGGACCCTATCACTATTTGGACCCACACGTCAGGCCAGCTCTCTTTCACCTTCTCCTTCCTCGTGCTGGAGCTGAGCTAAGCGCCCAACCGCCTAAGGGCCTGTTTGGCAGGGATTCAGCTTCTCCAGATTCTAAGAATCTAGTGAAGCTGAAAATTTTAGTTTCACTAGATTCATGAAGTTGGAGCTGTGAGTACATTAAGACTGTTTAGATGGATCATCTTGTTTACATTTTAGACTAAAAATATAAACTTAATTTACTTTATTTTAGCCTATAAGTTTCAGATCTCAGGTGAAGTTGGAATCTGGAGCTTTACCAAACAGGTCCTAAGATTGCCGATAATCTGTTGGTGCTGAAACAAAAAAAAAAAGAAGCTATTTACGATTGGGTAACTAACATAATTCCAAAACACACAATATAATTAGGTACAATTCACTTAGTTTTACTGTGTAATCATCTAATTTGACTATGGTTTGGACACCGTCTCAATATAAAAAATTCTGAATTTTTTTTGTGTGTATATACCTGATTTTGGCAAACCTGTCGCTAAAATACCGTGTGGGGGAGCAAATGGGTTGTGGACTGTGGTATGTATGTACCCGATTTGTGCATTTTATATACACTTTCTTCGTTATCCACTAATAATCCTACGAGTCGAAGCAGCAGGGGTTGGAAAAGAAAATTTGACAAGAAAAGATTCAAAATTTTTGTAACTAAAAGTTGTATGCAACTAAAAAATCTAGGCTCGATATCTGATCATTCAAATGCTTATTACACAAGTTAAAATAGAGTTTTGATGAAGTTGAATTAAAATGTTAGTGGTATATTTACGGTTTCATTATAATACGACTAGCTTGACCTGCCCAAATGATTACGCAGCTGTATGCAACAAGGCATAACTTACGTATATTAAAGATAGAATTGTTTTGTTATACAATCCAAATAATAGAAAATTATAGTGAAAAAATCCACACAAAATAACCCACTTAACCTGTAGTTGGTGGGATTTGAACTGTAGTCATCAGCCAGAGCGTTGTGGTGGTGTTGCATAGCTATGCTATGCTACAGTTGACATATCAATTTTATTAATTTATTAAGTATAGTATCTAAATATAATAAGTCTGGGAAACCACCTCTTGGTAATGTTACCTTCAACTCATTGTAGTACCTTTTGCATAGGTCGATAGTGAAATAATGATGGCACAGTCTTTTATCGACTCCGACCTTACGCGCTGGACATCATGGAGAGCGGAAAAATGAGAATTGATCACGTTCTT
Organism: Guadua angustifolia; assembly: GCA_036346375.1. NCBI lineage: Eukaryota > Viridiplantae > Streptophyta > Magnoliopsida > Poales > Poaceae > Guadua > Guadua angustifolia. Next base: position 34,217,937 of record CM070507.1, read on the forward strand.
TTTAAGCCGGGTTTTTTTACAATTATAGCCTCTCTACGAACGTATTTATAGATTAGTCCTCTTTCCTACCGTGGAAGGTATGGCAGGTGACATATATCCCTGTAGTACCAGGAGAACACAGAAGCCTGCGCTACCGCACTCAAGGAGAGCCAGCAAACGTAGCAGCGGGCGGGCGAGCATGGGAAGATCGCTACCATGGTAGAGGAGCACGAAGGTTCCTTCCACGGTGGGAAGGATGCTATATTTATGATTTTATTCGGAAGGAAACCAAATTTACAAAAAAAAAATGAGAGAAAGGGGGCTAAAAAGGTGATCAACTTAAAGAATGAACCTGAACTTAAAAGGTGACACTAATGCCTGTACATACAATAGGAGTGTTCCTATCTTGTGCTCCTGAAAGCAGTGCAATAAATTTTTTAAACATATGCAACAATTCATAGCAGTACATACAATATTGCAAAAATACATAAGCAACACCAAAGAAAGATTTTAAAAAATCACTCTCTCAATAACTTAGACAAACCTGAGTAGTGTTGGATGGCTAAATTAGTATTGGCCAACCTATTGTTAACAAATAGTGTAAAAGGATTCAAAAACAAAAAATGCATATATAGAAAAAAGATGTCGCAAACCCGCAACATTTTGGAGATGCATATGTAACAATCAAAGTTACTTAGCGCATCATCTTAAAATAACCTATTTCACAATCCATTGCAACAAAAAAATGGGCAGCAAATAAGTACCTTTTTGTGACTAAAAAGAACTCTTCTGCTACAAATAAATCTTCAACTACAACAAAAAAATATTGTGCAACTAGATAAGAAATACACATTACAAGAAGTAAAAACACTTCTTAATACATTGGAGGAAGTGAGCTGCAACATTTTGAAAAATCCCTACATCAAGCCTAGAAGAGAAAGAGGTGTGTAGATAGTGGCATGTAGTAGAGCTCTCTGATGGAATTCGCAACAGCACTAAAGATAAAGCTGTAGTGGAAAGGTTGCTAGTTGCGGTGGAGCTTCCAGATGACATGGGAGCTTATGGGGAGGCTATGTCTAGCGAAGGTGGAGCTTGAGTGGTGCTCATGGATGCGTTGTCGATGACTTCTCGCAAAAAACAAAGGATGACGACGATCTCCTCGCAACCTATGGACTATTAGCCTGACCTCACATGAGGATAAGAGGTGTTGACCTTGGAAAGGAAGTGCTTCACGTAGTCTCTGACCATGGTGACGCTTGGTGGGAGATTGTTAGGGAGGAGTGACATAGATGTTCGTGTGTGTGAGAGATTGACAGTATGGAATGGTTGGTTGAGGCGCAGAAAGATATGGATAAGATTAGATGGAGGAAGAACCCTGTGAGAATGAAGCATCTAAATAAACTCTTTTCTCGGACGGTAGACTAATATCATTATCGGAACTTAAATGGACTCCTTTCCCCTTTCCTATTACCGAAGACGTAATGTGTTAGATAAAAAAAAGGTAGAGTAAAATCTGAATCCCACAAAGAAAGCAAAGTCTGAGTCTAAATTTTTTATTATCAAATAGCCTTTTTACTGCAAACTAGAACAACATTTTGATATTCTAGGCAGAACACATGTTTTTTGACCCCAAGGCAAACATGTCTTTCGACTACAGTCTAGCGGCATGGATCCATGCATCAGGAAGGTGCAGGCAACATAGATCTGGTGTTGGGGAGGTGGAGACAAGCTCGATGTGGCTGGCAGCGAGGTGGATCTAACCGGGCATGTGGTGGATCCTACCGTCCATTGTTGCACCTAGCCACATCATCGGGCATGCCTTTAACCAACTATAGCTGCCCCGGTGGGCTGGCCATGGCCGCCACAGGCTAAAGTAGGGGTATAGGGTACCAGCATCTACGTGAAAGGCATGCTCAAGCCTGATGAAGCCGTCCTCAGTGGATTCGCTCATGGACTGCACTATCTCCTCCTCCATCCCCTTCACTTGCTGCCTCCAAGTCTCTCCACTGCATAGTGATGGGAGCCACTTTGACATCATCGGTGATAGGTAGTGCAGGCAAAGGCATGAGGCAACTATGGTCGGCATAGCAATGGCATGCTGGATGGGGAAGGAGTCGAGGTAAGAGGAGAATAGGGGTGGGTCAGACTAGAGCCCACATGCGGTACGTGCTACGTACTATCCCATGTCCCTTAAACATATATGTGGGATGGCAGCCACGGCATGGTCCAAGGCACGACATCGCATACATGTACACAAACAGAGCTGGCATGACATGATTGTTAGGGTTGCGCTGAACCTGACAGTCGGGCACAATGAGCAACACAGCATGGCATGCCTCGAAGGGTTGTGCTTGGGCTGACCCAGCATGCTACAGGCCCGACGAGCATGAAGCAAACACAATACAGTTTTGGCATAAGTTTTTTCATAGTTTTTGATAAAAAATATTATGAAAAGTTTGGCAGTAGAAGTAAAGCAAAAAGACTTGCCCCAACAATGCAACAAGCAAGAGGTGCTTCAAACGCTTCAAGTGTGTGGGAAAAGCTAAAAGATAAGGCATCTAGTTTGTCTTTTAAAGTGCTAAACAGGTTATAATAGAATCCACAAGTAGATATCGACCACTATTCGACACTAGGGGAGCAATTGGTTCGGATTTTGGTCGGATATCGCTCTTTTCCTATCCTAAACTATATTTTTTATCGGACTCGGAGTCGGATAAGGATAGTGCCAGATATAAATATGGCGCAGATAATATCGGTCACAAATTTGAAGTGAATATGGAGCAGAATCGATACGATACCGAATATTTTTTGTTGGATATCACGCGAAAACATATACTGCATATAGCACGCATATAACAATGATTAATCAATCATATGAGTATGCAATAGGATTATCACAATTTAACAAGTCGTTTTATTAAGTAGCCTAACAAAATTGCAAAAGTATAAAATATTTCTTTATATTTTGCAAAAAATATTAGGCATTCACGTAAGCAAGCGGAAGCATATTCTTGCATGTCAAGTTCTATTGGTGGTGGTACCGAACGGTGGGATGGTGGATGGGACGGTGGCAGGAGGGTGGAGTCATGGAGGAAGGGTATAGTTTAGGCTATTTGGTTGAGTCTAATTGAAGTTGCTAGAATATAGGACATAAATATCCGAATTCGGATATCCGAATAGAGTTATCTGGGATTATCCGAGAATATAATTGGAATATTCCGATCCGATAGATAGTGATATCCTGAATCTGATGCCGAATCAGAAACTAACTATTTGAAACCGATACCAAATCTGACAACTATCATCCAACACTACTATTTAAATTCGATTAGAATAGATCTCATTGGTCGGTCGGTCGATATCTATCCCATTTGATAGCAGCCCTACTCGACACACCTTTTTGTAAAAAAAATAAAATTTAGTTCTTTTTTTTCAATATTTATGTCTACTGTCTTAGCCCCGTGAGTCTCTGATTACTTTCCTCTTTTTGCAATAATACAAATAGATCGGACCTGGATCAATACGACATAAAGGTGGCATAATGTGCCAATGGGTCGTGCCTAGGCTCACTGGAGACGAATCGGGCCGGCGTGGCATGGCACGACGGGCTGAATAGGTTGTGGTGGGATAGCATGGTCTTGCCCTATGACCCATCGCGCTCATGTCTGGCCCGGCACAATACCAAGTCTACTTAAACATTGCCCTAGTAATCAAACAATCATCCCTCTCTATAGGAGGTGAAATTTCAGAAAATGACACTCAATTCGTGTGCCTTTCAGTTTCTGTGTATGATATGTGGGTCCATCTAAGTCTATGACAGTGGGCCAGGATGTCAAATACCGAAAAAACGAATTTTAAAGGTGGCAAGTTCTGAAATCTCTCCTTAGGAGAGAAGTTAATCCGCGCAATTCTTTCCAAATCAAACGGCTGAGAATCGCCTGAAAGCAAGGAACCGTGGTCCTTCCTGCCCTATTACTGTCCAATGGGCAATGGCAGAGGGAAACAGATGAGCGCCGCGGGCAAAGTCTCACACCTTCGTCTACGTCCCCGTCATGGAATCGTCCGGCACCCATGGCGTGAGCACCGTGAGCAAGCACCTGAAGGTGCTGCTGCCTTCTTCCTTCAGTAAGCTGGTAAGTGGTGAGATCACTCGCCAGTGCTGCCCTGCTCAAACGCATCTCACCCCCCAATGCTGCCCTGCTCAAACGCTGATACTTCAATTATGGATCGAACCGATATATACCGCAGCGCATCTCCGAAGAGCTCGCTCGGCACTTCGATGCCGGCAACGGCGGAGCAGGGATGCCCGGCCCGACGGCACTCGTCGTCAGCCCGTTCGGCAAGGTCTGGCACGTCGAGGTCGGCCGGGACGGCAATGGCGCTTTCCTAGGGCGCGGGTGGCCGGAGTTCGCGGGCGCACACGGCATCGGCGTCGGGTGGTTTTTGCTGCTCCGGCATGAAGGTAGCTGCGTGCTCACCGTCAAGGCATTCGACACCAGCTCCTGCCTCAAAGAATTCTGCTCTCCATCCACAGGTAGTTGAAGATTGGCATGCAAATTTTGGATTTCACGTTTTGAATTCTGTCAAACAATGGAGAGATCAGTAATGTTGGTAATTAGATTGGACTCTGAGAAGCTACGTACTTCTAGATGACGAAAAGATACTTGTAGATTCGAAAGGGTAGATGATGATATTTTGGTTCGGAGGCAAAGATTGTAGATATTTATATCAAATCAAACTAGTATATCGTTGTGGCATAATTAGAGGATGCTACGTTAGGAGTCGATTTTAGAGTAAAAGAAGGATTAATCATGTGTGATCTCTTGTTAATTAATTTCTCCCTTTCTATTTTACTACCATCACCTTGCTGAGAAACCCAGTCGGTGACTCAGACAACCGCAAAGGACATTTTACTACTCCCTCTAGTCACAAAAGAAAGTCGCTCTAGAATGTGCGTATCGAACCGTGTTAATTTTGACCAAAGGTATGATTAGAAGACATGAAAATAGCATGAGTAAATTTGGCATGAAAAATATTTCCATGACATTATATTTTTCTTCAAAAATATAAAGATAAAGTTAGTGGTTAAAGTGGCATCTTTTGACTTTGAACGACTTCCTTTTTTTAATTGGAGAGGATTAGTACTGGTTAGCAAGTAATTTTTAGTTTAAATTGATTGTTGTCACTATAATTTTTCCAGTTACAACAACAAGAAGCAGCAGAGACGCTTTGCATAAGCCGCAGTTCATCAAGGTGCTTCAGTCCAATTTCATGGAAAAGATGGTTTGCAAACTCTTCCTGTTACTTTGTTTTTCTCCCGCTGTACGTCTTGTTGGAATGTCTGTATTTGAGAGTCGAGATGAGTCATGAACAACGCATAACTTATTGTCAATTATATGTTCTTGCAGTTTTTCCTGCTAATTTTGTACAACATCACATCGCTGAAACACACCTGAACAGCCGGATGGCCCTCCTTTTTAGCCCACTCGGCAAATTTTGGCGCATGGACCTCGAGAAGGATCAATCAGACGTGTTCTTTACTGGTGGCTGGTCACAATTTTTAGCGTTTCATAGTATTTCTGAAGGCGACGTTGTGCTCTTTAGGTATGAAGGCAACATGGTGTTTAAAATCAAAGTCTTTGGGCTCAATGGATGCCAGAAAGATTTCAAGGCCAAGGACATCAGAATTCAACAAAGTGAGGACGAAATAAATTAGTTTCCGATAGTTTGAATATATTGACAGTGGATTTCTGAATCTATCGACATTGGATTGAATTATATGAGTTAAAAATTTGTTTACCACATCTGTCTTCTCACTATTTACAGACATTGAAAAGCAACAGGAAGAACCTTCCATTAGGAAGCGTAGGAGCAAGAGCCAGGGATCAAGAGGTGAAGAAAAAAAGAAGCCAAAAAAATCCATACCGGTATACCACATTGGACCGCCGTCTTGGATAAAAAAGGAGATCAACACCTATGCGCTTCAACGCCTTCTTGTAAGCATAACTATTCCTCTCCTGTACATGCAAGTTAGGAATAAGATAAACTCATTTCAAGAAATATATAAAATGAAATTTTACTTAGGATATGATATATGAGACTTTTTTCGACAAGATTACCTATCCAATTGAGAAATTTTACAGTGCATTATACTAGTATTGTATGGGAGATAATAGAAATAAGATATAATCATTAATTTGTTGAGAGTATTCATACTATTCTACTACCAGATGAAGTACTAGCTAATGTGATCCACTAAGTCGAAAAAAATGAACGATCCACATTGAATTTTGTGTACCACAAAAGAACTTATCCATTTAGAGAAACAAAATCCAGCATGTTAATTTGATGCTTTAACTATTTTTATTATATTGGACTGAATCCGTACAGAAATTATATTAATTTTTTGTTAAGAGTAAAATGCATTGCGGGTCATTGAACTTGCTGTGTGTTCTCATTAAACACAGTCCTCTCTAAATACATATTTGGGTCACTAATGTGTATTTAGTGGTACATTAGCAGGTCACAAGCGCACATTGGCATCCCCGCACATATGGCGGTGCCATGAATTGATAGCCCTATGAACACTATCCACAACAAATATTAAAAAAGAACTCTTTTCTTTTCTTCTTCCCTGTTTCATTTCATTTCGTTTTTTCTTCTCTTTCCCCTGCAACGCCGATGGCCTGCACCATTACATCGTTGTCCAACTTCGCCGATCCGGCATACTCCCCTGGTCCTGCCACCGCAACACCTCCTACCACCACCCTGCACCATGCTTCCATCCCCTTCCGGTCTTCACCGGCCCCATCTTCCTCGCTGTCCACAACAAGACTCTATTGCATCACCGTTAATTTCTCCACCCCAACTCGAAGAAGACAATCACAAGGGACAACGACTCTCAATCTAGAGCTCTCTGCCACCGCCGCATGCCACTTGGCCCAGATTTGTGACCAGAGGTTAGGTCCAGTGGGGGCCTAGATCTATGCTAGAATGATGGCTTCCCCACAAAATCCGATATGGTGAGTATGGCCAATGGCATCCATAGGGTAACGGCGGTGTCTCTGTCCCTCTCCCTCTCATGGCCTTCTCTATTCCTCCTCCAGTTGCATCCACGAGTACATCAGGCTACCCCTGCTCGCTAGACCCAACCCTCCTTTTTGCGAGAGAGAGATGTTGATTATAGCAATATATAATAAGTTTTTTGAGAAAAATATGTAATAACTTTAATAAGTATTGGTTGATAGTTTAAATATAGGAAGAAAATTAAGTTCAGTTCGAACTTTGGAGTATATATCATATATGGCATCATCTACTTATGCCAAATTGAAATCTAAATTTTTTGTTGACATATCACATTTTAAAATTAAAAGGGATGGAAAGCTTAATCTTATATTAATATAAAATAGAAATGAGAAAGACAGTGATGGTATATTAATATTTTATTTTTCTATCGGTTTTCCTCTACATCTAAGCACAGTAAAACAAACAAATTGCTTTCTCTATAGATTAATTTGTACCCAGGGCCGTATCCAATGTCGGGGCTGGCTGGAGCGCCAGCCCCACCTCCGATCGGCCGAATCCTCCCTCCTTTTAGTATCCCTAATGTCAGAAAGAAGTAGAGACACAGCGCCATGGCGGCAAATCGATAGATTTAGCAACTGACAACTAGGAGTAAGATGTAAGAGCATCTCCAATAGTCAAGCCTTAAAATAGAGTCCTATACCTCAAAATAGGGCCTAAACTAAAAAAATTAGGACCCAAGATAGCTATTGACTCCAGCAATTAGACCCTAAATCTCCAATCCTTTATTCATCCATTCTTTAGGACCGGAGAGGAGCGTTGCTAAATATAGCAACAGAGCTCCGAGTCCTAAACCTATTTTGATAATTTTTCTCAAAATACAACCTCTGTTGGAGTGCTTTTTTTTCATCAAAGCTCTATAATTACAATTAGCAACCTATTTAGGGCTCCTCTTGGAGATGCTCTAAGAAGAAAAGTAGAAAACAATACTGCCACGCAAGTGGACCATCAAAATTAGTCATGGGCTCCCTTACTCTCATGGGCTTTCACCTGGTATAATAGTACTCAATCCTTTACTGTAGCGCAGCACTAGGAGTCCGAGAGACAAACAGTGTCGGTGTTGTCTCGCAGGCGGCAGACCGACGCATGGGCAATTGCGGGCGGCAGACGCACGGGTGGGCATGACCACGCGGCGGGTGGCTGATTCGCAAGAACTTGCTGTGGCATGCCGGCACCGATGGGTGCCGAAGACCCGGAGTTGAGGGCACCAAGCGTGCACTAGGGCTAGGGCAGGCGGGTAAACGATAGGCGGCAGAGACCCGAGAAAAGTTATCGGCCGCTTAGAGCGCGGGGCAGAATGCGTATCGCTGGAGGAGCGTCGGGCGGAACACGCATTGTCAGGAGTTGAGCGGAACGCGCATCACTAGAGGAGAGGAATCGGCCGCTCGGAGCGTCATCTAACCGACGGTCGAACACGCATCTCCAGAGCCCAGAGAGAAACCGAGGCTCCCCATCCAGCCGGCAGCCGAACGCATATCGCCAAAGCCCAGATAGGAACCAAGCCTAGGTATGAAAAAAATTGCCCCAAGTCCCAATGCAATGCCTCATGCCTGAATGGCTTTTGTTGTGATAACTGATGTCTAATTTTTGTATTCTATTGCCCAAGTCTATTCTATTGACTGATTAATATTTTTGTTTCTCTGATTTAATATGTATGAATTTGGAATTTGGTTGGCAATAGATCGATAGATATATCATTAGTATGTTTATGTTGAGTCAGAACTTCGATATAGGAGCCCCACCTCTACTTTTATCCTAGATTCGCCATTGTTTGTACCCCTTCACATATGTACAGTGGATTCTATATATACGTTAGTATATACTCATTTTGTACCCACGGATGGTCCTAGAGTTCATTCGAGTATATAACTTTGGTTCAACTCAATAGAGGGATCTGGAGGGTATAAGTGCCTAGCTTAGGCGCAATTGTGTTAATCGGATATGAAATCAAATGATGGAGAAAAAGGCGATGATGTGACGCTCTCGTATGTTTCATTTTGCACTAACTGTAATAAAAGATCAAGACATGTGCATGCTTTGACAAGAAGAAACAAATGAATATATCAACACGAAGACAATTCAAATATTGCACTGTATTTGACATAGTAGCAGTTCTTGCATAACATTTTTTCATCAATGTGGACTGCAAGAACTTGTCATCAAAAGCACGTGAACAAGAGTTTTTGATCTAGCAGTCAGTATGTATCCATTGTGATTGATCATCGATCGCTGACTGAAGAAATCGGTTGTCGAACCAATTCACTTTCAATGCTTGCAGTCATTATCTCGGACCTTCTGCTACTCGATCGGGTTCTGTCAACCATGCACGATCACGCTCAAGACCTCGATGAGCAGCACCAGGTCATGGAAGGTAAGTGGTATCCCATACAAGAACGGTTGCTACCTTCTTGGGGTGGGCTGGAAGAGCTTCTGCCAGGAGAACAAACTCAAGGAAGGAGACGTGTGCACCTTCAACGTCATCAAGACTACTCTGTGGCATGTCGTCATCGTATATAGCTAAGCTACAACCAACTAGATAGTTCATATGTGTCCATGACATAGTTTTATTCAGGATGTTCAATTACGCTGTTATTAAAAACACTGGAATATCAAGACGGGGTATGCCATCCATACTTCCATAGTACTCTACATGGTTTGCGGCAACCCCCTCACACGATCTCTATTTTTATTTTTGAAGAAAAATGGCCCTATTGTGAAAGGAAAAGACTATATAGTGCGTTCAATGTCAAATACATATACATCTCGGGAGGTGCTTCTATGTTTTTTTTCAAAGTTGTATAAATATTAAAGCAAGAATAAAGTGTAGATGATAATCAGCATTTTGACCATTAATTTTCATTGCAATATATTGTTACGATAATAAAAATATATGTGATGAAGTAATACCAATTTATATGACCATCTTAGATTTCCTTTTTCAATAAACGACGGTCAAAACATAAACTATATTTGGCACACGTATTATGCTTCCCATTACGTTTGGAACAGGAGTCGAGACAATGTAAAAACACAATAATTATGCTTCCCATTACGTCTTCTATGAAATGGTATTATTAATTTCCTAGTAACAGGAAATCAAGAACGTGTAAATGTGAATAAAAGGGAGCGGTAAACGTGAGGAGTCCAACAGACAGCCTTACCTAGCATGGGAGATTGAAATAGGGAAGAAGACAGAGGGATAAGGCACAAACAAAGCCGGCAACTTTCCCAGCTTCGTCTATGCCCTGGTCGTCCTGTGGTTAGCCGGCAACCATGGTGCGCACACTGTGGCCAGGTACTTGAAGATCCTGCTGCCTTCTTCCTCTCACAAGCTGGTAAGAAAGGAAAGATCGACATTGCCGTCTAGCAAACACAAACCCAGCTCGAATGCTGATCTTTCAATGATGGAACGAGCTACTTCTACAGCGAATCTCCGACGAGCTCTCTAGGCATATGGACGGAGGCGGCGATGGGGGCACGGTGCTCGTCGTCAGCCCGTTCGGCAAGGTCTGGCGCGATCGAGTAGGCCGGACCATGAGAGCGCGCCTCTGGCACCTGATTAGCAGAGTTCGCGGGCGCGCACGGCATCGGCGTCGGGTGGTTCCTAGTGCTCCGGCACGAAGGCGGCGGCGTGCTCTGAAACACCCCAAAATTTCAAAATTTAGCTTTTCCTTTTTATCTTGGATTTTATTTGAATTTTCCCGAATTTAATCTGAATTTATTTGAACCTCTTTGCTTCTCTTTCCTTTCCGAGAAGGTTTCCCAATTTGCTACTTTCCATTTTGGGAAACTTGCCCTTTTCGGTTGCGTCCTCTTCCCGCTCAGCTCTCTCTCTTCTTCTCCCGATCGCGTCCAGCCATTCTGTTCTCCCTCTCGCAGGCGCTTTATTCGCTCCGACTCCATTTCGCCTTGCGCTACTTGCTTTGCTCTGCCCGGCCAGCTCGTCATGCATAAACCTAGCCCAGCTCCTCGCCTCCGTGTCATCTTCCCCAAAATGGAAGCGCTGACCTTCGCCCCCATCCCGTCGCCGTTTCCTTGTTGGGCGCCAATACTCGAGAGCTTGCGCCGCCGGTCCATTCACCATTACTCCGAGTTCCATCGCCGCCTGACACCTTTGCTTCACACCGCACCCCTAGACCCACTCCTCGGCAAGTCACAAGCTTCGCACCACGCCAAAAAGCTTGCCGAAGCCTCTCTCTCTCTCTCTCTCCGCCCCGCTCGCATTTCTCCCTCCTGTTCCGGCCATAGAAAGCCCCCTCGAACCCATTCTTCCTCACTTCAAGTATCCCCCGGTGAGCTCACCACTTTTCGCTATTTCTCTCAAGCTGCCGAGCCCCACTTCACTGGGTCCGCCTTCATCTTCTCCACCTCCGGCAATCTTCCGCCGCCCGGCCGCTACGCCCCATTTCTCCCCGCCACCGAGTTCCCCAGAGCACCCACTTCCTTCCCCGCCATTTCTTCCTTCACCCCGAGTCATATTAGCCAAATCGCTTTCTTAGTCTTCTTCGTTTAAGCAAGCTTACTTGCAAGAGCATGCCAAATCTCCCTCTCTCATTGTCGGTAGCCCCACATTCGACCCTCTCTTTCAAGCGTTGCCGCCTTGGGCACGGCCGACCTCGTCTTCACCTGGGCATCACGCAGATCTTACAATACCTTACTGAGCACATACTGTCTTCGCTTCTTGGGCAGATATAATTGTATATGTAATACACATATAAGTCGCCTGATAACAATAAGCGTTCTTGTGCAGCCATTTTCGATTCCGATTTTTCAATTCCTTTTCGGGTTTTAATTCGCATTTAAAATCCAAAAATCCCAGAAAAATCCCAAAAATTCCCAAAAATCCAAAAACACCCAAAAATACATATTCTTGATCGGTTCGAGCCGCTGAGTCCAAAAATGATCTCCGTTTCGCCATACCAATTCCAGAAAATTACAAAAATGCCCCTGGACTCCGTTCCAGCCATTTTCTCTCTGATTTCGTTTCCGTTTCTTTTTCTCTGTTTTGTTTTGTTCGTTTATTTATCGATTACGTTTCCTCGCGCTAGATCCGACGTCGGAGCAACCGTGGGCACGAACCTCGGAGCAGGAGCAGTCGTTGGAGCTGTCGCAGGAACAAGAGCCGTTCGGGGCCAGACACGACATCGACCGTCTCTCATTAGGCGAACCTCTAACCTCGCAAGGCAAGCCACACTCCTTGAACATGTTTGATCCCATTATCCCGTATAATTACTGTATGTATTTAGTTACTGCATTTGTCTGTAAATAGAGTAGAAATCTAAAACGGAGCTAGTTTGGAAAGACTTGACTAGTTAAACCCACTTCCTTGTTAAAACCCTGTTGAGTACGCCATATTCAATTGTAACCCTAGGTTATCAATATTGAACTACCGTAGGTTAGTTATATTAATAAACATTGCTCTTCTTTTATTATTTAAAACCCCCGGGTCTTGACTCGGGGCACATTTATAAAATCTGCTACGGTTTGGGGGACAGTATTGGGTGGACCATGGAAGGTGGATGCTGGCCCAATCCCTAAACCGATGACAAGCACAGTGTCGTGTGGAAAGGGTACAGGAGGTACCGGTGGTGCGGTGTGTGTCGGGCTAGTCTTCGGCAATTAAAGATCAACCCCTAGGCAAGGTAAATAACTCAGAACCCTCTCAACCACAAGTTGGGTCGGTCAGCTTTATTGGCATGATCCACGTAGCCCGGTATATGGTCTTTCCCCTTGGAATGCCTACAGGAGGATACCCATTCTCTGTGGAGGAATGGATAGCGACCGGTTGGGGGTGAAATGGAATGGTGCGGCCATTCGACGGTTTTCACAACAGTAGGTTTCCTCGGTCGGCCAGGTCGTGAGGCCCGCTTTGGCCAGTGGGTTCTTGGAGGCAGTGGATGTGCACCGCCTACTGGGTAGGAGCTAAAGAGGGGAAATTCAATGAAAGGTTATGTTCATCTCGGTCGGGCCGCATGCATAAAAGTTGCATGTTAATCGTGTGGCATTAATGACCGTAGATATCTTGTGGGTAAAGTTGAGTAGCTCTGCAGAGTGATCTAAATGGTATTCGAATACGCCGTGCTTCTGGTTAATGAAGCTGGGTTAATTTCGGGTGATTCCGGTAACTGAGCTTGAGTAGTTTTGATCATAAATTGTCGTAACCTGGATTTTGTTAAAATCAGTGGTGGTGTTGTGATAATGATGATGATTGATTGATTTATGTTTCTTTTGTACTATACTTAACCCTAGCTCATGCATCCACCAAATAATTAAACTAATGCCAATTCCTTGAAACTCCGTGCATGTAATATTCAGAATTTCCGTGTGGTTTGTTGAGTACGGTTGTGTACTCACCCTTGCTCCTAACCTATCTTTTAGAATTTCAAGAAGATGACGAGTTCCAGAAGAACGTAGATGGCGATGTTATTTGGTTTTGAAGGTCTTGATCTATCAGCTTGAGCCTTTCCTGTGGTTGATTTTGGTAATGTATCTAGTGCCAGTCGCACCTTTTGTAAAACTCTAGCCGTTAGGCCCGTAATTTATCTATAAAATATTCGCATTTGCTTTACGTCTGGCAATGTACACTTGGTTACCTACAGTTAAATTCCTAGGTAGCTGTGAAGGTATTTATACGCACCCCCCAAAAAGGGCGGTCCGTTACAAGTGGTATCAGAGCTTGACTTGACCAATAGATGAAGACCTTAAGGTAGTTTAGGAATTGTTTTTTCTAAAAGGGTTATTTAAACTTAAGCGAAACAGATTACCAAAAATATATAAGCATATTTGCTATCTTCATCTTCTCGCCTTCTTCTGCCTTACCTAAATCTCTATTTCCAAAAATTGATTTGAAATTTCCATTCTCAACTAACTTCAAAACTTCCGTGATAGCGGATGACGCATAAGTTTTCCTCATCTCTAGAAATTCTCAGTAGTCGCTTTTAGGTGGTGGACCTGACCCATTTCGACGATTTACAAGGAGTTTCCGCCATGGTAGATCGCTAGATTTAGATCGTGCCACTATTGTGATAGGTCTTTTGGTAGTGTAACATGGGTTGTACTGGACCTTAAGACGGTACTAAGTATGACTCCATAATATACGAAAAACTATGTCCCCTAATCTCTGATATTTTGTTTGGTCCTAAATATCCGTATAACTCTACCCAACTCAAAAGACTCCCTCTTCTCGTCTGAGCCTCTCACCTATTCATTCTGCTCTTACCCCAAGCTCTAAATCTTACTTATCTCCTGCTTGCCCAAAATCTGCTGCAGAACCAAGTAAGAATCAGCGAAAGCAAGATGGTTGGATCGCCCCACAACCTAAGCGAGGAAGCAGAATCTACGGAAAACCCAACCAACCTGGCTCAGGTATTGACCATGAAGGAAAGGAATAGGCATCAGGCAGAGATGCGTCATGCACAGCTAATGGAAAGAATCTTAGAACAGCTAGTCGCAATAACCCAAGGGTATTCCCAAGGACAGTTCTATGGACAGAATGGAATCACTTGGGGATCAAGATGGTCTGATTTCCAGAAAACAAGACCACCAGTCTTTTCAAATTCGGTAGAACCACTCGCAGCAGACGATTGGATCAGAGACTCGACACGATTCAATGCTCAGACAGCGAGCGAGTGTTATACGCCTCGCACCAACTACAAGGACAAGCCGCCACCTGGTGGATGAACTTTCAGGCGCAGAAATCCGGACAAGAAACCACGTGGTCAGACTTTGAGGAAGCATTTAGAAAAGCCCACATCCCTGCAGGCTTAATGGCAGCTAAAAAAAGAGAATTTTTGGCTCTCCGCCAAGGTGAGAGATCAGTCTTGGAATACTTTCACCGATTTAACCAACTAGCCCGATATGCCCCCGGAGAAGTAGATACCGAAGCCAAGAAGATGGAACGATTCTACGAAGGTCTGCAGAAAAGTTTGAAGTTCCATATTGCAGCACTTGACTTCGAGGATCTAGCAACAATGGTCGACAAATTAATAATCACCGAGGAGATCCGGAGCGACTTAGAAAACACTCGGAAAAGGAAGGTACAACAACTGAGGATGCAGAACCCAATACCGCTAAGGATACAAATGCCAGATCCTACCACCAATTTCCCTGTTAAAAGACAGGCTATAGGAGAACAGGGACCGGTACCTGCTAGGTCTCAACCCAAGTAAGGGAAGTGCTTCAATTGCAAAGGAAAGCATTATGCGAAGGATTGCCCTCACAAGACCGTTGACTGTTTTCACTGCAGACAGATGGGACATTTCCGACGTTACTGCCCTAGGAGGTACTTGCCATCCAGTATGGCCAAGGCTCAGGCATCCAATTCTATCCCGACAGACCGACAGATTGTGTCGATGTCGGCCGAGACAACGAAAGAAGAGTGGCTACAAGGAAGAGCACCGATTGAGATCGAACCAAACTCCAACGCCCGAGAAACTTCGCAGGATGGATAAATCATGAGTCCATCGAAGAAGCTGCAGAGACCGCAGACGTCATCATCGGTAAGTTTTAAGTCCAGTCTCAACCGACTTTGACTCTTTTGACCCTGGTGCAATCCATTCTTTCGTTTCGTTGGTTTATGGTGGCAAAAATGGTTTATCCTATTTCCCCCTGGTCTACCTCTTATGTGTTCTGACAACTCGGTACAAGAGTAAAGAATCAGAATTTAACCATTCAGAAGTTAAGTCAAGACCAGTTTGTCGAGGATAAAAATAGAAGGACAGGACATCGTTTTTAGAGTAAGTGAGGTTACCCAGGCATAAGGCAGTGTTAGGTTATGGAGGAAAATTTATCACTCACGACACAACCATGGACAACAAGTGACAGTGCAAACAAACCCCGAGTTAGTGGAAAGTGAATACCATAGCGCTCTCACCTCAGAAAATACCAAGATCAGGAATACCCAGATAAATCAACATAAAGAGTAACCTGACCCACCATGGGAAAACCAGTCAGAGATGAAGCACTTTAATCTGCAAATGATATCGAGAGAATCCATACACTCCGTCGAAATTCCAACCGATTCCTTTGGACCAGATCAAATCAACCGGCAAGAAGATGAGAAAATCCAACCGTATCAAAAAGAAATGGCATATACCAACCCTCAGAGACACTCGGAAGATGAGCAGAACATATTACGGCTCTATAACTATATACGTAATAATAAAGATATAAGAGGATTGATTTGACAAAGAAAGTAGCCGAGGATGCCCTATATGTCAGAAAGGATAAGAATGACCATCAAAAGACCGCCAGTCCACTACAACCACTTCCGATCCAAGACAGGAAATGGGACGAGATCAGAATAGACTGCATCACCAGACAACCTAAAGACTCAACGAGGATTTGATACGATTTGAATGACAACTGGCAGGTTGACCAAGAGTAACCCACTTCTATCCCAGAAAGCAGATTTTTGATAGGGATAAATTAGCAGAACTATACCTGACACAAATAACAGAGCTGCGTGGAATCCCAAGGAAAACTTTATCAAGATTAAGGAAACAAATCAACGCCCAAGTACTAGAAGTGTTTACGTGAAGCAATGGGGACAAACTCGACACTTAAGTGCAACTTGCAAACTGATGGACAGACAGAAAAAGAGTTAACCAGATCATGAAAGACATGCTAAGGGCAACTGCCACAGAGCCTCTTGGATCACACGCTTACCATTTGCCGAACTCTCCTACAATAACTGCTATCAGATCCGTCAGGGAAAGTCACCCTTTGGAGCCCTTACGGCAAAAGGTATGGAACCCCACTAATTTGGACAGAGGTTAGAAAAAGGCAACTCCCTGGGCCAGATATCATTCGTAATGAAGAAGCCTATAAGGAAATCAAAAGAAAAATATATGTATATATATAATAAAAATATATATATATATGCTGCATAAGAGAGACACAAGGGTTATGCGACCAACAAATGCAATGATATCAGTCCCTGAGTCAAAGACTCGACCTAACTAAAAGCAACGCCTCAAGTCAGAACACAGATTCTAGGTTTAATGAAAGATTTGCACCAAAAAAATGTTGATCCATATCATAATTTCAAGCAGAGCAGAAGAAGCAGCCTACGAGTTACCGTCGAGACTAGGATTAACTCAATATGACCCACGTATCCCAGTTAAGGGAAGGTCTTCGACAACCAGCAGACCAAAATACGCTTGGAAAGAATTAACCACAGGCGACTTGGCATATGTGGAGAAGCGAGATCAGAATCAGTGAGAAAAATAAACAAGAAGCTCAGAAACAAGAACGTTGGAAGGATCAGAGTATTACAAAGAAATCACTTCGGAGAAACCCACCTGAGAAAATGGAATCGGGATTGCAGCGGGATTTTCCCAACTTGTCCCCTGAAGAGTAAATCTCAGGGACGAGATTTATTTTAAGGGGGGGGGGGTAGGTTGAAACACCCCAAAATTTCAAAATTTAGCTTTTCCTTTTTATCTTGGATTTTATTTGAATTTTCCCGGATTTAATCTAAATTTATTTGAACCTCTTTGCTTCTCTTTCCTTTCCAGGAAGGTTTCCCAATTTGCTGCTTTCCATTTTGGGAAACTTGCCCTTTTCGGTTGCGTCCTCTTCCCGCTCAGCTCTCTCTCTCTCTTCTTCTCCTGATCGTGCCCAGCCATTCCGTTCTCCTCTCACAGGCGCCTGCTTATTCGACTCCGACTCATATTGCCTCACTTGGCTGTCTCTTGACCATTTCAAATTGTCAGCAAGAACCCAAATTTCTCCTCACCTCCGTGTCGTCTTCCCCAAAATGGAAGCGCTGACCTTCGCCCCCATCCCGTCGTCGTTTCTTCTGTTGGCGCCAATACTCGAAAGCTCATACCGCGGTCCATTCGCCATTACTCCGAGTTCCATCGCCGCCTGACACCTTTGCTTCACACCGCACCCCTAGACCCACTCCTCGGCCAGTCACAAGCTTCGCACCGCGCCAAAAAGCTCGCCGAAGCCTCTCTCTCTCTCTCCGCCCCGCTCGCATTTCTCCCTCCTGTTCCGGCCATAGAAAGCCCCCTCGAACCCATTCTTCCTCACTTCAAGTATCCCCCGGTGAGCTCACCACTTTTCGCTATTTCTCTCAAGCTGCCGACCCCACTTCACTGGGTCCGCCTTCATCTTCTCCACCTCCGGCAATCTTCCGCCCCGGCCGCTATGCCCCATTTCTCCCGCCACCGAAGTTCCCTGAGCACCCACTTCCTTCCCGCCATTTCTTCCTTCACCCCGAGTCAAGCCCGTTAGCCAAATCGTTTCTTGCCTTCTTCGTTTCAAGCAAGCTTCGCTTATGAGCCGCTTGCCTCCCTCTCATTGTCAGTAGCCCCCCATGTCACCCTCTCTTTCAAGCATTTGCCGGACTTGGGTCCACGGCCTTTCGTTTTCACAGTTCATACAGATATCGCCACAATACTTCGCTGGCAGCATACTGTCTTCATTGCTTGGGCGCATCGCTCACAGGTGCAGCGTAATACATGGTTAAGTCGCACAAGAATAAGCGCATCGCGACCATTCGATTCGATTTTTCAATTCCTTTTCGGTTTTAATGCGATTTAAAATCCAAAATCCTAAAAATCCCAAAAATCCAAAAACGCCCAAAAATACATATTCTTGATCGGTTCGAGCCGCTGAGTCCAAAAATGATCTCCGTTTCGCCATACCAATTCCAGAAAATTACAAAAATGCCCCTGGACTCCGTTCCGGCCATTTTCTCTCTGATTTCGTTTCCGTTTCTTTTTCTCCATTTTGTTTTGTTCGTTTATTTATCGATTGCGTTTCCTCGCGCTAGATCCGACGTCAGAGCAACCGTGGGCACGAACCTCGGAGCAGGAGCTGTCGTTGGAGCTGTCGCAGGAACAAGAGCCGTTCGGGGCCAGACACGACATCGACCGTCTCTCATTAGGCGAACCTCTAACCTCGCAAGGCAAGCCACACTCCTTGAACATGTTTGATCCTATTATTCCGTATAATTACTGTATGTATTTAGTTACTGCATTTGTCTGTAAATAGAGTAGAAATCTAAAACGGAGCTAGTTTGGAAAGACTTGACTAGTTAAACCCACTTCCTTGTCAAAACCCTGTTGAGTACGCCATATTCAATTGTAACCCTAGGTTATCAATAATGAACTACCGTAGGTTAGTTATATTAATAAACATTGCTCTTCTTTTATTATTTAAAACCCCCGGGTCTTGACTCGGGGCACATTTATAAAATCTGCTACGGTTTGGGGGACAATATTGGGTGGACCACGGAAGGTGGATGCTGGCCCAATCCCCAAACCGATGACAAGCCCAATGTGGTGTGGAAAGGGTACAGGAGGTACCGGTGGTGCGGTGTGTGTCGGGCTTGTCTTCGGCAATTAAGGATCAACCCCTGGGCAAGGTAAATAACTCAGAACCCTCTCAACCACAAGTTGGGTCGGTTAGCTTTGTTGGCATGATCCACGTAGCCCGGTATATGGTGTTTCCCCTTGGAATGCCTACAGGAGGATACCTATTCTCTGTGGAGGAATGGATAGCAACCGGTTGGGGGTGAAACGGAATGGTGCGGCCATTCGGCGGTTTTCACAACAGTAGGTTTCCTCGGTCGGCCAGGTCGTGAGGCCCGCTTTGGCCAGTGGGTTCTTGGAGGCAGAGGATGTGCACCGCCTACTGGGTAGGAGCTAAAGAGGGGAAATTCAATGAAAGGTTATGTTCATCTCGGTCGGGCCGCATGCATAAAAGTTGCATGTTAATCGTGTGGCATTAATGACCGTAGATATCTTGTGGGTAAAGTTGAGTAGCTCTGCAGAGTGATCTAAATGGTATTCAATACGCCGTGCTTCGGTTAATGAAGTCAAGTTAATTTCGGTTATTCCGAATCGAGCTTGAGTAGTTTTGATCATAAATTGTCGTAACCTGGATTTTGTTAAAATCAGTGGTTGTGTTGTGATAATGATGATGATTGATTGATTTATGTTTCTTTTGTACTATAATTAACCCTAGCTCATGCATCCACCAAATAATTAAGCTAATGCCAATTCCTTGAAACTCCGTGCATGTAATATTCAGAATTTTCATGTGGTATGTTGAGTACGGTTGTGTACTCACCCTTGCTCCTAACCTATCTTTTAGAATTTCAAGAAGATGACGAGTTCCAGAAGAACGTAGATGGCGATGTTATTTGGTTTTGAAGGCCTTGATCTATCTGCTCGAGCCTTTCCTGTGGTTGATTTTGGTAATGTATCTGGTGCCAGCCGCACCTTTTGTAAAACTCTGGCCGTTAGGCCCGTAATTTATCTATAAAATATTCGCATTTGCTTTACGTCTGGCAATGTACACTTGGTTACTTACAGCTAAATTCCTGAATAGTTGTGAAGGTATTTATACGCACCCCCAAAAAGGACGGCCCGTTACATGCTCACTGTCAAGGCGTTCAACACCAGCTGCTGCCTCAAAGAGTTCGGTCGCCCACTCACCGGTGCATACGTCCTCTGCCTCTGATGTCGAATTGCAAATACAAATAAAATGTGTACCCAATTTGTACTAGAGTAGGAGAAAAAAAAAATCTTTTTTGTTTAGTTGGAACAGACAAGCTTCTAAGAAGATGCTGAGATCACATTGAGCATACAGTACTTCGTTTTATTTCTGGGCTACTAATTCCGCGAGTCTGTGCGGTGCGTTCAGTCTGTGTTCTGACAGTTGATAGGTCAGACATCTCATTCACTCTTGTTCACGTTCAGTTGCGGCAGCCCGGAGCTGCACCGGCGGCGCTCGTAGGCCGCAGTTCATCAAGGTGCTTCTGCGTGGTTTCATGGAAAAGATGGTTTGCACACTCTTCCGTTTAATTTGGTTTTCCTCACACTGTCTCTGTTCTAGTTGTAGCTCAGACTTCTGTCTTCAAATGTACCTTGCTCTTGCGTTTGTTCTGCAGCTCATCCCTGCTGAGTTTGTGAAACGCTACTTCTCTGAAGAGACACTGAACAGCCGGATGGCCCTCTTTGCGAGCCCCCTAGGCAAATTTTGCCAAATTGAGCTCGAGAAGGATCGATCGCATGTGTTCTTCGCAGGTGGCTGGTCACAGTTTCTGGCGTTTCATGGTGTCACTGAAAGTGATGTTCTCCTGTTGCGGTATGAAGGCAACTTGGTGTTCACGGTCAAGGCGTTCGGGCTCAATGGATGCCATAAAGAGTTGAAAGGCCAACATATCAAACTTCAGCAAATTGAGCAAAGTGAGGAAACAAATCTGTTTGACATTCCGTGAACATCTTGGCCATAGTTACCAGGAACGCGCTTCGTCTGAATCGTGGTATAGGATTCGGGTTTGAGGTTCGCTACTTTTTCTTCCAATTTTCACTGCGAACATGAACCCTATACCCTGAACCAGTCCGGTTCAATGAATCCGGTTCGCGATTCGCGGGCTTTACGATGATCCAGTAACTATGATCTTGGCTATGGATTAAATTATATGCTAAATCTAAATGCGCTTATTATTATTGCCTTCTCAGCATTTACAGAAATGAAAAGCCATCAGGAAACACCTTCTTCGACTTCCAGTAGGAAACGTAAGAGCAGGAACAAGAGGCCAAGTGCTGAAGAAAAAATGAGTGCAAAAATCTGCAAATCTGTCTACGAGATTGGACCGCCGTCTTGGATAAAGAAGGAGATCAACACCTACGCTCTTGAAAAGTGTCTTGTAAGCACAATCATGCATTTCTTGTCTGATATGAGCACGTTAGGAATAAGATAAACTCGTCTCAATAAAAAGAAACGACCAGATTAATTCCATGCCTATATACACTATCATAAGAAGAAACCGATCAATCTATCAATACACTTCA
The DNA here is from genome assembly GCA_036346375.1 of Guadua angustifolia. Classification (NCBI taxonomy): domain Eukaryota; kingdom Viridiplantae; phylum Streptophyta; class Magnoliopsida; order Poales; family Poaceae; genus Guadua; species Guadua angustifolia. The sequence continues at coordinate 34,239,812 of CM070507.1, forward strand.
CTTGACAGAGTAGCGCCCCTTGCACAACATTTTCTCGTGTACATGCACTGTGTGTTGGTTTCTTTATGTTGAGCTAATAATTTCAAGGAATTTTTGAAGGTACACCCAACTTACTTTAGCCATCCATTTTGGAAGATCCAATGATCGATATTCCTATTGCCATGTAGATGGTAACAGGTCACCACCTACCATTCAAGGGTAATAGAGATTTTTGACTGCATGTTATGTAGGAAACAAATGTTAATTTTGTATTACTATTTAACTTTTGCCCCCAGCAAGGAAAGCAATAAGTGCGTTGGACCACATACTCTTTTCCGGAAGACAGCACCATTTACTAATATGGCCATATCAAATACAAACATCAGACAATGATACAAAAAAGTAAATATAAATTTTATCAAAATTTTATATTTAAAATATAAAGAATCAAACAAAATTTCAGATGCTGATTATAGCATATATAATTAATAAGTTGAGGAGAAATATGTAATAACTTTAATAAGTATTGGTTGATAGTTTAAATATAGGAAGAAAATGAAGTTCAGTTCGAACTTTGGAGTATTTATTATTGGTTGATAGTTTAAATATAGGAAGAAAATGAAGTTCAGTTCGAACTTTGGAGTATTTATCATATATGGCATCATCTACTTATGCTAAATTGAAATATAAAATGTTTGTTGACATATCACATTTTAAAATTAAAAAGGATGGAAAGCTTAATCTTATCTCTACTACTTCTAATTAAGAGTTGGTGGTGTCACATCCGTTCTCCACCACCAACCTACAAAACCGAACGCATTTAAACCGAATCGGACAAAAAAAACCGATCTATTCTGTTTTTGCTTTCGTTCCTCGCGATAGTTATCGATCTCATTCCTCCTGAACAAAACCGAGTCGGCACCTTCCTCTCCGGATAGCTCCAGATTCCGTTCGTCCCGATCTCATTCCCCCCTCCCTCGGCCGCCCGCCATCATCATCTCTGATTTGGCTTCTAATCCCCGCCTCCTTTCAGATCTAGCTCCTGATCCGAGCACGCGCTTGCCGTCGGCACCGAGCCCAACCTCCTTCACGAGCGGCAGGTTCTGGGTGTTAAGCACCACCACGCGGCCGCCGTTCTTGATGTACATGTCCAGGGGCACCTCTAGGCAATTGAGCGCCATGCCCTCGCGGTCCTCGAGAGTACTATGTGGCATGTCGTCATCGTGCATAGCTAAGCTACACCACTAGAGAGTTCATCTCATCTGCTGTATAGTTTTATTTAGGATGTTCAATTACACCGTTATTAAAAACACCGGATTATCAAGACGGGTCTATCATGCATAGTACTCTACATGATTTGCATGCAACCCCTCTCGATCGCGGGATATCTATTTTTGAAGAAAATGGCCATATATTGCAAAAAGAAAACACTATATACTCCTTTGAATATCAAATATATATATATATAGATCTTTTAGACAATAATATGGCCTCCAATCAACATTTTGACCATTAATTTCCATTGCAATATATTGTTACAATAATATTTCAGAATGCACGAAGTAATACCAATTTATATGACCATCTTACATATCCTTTTTCAATAAACTGATGGTCAAAACATAAACTATATTTGGCACACGTATTATATATAATATGTGTCTCTTTGCCCAATGTTGTCCACGGTGTTTGGTGATCTCAATGTGGAAATAAAACACACTGGATGACTAGATATGTAGTTGTGAAATCCGTTCGGATAATTTTCCGACTGATCTGATATATTCGGCTTAAATTTGGATAGTTATATCGGATTTGACGTCGGTTTTGGATTCGAATTCAGGAGATCAATATTACGAAATCATTTTATAGTAAAAAAAATCGGATATATGTTGTCTCCAAGGCCCGCCATCCGCACCTCCTCCGCCTCTCGGCTTCGCCGATCCTCGCTCCTTCTCGTGATCTACGACTTCGTCCCCAAAGAAGACCTCTCCCAAAGACCTCCACCGCCGACGAAGGCCACTGCTGCCGCTTCCACCGGTAGTCCCATGGAGGACTTGCTCGCCATGGTGGCCCAGATCGCGTCGGCGCCAAGTACCTCTACTTTGGCGTGCCCGTCGTCAGTAACGCGACATCACCTCGTCGAACATCTTCGCCGAGGCCGACATACGCGCCGCCTCGCCGACTTTTGGCCTCTCGTGCCTCTTGGCCCCGCCGACGCTTGCTCCACATGTACCGTCGAGTCGGAGTCACACCGGCCGCAATGGTGGACGGACACAGCGTAACAGGTGGTGCCAAGATTCATGTCGGCGAACTCGGGGAGTTGTCGACTTGTCGGTGCTCGGCGAGGGCCTAGGCCTCGATGGCCAAGATCTAAGCGGTGGCGAGCCGGCATTCCGGCGCGTGGCGCCAGACAAGGATGATCGCCCGACGGCCGGAGGTGTCGCTGTCAAGTGGATCCAAGGGATACTTCCTATTCCCGAGGTGTCCGCCACAAGGGTTCTTGATTTGGAATTGGGATTGCGTGGTGGCGAGGCACCGAGATCGAATCGAGCTAGCTCATTCTCGGGCTAGCCACCGCCTCGCATTCTCGGCGCCCATACAACGTTGTTCATGGTCGCCGCTCCAAGGTCGACCTCTTGGGTAAAGGATCGGCATTAGAATTCAGATGTTAGGCGATCGAGCCGGCTCATATGGTTGGCGCGGTCGGCCATACGCTCGAGCCTCGCTCGGCTGGCTCGTGTGAGTCGTGCATGAGGGGTGAGTGCGTGTGTGTATGTCTGTGACTCGGCTATTGTTCCTCCTCTTTAGTGAATACCGAGTCGTTCTTCGCCAATTTAAAAAAAGTATGTTAGTCAGAGGATCGGATGGCGTCAATCGAGGGGATGAATGATTGCGCTGAAGCTAAAATCTTATTTTTATACTTTTGAAACACCCCAATTCAAACTCAAATTGATTGAAGACCGTTCACGGTTGGAAAACCAGTTTAGAAGTCTAGGCGACCAAGAGAGCACATGGGCGATCAAGAGAACACTTGGGCGACAGCTTTGAGCACTGGCGACCAAGAGGGCACTGAGCGAGCAGTTTGGGCACTGGCGCGGCAGGTAGGGCACTGGGCGACCAGGTTGGGCACTGGGCGAGCAGCTTGGCACTTGGGCGAGCAGGTTGGGCGACCACGTGAACAGTTGGCGCGACCACGCGCACAGTCTGGGCGAGCAGACCGATATATATCCACTAAAATAGAAAATCCTGAAGATATAGCCGTTGGATTGATGTGAAATTTTAACTGTAGAAACTAGACTCACTTTTGCAGCTAACAAAAAAAGAATCAGGTCCATCGGATCTACGGATCTAAAGTTATGTCCTTCGCAACATGACTGAATCTGGGCGACCACGCGAGCAGTCAGGCGAGCAGGACATCAATCTGGGCGACCACAAATTACCGAAGATCTAACCGTTGGATTGATGTGAAATTTTAATTGTAGAAACTAGATTCAATTACGAATCAAACCCAATAAGAATCAATCCAATCGGATCTACGGATCAAAAGATATTACCTTCGTAAGATGATACCTTTGCAAAGAACCGAACTCCGTGATGAACTTCGTGACTGCTGTGATGAACAAAACTTCAAGCGATTGATCAACTATGTCGAAACCAAGAGCAAATCACAACCGCAAGAAGAAGCTCTCTGGAAGATTGATTTTTATTTCATTGTCTAAAGTACTCCAACACAAGAGTACAAACCTCAAACTCGAACGCCGAGAATAAAACAGGGACACCTCCCTTATTTATACAGAGCAATCCTAACGAGATAGAATACAACTCCACTTCCAACATGGAAAGAGTCTGTATACATCTCAACTTGGCCCAACGTGGCCAAAAATAACTCTTGCACGTATGTACAGCCCACCAGCTGTAATTACGTGACTAACCAGCAACCTTGCACGTATGAACAGCCCACCTGCTGCGCATACGTGACTAACCAGCCTTCATGTGCATGTTCTCTAGCCCGAACGACTCGCATGACATCCTCGACCACCAGGACCTCGATTCCTCCCTAAACCTAGTCCCGAACCTTAGTTCCTCCATGTATCTAGTTCCGGTCCCGTCATCGACCACGTTCGCCCTCGAGCAACACCTGCACATGAATAAACACACAAGCACAAGTCCACGACTTAACTCAAGGTCAATCCATGCAACCACTCACACGAGTGCATTGCATCAAGCAGAATTCATCATGCTATCACCAGCATAATAATTATCTCAACATGGTACATGCACAAGCACCACACATGCTATAATCAAAGTCACTTTATAAAGCCAATTTCACCATTCAACCAATTTTTCATCACATGATCTCACATTAGCTGCTTCGCACTAGCATATGCTAAAGACAAGTGCCTCATGGTGGATGGTATTGATGGTTGGGTTTTGATAAACATCACCCGGATGTTTTCTCTGCTAAAATCACCCAAATTTGGGAGTCTCTTGCAACATTTTTTTCCGACGCATGTAACATTTTTTTCAATACTTGCAACATCTGTTTACTGTGCCGTATTTCTACTGTTATCAAAGAAAAATGTTGCAACGCGTCGGAAAAAAATGTTGCATCCGTATTTATATTCGGTACTATCTATATCCGACAAAAAATATAGTTTAGAATACGAAATGAAAGAAGTCCGCCCAAATCCGAACTGATTGCACCCCTAACTGGATGTGCTCCCTTACGGGTACATTTTTATCACTTCGAATATTGCTAACTACAGATCAAGGTACTAATTGCGGTAGCAACGAGGACGAGGACAAGAAAGATTTTGCACCTCAGAAGGTTAATTTCAGGCACTCCTGGAACGGGGACATGGGGGCTACGAGCGCGCGAGAGCGGTGGAAATTCAATCTTTGCAGATAAATGATGAGCTAGACCTAACCAAAATACAGACTGACTTAGGCCTTCTCTGCTGCAATTGCGCATTTTGTATGAGTTCGAATGAGTGCGCGAAGTAATACCAATTTATATGGCCATCTTAGATATCTTTTTTCAACAAACTGACGGTCAAAACATAAACTATTTGGCACACGTATTATAGGACTATCTACATCTGGAACTGGAGTTGGGATAATGTAAACACGCAACAATTATGTTTCCCATTTCGTCTTCAATGAAATGGAAGTATTAATTTCCCAGTGACAGGAAATCAAGAACGTGTAAATGTGAATAAAAGGGAGCAGTAAACGCGAGGAGCCCAACAGGCAGCCTTGCCTAGCATGGGAGATTGAAATAGGGAAGAAGCACAAACAAAGCTGGCAACTTTCCCACCTTCGTCTTCGCCCCTGGTCGTCATGGGGTTGGCCGGCTACCATAGCGTGCGCACCAGGTACTTGAAGGTCTTGCTGCCTTCTTCCTCCCTCAAGCTGGTAAGAACGAAAGATCGACATTGCCGTCCAGCAAACACACACCCAGCTCGAAGGTTGATCCTTCAATGATGAAATGAGCTACTTCTGCAGCGAATCTCCGAAGATCTCGCTAGGCACGTGGACGGAGGCAGCGACGGGGGCGCGGCGCTCGTCGTCAGGCCGTTCGGCAAGGTTTGGCGCGTCGAGGTAGGCCGGGACAGCGAGGGCGCGTTCCTGGGGCACGGTTGGCCAGAGTTCGCGGGCGCGCACGGCATCGGTGTCGGTTGGTTCCTAGTGCTCCGGTATGAAGGCGGCGGCGTGCTCACCGTCAAGGCGTTCGACACCAGCTGCTGCCTCAAAGAGTTCGGTCGCCCACTCACCGGTGCATATGTCCTCCGCCTCTGACGTCAAATTGCATGTACAAATAAAATGTCTAGCCAATTTGCACAACAGTAAGAAAAAAATTCTTTTTTGTTTAATTAGTTGGAATCGACAAGCTTCTAAAAAGATGTTTAGATCACATTAAGCATACAATACTTAGTTTTATTTCTGGGCTACTAATTTAGTGATTGTGAGCGTGCGTTCAGTCTGAGTTCTGACAGTTGATAGTTCAGACATCTGATTCACTCTTGTTCCGTTCAGCTGCGGCAACCCGGGGCAGCACCGCCGGTGCTCGTAGGCCGCAGTTCATCAAGGTGCTTCTTCGTGGTTTCATGGAGAAGATGGTTTGCCTATTCTTCCTGCTAATTTGGTTTACCTCACACTGTCTCTGTTCTAGTTGTTGAAATGTTCAGACTTCTGTCTTTAAATGTACCATGACCTGACCTGACGATGAGTATGTCCACTACAATTTGCTCTTGCGTTTGTTCTTGCAGCGTATCCCTGCTGAGTTTGTGAAACGCTACATCTCTGAAGAGCAGCTGAACAGCCGGATGGCCCTCGTTTCCAGCCCCCTCGGCAAATTTTGCCGCATCGAGCTCGAGAAGGATCGATCGCATGTGTTCTTCGCAAGTGGCTGGTCACAATTTCTGGCATTTCATGGTGTCACTGAATGTGATGCTCTGCTGTTGCGGTGCGAAGGTAACATGGTGTTCACGGTCAAGGTTGGACTTAACATGGTGCGAAGTGTTTGGACTCAACGGATGCCAGAAAGAGTTCGAAGACCAGCACATCAAACTTCAGCAAAGTGAGCGAAGTGAGGAAACAAATCTGTTTGACATGCTGTGAACTTCTTGACCATAGTTACTGGTCGAGGTTCATCACTTTTTCTTCCAATTTTCACTACGAACAAGAACAGTATACTCTAAACCAGCTTGGCTTCGATGAATCCGGTTCACGATTCGCGTGGTTTAAAGCAATCTAGTAACTATGTTCTTGGCTTTTGATTAAATTATATGTTAAATCTAAATGCGTTTATTTTTTTGTTGCCTTCTCAGCATTTACAGAAATGAAAAGCCATCAGGAAACACCTTCTTGCACTTCCAGTAGGAAACGTAAGAGCAGGAACGAGAGGCCAAGTGCTGAAGAAAAAAAGAGTGCAAAAATCTGCAAATCTTTCTACGAAATTGGACCGCCGTCTTGGATAAAGAAGGAGATCAACACCCGCGCTCTTGAACGGCATCTTGTAAGCACAATCATGCATTTGTCTGCTGATATGAGCACTTTAGGAATAGGACAAACTCGTTTCAACAAAAAGAAACGACCAGATTAATTCCATGCCAATATGCATGCTATCACAAGGAGAACAAATCAATCTATCAAAACACTTCACTTGACAAGAGTATCGCCTCTTGCATTACATTTAATAACTTCAATTAATATGTTTTTTGAGGAGAAATATGTAATAACTTTAATAAGCATCGGTTGATAGTTTAAATATAGGATGAAAATGAAGATCGAACTTTGGAGTATATATCATATATGGCATCATCTACTTATGCTAAATTGAAATCTAAAATGTTTTTTGACATATCACATTTTAAAATTAAAAGGGATGGAAAGCTTAATCTTATATTAATATAAAATAGAAATGATAAAGACAATGATAAATGAACTTGTCATCAAATGCAATCAGTATGCATCCGTTGTGATTGATCATCTATCGTGTACTGAAGAAATCGGTTGTCAAACCAATTCACTTTCAATGCTTGCAGTTGTTGGCTCCGACCTTCTGCTCCTTGATCGGGATATGTAAACATTGCACGATCACGCTCAAGACCTCGATGAGCAGCACCAGATCATGGATGGTGCGTGGTCGCCTATACAAGAAAGGTGGCTACCTTGCTGGTGTGGGCTGGAAGAGTTTTTGCCAGGAGAACAAGCTCAAGGAAGGTGATGTGTGCACCTTCAACGTCATCAAGACTACTATATGGCATGTCGTCATCGTGCATAGCTAAGCTTCATCCAGCTAGATAATTCACCAGTTGCATAGTATGTTGAAGGTTGCCTAGGCCAATTCGCCGTCTTCTTTTTACATGAGGTGCTATTTACAGAGTGAAGAGAAAGGCGACAGAATTACTAAAAACTACCATGATGGCTTAAAACAAAGTCAGGGCGTAAGCGTTAACTCGTAGTTTTGGCAAATTCTCGTTGGTGTCGTCGCAGATTGACCGTATCCCAAGGGTGAAGTAAAAGTTAGCGGACCCTAGCTCTGGGCTTGAGCGTCGTACCCTTGTGTCATTGCGTTCGGCCTTGGTCATCCAAGCCACACCAAAGACCCAACACTGCCCTTTAAATCAATCCAGGAGGCACCATTTTGGGCCATGGTCACCCCGTCTTGGCATGTCCTTGCAGTTATCCACGTCCAGTCAATGGCTTAGGGTATGAGACCAAATGTCACAGAACTATCTATTCAAACATTATTTCACAGTGCGCGAAGTAATACCAATTTATATAGCCATCATAGATATCTTTTTTCAATAAACTGACGGTCAAACATAAACTATTTGGCACACGTATTATAAGACTATCTACATTTGGAGCTGGAGTTGACATAAAGGAAATGTTTGTTGACATATCACATTTTAAAATTAAAAGGGATGGAAAACTTATCTTATATTAATATAAAATAGAAATGAGAAAGACAGTGATGGTATATTAATATTTTATTTTTCTATTGTTGTTTGTCGATGCCGTGGCAACTCCCGTGCGCTATGGACCTTCGGTCGCCGTACTTGATAGCATCTAGGCCCTCTCAATTCTTTTATCATGATTAATTATATGGTTTTGGTATTGATGACTAAGTCAATACTCTCTAAGTTATGAAGAACATTTGTCGGAGTATCAAAAAAGTCTACTGAAAGGACAAGATTAAGATTCTTTATTACTAATTTTCGGTTTGGAAGATGATTCAAGCCAAGTAGTTAGAATTATTATAGTTTGGCCGTACTATAAAGGGGGACTGTGCACAAGTTAGAATATTGGTTTATAAGGCTTAAGACTAAAGTAGACTACTTGGAGTCAAAAATAATTAGTCATTCGTTTTCTTGAATCAGTCTTTCCCACCAAACAAAGTCTAAGTGTTTTCCCGGACTAAACATCTTTGCTCATTCTTAAGTCTGGCGCAACATTAGTCAAAAATTTCTTTTTCGCCGGACCATCCTTATCTTAGTCCAGCGCCAAAAAAATTCTCAGATAAAACTTTAACCGAGCGTACCGCTTTCTCGCCGGACCAATTTCCGCTAACTCAAAATTCAGTTCGACGCAGTTGTATTCCTCTCAGTTAGACTTCCCTTGTTCCAAAAGGCCTGCCAATATAAACTCCCTGGATTCCCTTCTGCGGCGGACCAAATCCTTTAGTCTGGTATACATGATCAAATACTCATAATTCTCGGCGGATCATATTCTCTTAAGTCCATGGTGAAAGTTTCTTTTACTACACCATTCACGTCAGACCAAAATTCTGCTAACACAAAACTCAGTCCAATGCAAAAGTCATCCTCTCGGTTAAACTCATATATTATGTCAAAAAGTCCGTTGCTGTTAACTCCAATAAAACCCTTCTACAGCGAACCAAATTTTTCGGTCCAGCGCACATGTAAAATTCTCGTCTCTTCACCAGACCAAATCTTTCAAACATCCTATGTATAATGGACCAAATTTTTCAGTCCGGCATAAACAATCCTAATTGGTCCAAAGTACACAGGACCAGTATCGCTAGATTGTTTTGCTAAGTCCGTTGCAAATGTGTAATCCTGATTTTTGACAGTCTGACTCGTTCCAACGGCTATTGTAGTAGGTGTAACGGCTTTATCCACTCCAAATGCCTATATAACCATTTTTTGAGCCATCTACCACAAAACCTTTTGATCTCCTTGATATTTTCGCTTCTTTAGAGCTTTCATTCCACCAATGAGACTGTGCTTCACCTTTGAACCCTAATTCTTAACATTTCTAAGTGTTTTTGCTCCAAGCTAAGTCTGGTAGTGTTGTGCCGAGTGAACTAAGAGACAGGGCTGGTGCATAGTCTATTACTCTTGGATCTTAGTGGTTCTAAACGGCTTGGAGGTGGTAAAGGTGTCCCCTGTCCAGAGGAGCTTGTGGAAAGCCATCTTAATTGTGAGAGGTTTGTCACCAGAGTGGTGAAAGAGTTACCCGAGTGGAGACCCAAGCTACCGCAACTAGCTTTGGAGGAGCTATACTTCGAGAGAAGTGCTCTAACGTGGAGTAGGAGAGTTACTCTGAACCACAGGATAAAATTCTTGTGTCTCCTATGATTTTTTCTTGTTTCTGCGTTACGTTTCAATTGTTATTATTGTCTTGTGCTAAATATTCTTCATTTTGTATTTGTTAGCTCATTTCTTAAACTAGATAACCGTTCGGTAATTAAATCTAAAATTTGAAAAGTTGCCTATTCACCCCCTCTAGGCCAACTTGATCTTTCAAGTGGTATCAGAGTAAAGTTTACCTTGATAAGCTTAATCAGCTTTGGTAAATGGCCGAGGGAAATGGATCCGCAACGGTTAGTGTAGGAACAGTACCAGTTTTTGATGATACAAATTATGCTTACTAGAAAATTGGGATGAGATGTTATTTAGAGGCTGTCGGGTATGATGTGTGGAGGTCACAGAGAAGCCTTTACCTCCACGCATCATGGCCGAAAAACAAACAGTATATGGTGATCCCACTCGTAAGATCCAAAATATGCAGTTTGATGCTCAGTCTAGAAATGCTATATTTTCTTGTTTTAGTATAGAAGTATTTGATAGAGTAAGTAATCTCACTTCTGCTTATGACATTTGGACAACCTTACAAGAAATTCATGAGGGAACTTCTGATGTAAAAGAAGAAAAATATTTTGTTGTTAGAGAAAAAATTTGACCAATTTAAAATGATTCCTCATGAGAATGCTAATGATATGTTCTCTAGACTTACCCTATTGTTAATGAATGTAAAGGCTTAGGGACTAAAATCTCTAACGTTGGAAAATGCAGGAAAATGATACGAGTGTTGCCAAAAGCATATCACAGTCTGATCACCTACTTATCCAACAGTAGTGATCTCAAGAGACTGACTCTCACCGAGCTTTTGGGCAAGATTTCAGCTCATGAGCTCACCTTGGCTAAAGAGGATGCTCCAAAGAAGAAATCAATAACTCTCAAAGCCAAGGAAAAGATACAAGACTTCTCAGATGATGAAGATAATGTGGAATCAAGTAATGATGAAGATGAGGATATGAAGAAATTGGCCCTACTCATGAGAAAAGCCAACAAAATCATAAGAAGGGTTAACACCAAAGACAAAGGAAGGTCCATTTCTTACTACTCAAAGAAAAATCATTTTTCTAATGTTATTTGCTTTGAGTGTAATGAAAAGGGTCACATAGCTGCTCGATGCCCTAACAAGAGTAAGCAAAAACAATATTAATAGCTTGGTATGGTTGTTTACAAAAGCCTAAGAGCTATGCAATACATACTGCACACTCAGCAATCGGAAAAATTAGTCCAGTGACACTCAATTCGTTGGTTTTTAGCGGTGTGTCTATGACATATGGGTCCATCTGAGTGTATGACAGTGGGTCAGAGTGTCATAAAGTGAATCACGAATTTTAAAGAGTGTCGTTGGCGCCAATTTCCCCTCAGCAATCATGAAAGAACCAATTCAACCTACGCACACAAAACTACCGCTATATGAGCGACAATCCTATCTTAAGCAAATGCGACAATCCTACACATGAGTCCCAACTAGCTACTCAAAGTACTGGGTCTTCTAGCTTCTCGAACACTTCATCGATCCACTCTTTCTTGAGCTCGACGATTCCTTTCTTCATGATCTTCAGGATTTATATCAAGCATTCGATGCTTTCTCCTAAGGTGTAGTATATCATCTTCTATTCAAGACAGTTCAGATAAGATTTCAACTCGATCCAAAAAGAAAAAGAGAAAGAAATTTTAGTAGAGAAAAAGAATAGGAGAATAAGATAAGAACTTTTTAGTCTATCCAGTTAAGTCTTTTCTTTAGAAAATAATTTTAAAGGATCTAAACAAACGACCAGACTATCTAGGTCGAAGGCGTATAGTCAGTATGGCTCGAATATCACCTCTGGACTTAAATATGCAAATCCAAACCCCCTATGTATATCACACTAGTCCAGGATCAAGCTAGTGCACACAGGCTCAATATAGATGAATATCACAATCATACACAGTGGAAACATGATAAAAGACAACATATATTAAATAGTACTCATTGAACGATCCTAAAGTTGAACTTACATGATTATAACTCACAAGACTAAACTGAGAATAACAAATTAAACTGCAGCAGAATGAAAATGTAGATAACCCCTCAATATACCACAAGCTAACAAGGCTCGCACCCTAAATATTCATCTCTTCCTGGTACTCCTCCAGCATTAGTGTAGAGTCCTCAACTGGTGATGTTGTTGTTGGTAAGGGTAAGTACTTAAAGCATTCAACAAGTTGTGTACAGAATATAATCCTAACATATCTATATGCAAGGCTTATTCTAATGAAATGGCTAACATAGTAATTTTGCAATAAAGCATTATTTATAAATGAATAAAATAAGTTGATTGAAAAATACAGTGAAATAAATAATAGTAAATAATAATTTCAGCATTTCTCAAATAAGTATAGCATCCAGTCCTAAGTCATATTCAGTGGCAAACCTAGGATTAAATTTTAGGGGTGCTAATAGTATTTACTCACCACCAGTGGCAGACCTAGGTAGACGGTACTGAAGCCACACTTGCCGATGATGGCCAACATGAAACCTCCCATTGTTGTCTCCACCTACGCTCACGACAACTACCTCACGGGGGTGGCGCTCTTGCCGGCTGTGTTCTTGGTGGTGGCCTGATCGGTGGTGTCATCATCGAAGGCTCCTCGTCGCTGACGCCGGTGGTGATGTTGCCCCATAGCCAGCGGTCGGTACCACAGCACAACAATCAACCAACATTAGCATATATGGGCTTTTAACTTAGGGTCAAATCGGTTACTCACTTGATTGTCTTAGTTTATACATGTCTTATTGCTCTTACATCCTAACTAGGACGCAATAACTGAGAAGAGAGTTAAAATGGATGGCAATTTTATAATGCATTTGGATAGGCAAAAGCAAAAGAAAACAAGAAAAGACTACCATTCTTTGATTTCGTCGGCTTCTTTCTGCCTTTTTGTTACACAGCAAGTGCAGTGAAGCAGCTCTTGGTTTGCGCTTCTGTCGGCGAGATAGGCGGGGACGCGCTGTCGAGCTTGTCATAGATGGTGCCCCTGTAGAGGCTGCAAATCCACCTTCCCCGTTACAGCGTATGCACGCTGGCGAGGGCCTCAGTATCTTGGTTAGCTAAATCCTCATCGCACCTAAGCGGCTGTGCTCTCACCTCACCTGCTCGTCTCTAGATCTCGACACCGACAATGCTAGCGACCCATTAGCTCCTCGGTGCCAGCGTTGGTGAGAAGCCCCTTGTCCTCAGCTCCTCGGTGCCCCAACTTCCCTCGGCGACTTGGCTGGATGGATCCTCATCGCCCCTGCCCTTCCTGGCTCCATGTCTCTCATTCTTCGTTAGGCCATGGCGCCTCATGAAGGTGCTGGTGGGTGGTATCCATGGACCGACCAATGGTAGGGGGTGCTCCAGCCCCGGCTGACCCCTGTTGGGTCTGCCCCTAGTCATATTTCAACTTTCCAATAGCTTCTAACCTTCCAATCCAATTTTTCATTTTACAAAGTCTAACCCTTGACTGTAATTCCCCAACATTGCTTAATACCGCGAGCACGGCTATTTGAATAGATTTTACGCTCTGCAGAGATTATGCGCTTCACCCACATGACATGATCGTCTCTTGTTGCCATGCAATTAACACACATCCGTTGGTGTGTCAGTGGAGAGATCATGACAAAGCTTTTACAAAGATCTATCTTAACTTAGTACTATCCGCTAATGTTTCAATATTTAAGGGTTAAACTACCACAACATGGTCCTCCTCTTGCGCCATGTGAGTTGACCCATGAACCCGAGACTCGCACCGCCATTAGTGGTACCAAAGCTAAAATATTGCTAATTAATTAGCTAGGCTGCCCCATTCCAAACATGTCATTGCATGTTTGACTCAGGTCAAAGGCTTGTAAGGTTAAGTTCTTTAGATGACTAGGGCGAGACTTCCATATACTCTCTGCCCTTCGGTGCACCTTGGTGCACTGCCCCTTGCCACTTGCCTCAAACAAAATGATTACCACCCCAATTAATTACCAAGCACTACGTGCTATGAACAAGTCAACATCGTTGCATGACATCTCTCGCTACTACAACTCAATATCATTATGTAATAACACCTAACACATCAATTCATAATCATATTTCATATTCCATTAGTCAAGATAAACTTTTGGTATTTCATAAGACATGTGATGTACGTGGCATAGCTAAGCATACTAACATAGTCTAAACAAACCAAGTTAATTTTAATATTAACCAACAATCTAGAGTGCAATCGATCATGGCTTACAAATGACAAGCTAGGGTATAGGTCAATTGGACAGATTAGCTAGATCCTAATTTAATTTTAAATAGTTATACACATAAAATATCATGTAATAATTAAAACCATATCGCGATTTTATAAACTGGGTTCAACATAATCAAAGCACTACTTACCTTGAAAAAGGTCTTGTTCTTTCTCTGGAACCTACTCTTGAGTTAATGGATCTTCCTCGAACGCTCCGAGCACTTCGACGTCTATGCATAACGAAAGAGGATACCAAAATGATACCAAAATAAAGAGCAAACAAACTCCAAAAACCAAATAAAATCCACCATTACATAGATCTCAATTGTACATATTATTAGAAATTTGAATCACCTCAATCAGAGCTCGTATGAGGGAGAACGAGCTCTTGAAATATTCGAAAATCATAAAAATCAGAAATTAGAAAACCAAATAATAACTAAATTATTTTTCTATTGAAAAAGTCTTTTATTATGCATGCGTGACGTTAGCGCCGGACTCTAACCACCCAAAATATGACACGTGTCCCTGGTCTATAGAATGAGTCCACGGACTAGGTCCACAGTCCTGGGCTTGATCACGGTGGACCAGGTCCATGCAATTCATAGTCTGACAGTGGGACCCACAACGCTGATTTGGCTGCCATGTGTGGCACTGACCACACTGTACCTGCACCGCCACGTGAGCTAACACCTCAGGAAAAGCTGACGTGGCGGCCTCATGGATACACGCGTCAACAACGGAGCTTGCCACATTGGACGGTGGTGCTCGCAGCCCCAGGGGTCACTGGTGACAAGCAAGAAGGGCGCTACCGAATAGAGCTCGACGAGATGGTTCTAGTGACACGCTCAGATGCTACATCTGTTAGCTGGAACGGCGATTGCGACGACAAAAAACAATGGCGGCCACGGATCTACGGCGGCAACGGCGTTTCGATGAAGCTTTGATTAAACCAACACGTGCACAGAACGGATTAGGCAATGGCGGTTTGAATGAAATCCCTCCCGACCTTCGAGCTTCAACAATGGTGACGGATTTTAGATTTCCCCTTCTCGACGATCTTTGCAAAAGTTCACAAAATTCAACGATCTCGCCACCGCTTTCCACAAACAAATCTAGGGCTTTGCTTGCTGGTAGTTCTCTGGTCACAAGGTGCGCCCTAAATAGCCACAAGAATCCTAGCTTTGCACAGTGGAGATCCGAGTCCGTGGTGGTGCCGTGGATGGCTCGAAGCAGAGTCCCCAACGGCCACACGAGGACGACAATCGGCACTGTCCATGTGTCTCGATTGGCGACCAGGATCTCACGGATGTGTTACAATCCAGTCTGCACAAAGTCATCCAACGGCAACGAAACGTGAAAGCCCTGATTCAACACAGTTCAATCCCTCGCATCCACTCCAGATCCAACGGCTGTCATTCAAGCACAACGCGTGGTCTCTCGGACAAGAGAGTCTGCTGCTGCTTTCTTGGAATGGGCTGGAAGACCTTCAGCAAGGAGAACAAGCTTAAGGAAGGTGACGTGTGCACCTTCAATGTTATCAAGACTACTCTATGGCATATCGTTATCGTGCATAGCTAAGCTACAGCCAATTAGATAGTTCATCTCTATTCATTGCATAGTTTCATTTAGGATGTTCAATTACACTGTTATTAAAAACACTAGATTAACAAGACGGGGTCTGTCATCCATAGTACTCTACATGATTTGCGGCAACCCTCTTTGATCGCGTGATCTCTATTTTTTTTAAAAATGGCCCTATATTGCAAAAAGAAAAGTCTGTATACTCCTTTCAATATCAAATATATATATAGAACTTTTAGACAATAATATGGCCTCCAAGCAATATTTTGACCATTAATTTCCATTGCAATATATTGTTACAATAATATTTCACTGCACCAAATAATACCAATTTATATGACCATCTTAGATATACTTTTTTAATAAACTGACCGTCAAAGCATAAACTATAGTTGGCACACGTATTATAGGACTATTTACATTTGGAACTGAAGTCGAGACAATGTAAAAACAACAATTATGGTTCCCATTTCGTCTTCTATGGAATGGTATTATTAATTTCCCAGTAACAGGAAATCAAGAACGTGTACACGTGAATAGAAGGGAGCGGTAAACGAGGAGTCCAACAGCAGCCTTGCGTAGCATGGGGGATTGAAATAAGGAAGAAGCTAGAGGGATAAGGGCATGTGTAATGATGCCACTTCATTTAACTATAAGGGTATCATCTTAGTATTCTGTTTAGGTAAAAGAGAGAAAATGGTGAGAAAAGATATAGACTAGCTACTAATATATAGTCAGGCTATAACTAATTCCAAGGCACTTATTATCTATTACATGTGGGCCAATATTTAATTTTATAGATAATGCTATAGCTAATCTATTGAAGAGGTTGTCTATATGCTATCTATAGATGATATGGACATTTCTTATAGTTAGTACCATTGCACATGCCTTAAGGCCATTCTTAGTGCATAGTTTCATTTTCCAGTTTCTAAGAGTGCCACATCAGATTTTGTCCAGATAACCGTGTATTTCACGTTTTATCTACATGAAACTCTCTCACCTCACATGAAACTCTCTCTATCTCTTTTTTCATAATTACCTTGCTATGTCACTAAACATAATGATGTGTCGTATCATTTAATAAGAATGAAACTTAATTAAAACTCCCACTAAAAATGACCTAAGGCACAAACAAAACCGGCAACTTTCCCACCTTTATCTACGCCTCTGGTCGTCATGGGGTTGGCCGGCAACTACGGCGCGCGCACCGTGGCCAGGTACTTGAAGGTTCTGCTGCCTTCTTCATCCCACAAGCTGGTAAGGAACGAAAGATCGACATTGCTGTCCAGCAAACACGCACCCAGCTCCAACGCTGATCCTTCAATGATGAAACGAGCTACTTCTGCAGCGAATCTCCGACGATCTCGCTAAGCACGTGGACGGAGGCGGCTATGGGGCACGGCGCTCGTCGTTAGCCCGTTCGGCAAGGTCTGGCGCGTCGAGGTAGGCCGGGACAGCGAGGGCGCGTTCCTGGGGAACGGGTGGCCGGAGTTCGCGGGCGCTCACGGCATCGGTGTCGGGTGGTTCCAAGTGCTCCGGTACGAAGGCGGCGGCGTGCTCACCGTCAAGGCGTTCGACACCAGCTGCTGCCTCAAAGAGTTCGGTCGCCCACTCACCAGTACATACGTCCTCTGCCTCTGATGTGGAATTGCATGTACAAATAAAATGTCTAGCCAATTTGCACAACAGTAAAAAAAAAAAAAGAAAATGCAATCTTTGCCACTCCAAACTTTGCCTCTTCAATTTTTACCACTCTAAACATCATAATACAATATTTACCACTCTAAATAATTACCATTCCCACATTTGCCATTTTGCTTAACTAATCTCATTTTCTCCTTTTTTAAATTAATTTAGGCACTGAAAATGACGATTCTACCCCCACTTCCCTAATTAATCAGGATATATTGCGGCGAGTGGCGATGTATTGCGGCGAGGATTTGTTACTTCTTCCTAATCAAATGTCCGTTCCTAATCAAACGTCTGTCCCTAATTGGCAGAGCTTCGTTCTTTTGTGCAGTGTAAATTGGCAGATATTACCGATACTGTGAAGATGATCAATCTAACTAGCACCATACCATTGAAAAACCGATTGAAACTAAAATCGGCTCCCCAGAAAGCATGTTCCTATTCGGCATCAAAACAACGGAAGTAGCTGTGCTGCGCTACCTCACCAAGCTCAACTACCAATTGATCTGAAGACTAGCTAGGCATTACTCCATTACAAGGTTCTATGGACTGAAAAGGCTTGTTTTCGCATCAATATGACAAGGAAATTCCATAACCAAAACAGGATCCATGCAACACCATAGAATCGACTAACAGTAAATAATCCTCAACATAGAGCAAAATTAAAGTTCCTCTTGAAAACATAGAAACAGGACTACAGGAGGGCAATATGCAGTGTGGATACTTCATTAGGGAAGCGAGGGTAGAATCGTCCTTTTTAGTGCCTAAATTAATTTAGAAAAGGAGAAAATGAGATTAGTTAGGCAAAATGGCAAATGTGGGAGTGGTAATTATTTAAAGTGGTAAATATTGTATTATGATGTTTAGAGTGGCAAAAATTGAAGAGGCAAAGTTTGAAGTGGCAAAGATTGCATTTTCTCTAAAAAAGATCTTTTTTGTTTAATTAGTTGGAATCGACAAGCTTCTAATAAGATGTTTAGATCACATTAAGTATACAATACTTAGTTTTATTTCTGGGCTACTAATTCAGTGATTGTGAGCGTGCGTTCAGTCTGAGTTCTGACAGTTGATAGCTCAGACATCTGATTCACTCCTGTTCACGTTCAGTTGCGGCAACCCGGAGCAGCACCGCCGGTGCTCGTAGGCCGCAGTTCATCAAGGTGCTTCTGCGTGGTTTCATGGAGAGGATGGTTTGCATATTCTTCCTGTTAATTTGGTTTTCCTCACTGTCTCTGTTCTATTTATTAAAATGTTTAGACTTCTGTCTTCAAATGTACCATGACCTGACGATGAGTATGTCCTCTACAATTTGCTCTTGCGTTTGTTCTTAACAGCGTATCCCTGCTGAGTTTGTGAAGCGCTACATCTCTGAAGAGCAGCTGAACAGCCGGATGGCCCTCATTTCCAGCTCCCTCGGCAAATTTTGCCGCGTCGAGCTCGAGAAGGATCCATCGCATGTGTTCTTCGCAGGTGGCTGGTCCCAATTTCTGGCATTTCATGGTATCACTGAAAGTGATGCTCTGCTGTTGCGGTGCGAAGTTAACATGGTGTTCACGGTCAAGGTGTTCGGACTAAATGGATGCCAGAAAGAGTTCAAAGACCAACACATCAAACTTCAGCAAACTGAGGAAAGTGAGTAAACAAATCTTTTTGACATTCTGTGAATATCTTGGCCATAGTTACCAGAAAAACAGGTTGTCCGAGTCGTGGTACGGGATTCGGATTCACGGTTCACTGTTTTTTCTTCCAATTTCCACTGCTAACATAAACCTTGTATCCTAAACTAGTTCGGATTTGATAAATCTGGTTCGCAATTTGCGGGGTTTACAGCGGCCTAGTAACTTTGATCTTGGCTATGGATTAAATTATGTGCTAATCTAAATGCGTTTATCATTATTTTCTTCTAAGCATTTACAGAAATGAAAAGCCATCCGGAAACAATTTCTTCGAGTTCCAGTAGGAAACGTGAGAGCAGGAACGAGAGGCCAAGTGCTGAAGACAAAAGGAGGACAAAAATCTGCAAATCGGTCTACGAGATTGGACCGCCGTCTTGGATAAAGAAGGAGATCAACACCTACGCTCTTGAACGGCATCTTGTAAGCACAATCATTCATTTCTCTGCTGATATGAGCACGGTAGGAATAGGATAAACTCGTTTCAGCAAAAAGAAACGACCTGATTAATTTCATGCCAACATGCATGGTATCACAAGAAGAAACAAATCAATCTATCAAAGCACTTCACTTGACATATAGTATCGCTTATAAATGTATTCTTATTCAATTTCAAACTTCAATTTCTGCTTCAAATACTTAATCTTGAATACTATAGTTTTTTTCAATGATGCTTTAGACATACTTAGGAAGCCCATTCTCGATGGGGATCTCTATGGATGGGCCGGGATTTTAGGCTAAGATCTCGGTCCATCCGCAAGGATCTCGACCGGGAATGAACTTCCCAAACCAGGCTTTAGGAAGTCTAAAATATCGGCCAACTCCAAGCGGGATTTTAGGCTCTCATACAAGGCCTAAAAGAACTTTAATTTTTAACCAAGGTGAGTTGCAATGCTTGCAGCCTTTGGCACGGACCTTCTGCATGGCTATTGGGTTACGGAAACCTTGCACGATAACACTTAAGACCTCGATGAACAGCACTAGGTCTTGGCCGGTGCATGGTCTCTTGTACAAGAAGGATAGCCTCCAGCTTGGACATGGTTGGAGGAGTTTCTGTAAGGGGAACAAGCTCAAGGAAGGCGATGTGTGCATCTTCAACATCGTCGAAACCGCACTGTGGCATGTTGTCATCGTGCGTTGCTGAGGTAGAATAGAACCAGGTGGTGGTGGTGGTGTACGTCTCTCATCGGCTAACATGTGTCTCTTTGCCACGATGTTCGGTGATCTAACTGTGGAAAGAAAAAAACATTGGATGACTGGATGTGCTCCTTACGGGGACAACTTTATCACTTCAAATATTGCTTACTACAGATCTAGGTACTAATTGTGGTGGCAGAGGACTAGAACAAATAAAGATCTTGTACCTGAGAAGGTTAATTTCAGTCACGTCTGGGATGGAGATATGGGGTCTTGGAGCGCGCGAGAGCGGTGGAAAATAAGCAACGGCTTGAATAAGAGTGTGTCAAAGGTTGTGTAGGCCAATTCAAGTCTTTTTTCACACGAGGTTCTATTTATGGAGCGAAGAGAAAGGTGACAAAATTATTATAGTTATGTGTTTTTTCATTGGTTTAAAAGCAAAAAATTGAAGCCAAAACAAACAATTGAATTTTCAACCGTGCTTTGAAAAAACTTAAAGCTTTAATATAACTAAAAACTAAAAGCTACCTAAGATATGCTTTTTTGGCCTTTGCGGGATCAAAATAGCCCTTTGCCATTAAACTTTTTTGAATTTGAAATTACTAGCAAATGCCATCGCTATATAAGTCAAGCACCCTTCCATTTTTCTCCCAAGCTGCACCGTCAACTCATCCAGGTCACCAACGCCGTCGTCCTCAACTCCTCCGTATGTCGTCACCCCATCCTATTTGCCCCTTGGATCCTGCCAACCTGTCCTCTCTATTGCTTAGTCTGGCTTCCTCGTCACCTTTGGTTGATAGATATGGCCTCACTGTCCCCTTTGCCCCTCGAATCCGGCCTCCTCGTAGCAAAATTCCTCATATAATTTTAAAATCACTGTAGCAAAATTCTTCATGTAATTGTTTCGTTTTTCCATATTTTTCTTGATGATGATTGGACCAAAATATCATTAGAATCATCTCATGAGTATTTCAGACAATTCAACAATAAGCCATAGCTTGAAAGTAACAAAAAAAAAGAAGCTAGATTACCAAACATGGTTGTTTGGTTTAAAAGCCAGATACTTAAGTTAAAAGCTATCTTAAAGCTATAAGCTAAAAATGCTAAACCAAAACAAATAGGACAAAATCAGGGCAAGCGTTAACTCGCTGTCCATCGGAATTGTCTATACAGTTGATGGGGGTTGGCAAATTCTTGTTGGTGTCGTCACAGATAATAGACCGTATCGTAAGGGTGAAGTATAAGTCAGCGGGCCCTAGCTCTGGGCTTCAGCATCGTTCCCAGGTGTCGTTGTGTTTGGCCTTGGTCCATCCAAGCCACACCAAAGAACGAACGCCGCCCTTAAAATCAACCCAAGAGGCACCTTTTAGGGCCTTGGTCACCCCTTCTTTGGCATGTCCTTGCAGTTATTCCCTATTTCCCTTGAAGGCAATGGCTTTCTCTCCGCACGTGGAAATCCATTCTATGCTAATAATGATGACCTAGACCAGACTGACTTAGCGCCTTCTTTACAGTTTTATACAAACACTTAGATTTTTTTTTTTGCAAAAAATCAGTTAAAATTTCTTACTGTTGGATATAGATCTAGCCCCTCTCCCATCCTATGCGTCGTCGCCACCCGCCTCTAGTGTTGGCGAGGTCCGCTAGCTTCCAACTTCATCATCTCTGTCAAAGGCAGTGCCATCCCCAGCTTCGGCAGTGTCGTCACTGTCGACCACCCCCTTCCTCCTAAATCCGTTGGTTTTTATCCCCCCTATCCATCGCCCGTCTCCAATCTATGGCCAACGGAGCCACCGACGCCTCACCGATCCACCACCATAATCGTGCATGCCTCTACTGACCCTCCCTCCCTCTAAATATGATCCTTCGAGAAACCCAAAATCTTAACCTAGTGAATCCGAAACCCTAATTAACCTAGTGAACTCGGGTCCTAACCTGACGGCAACAGGATACATTGCCGCCGGGAGGAAGGGGGACGAGGATGATGCTTGCCGGGCCACAAATGTCTAAGCTGATCCAAAGGTTAAGAATTTGATCGATATTCCAAAAGAAATTTACTCGACTGATGTATGGCAAATCTTTTTGCAAGACAAAAAGCCACTACTAGAAATCTAACTTTTACCGAGTGTGAAATTACCGAGTGTGAAATGTAATGGCCTATGGACCGTCGGGAAAAAATAAGGTGGCCGACGGTGCATCTTTTTTCCAACGGTAGAACAAAAACGGACGGCTATTAGAATATTTACCGATGGGGCTTACCACAAACCGACGGTTGGTGGAAAACCCTCGGTCATAATATAAAATCACCGAGAGGGTACAACAATTACTGTGAGTGCAATGCTAACCGTCGGCCATTACAAACAATCACCGAGTGGAAATACATTTAGTGTGTGTAAAGATAACACTCGGTTATTGTAATGATTTGCTGACGGGGTACAACTTTTAGCGAGGGTACAAATCAAACACTGGGCTATTGCAAAATTCATACGAGGTTGGATGAAGGTGATGTATATATGAAAAATGTAGCTCTCATTGAAATCTACAACTTTATAGTTGACAACTTTTTCATTTAAAGTCATATAGTTGACAAAATAATTGATAAAGTATCATGAGAACAAGAGTTAAAAGAAGTACTTATCTTACTTCTAGCAAGAAGATAGTTGAGGTGAGTTGGTTAGGAGGGAGAAATTGTGTTCAGGAGGTTGTGAGTTCGAATCCTAGGCATCATGTATTTCTAATTTGAAGATAAAAAAATGTATGACTTAAGGGATTGTGGTGCAAACAAGTTGTGAGGTTAGTCCTTAGATTTGAAATTATTTTTACATTTTTTACAAAAAAAATCCCACATATAGTTATGAGAAATTATTGGGGGTTTCTATACCTCGTCGGGAAGAAAAAACCTCTCACCCATGTATTTACCGAGTGCTATGAAAACCCTCGTTAAACTAATAACCGAGGGTACCGTCGGGAATCTCACGAATAGCCGACCATGAGTGGCCGAGGGGAAGTTACCGACGGTTTACGCTTGGCCATATACATGGTTTACGGTATTTTGTAATGGCCGATATATTTTTCACACTCGATAAAAGTTAGAAATCTAGTAACGCTAGTAGATGCATATGCTAGTACGTTGGGTCACTAATCACTATGGAGTCACGTTGCTCGGATAGCATCGGCCCTGAACCATTTTACACATCCCAAAACATAAGTAGGTTTTTTTTCCTGAACGATCAAACAAACATAACTAGGTCGACCGTTGAAAATCAAGCCTAGCCCAGTGTCCGTATGGATTTGACGCGCTGTTGCCTGTTGGACAGAAGAAGAAATGAAGAGGAGACGTGCATGGCCCACGTGTCCCCCCTCCATGCCAGATGCAGAACTTTTTATTATTGTAGCCCTAAAAAATATTTTTTAAATTAACCTTGCTGCGATTTTTTTGCAAATATAGCTGTTGGCTCGCAAATCCCGCACACAGAAAGCGCGAAAAATACAAATCCTGTGCACGGAGAGCACAGAAATAACCACAAGGCGACGCGTGGCGAAAAACTGAATACCGCAAAACTGCAGAGCAGAATTACCTATTGCCGTGCAAACACAGAGCAGTATTACCAAATTTCCGCACCACCGGCGATAAATATTGCGCCTCCACTCAACGGCAACCCAGAATTCAAAAAAAAAAAATACCGCACTGCAATACCACGGTACTATAGCAATACCACGCTACAGTACCACGGTATTTTTTTTATTTTGGATTGCCACTGAGTAGAGGAGTGGCATTAGGTGTTTTTTTGCCACGTGCCGCCTCGTGATTTTTTCCATGCTCCTGATGCGCGAGATTTGTATTTACCGTGCTCCTCGTGTGTGGGATTTGCATATCAAGGACCATATTTTAAAAAAAAATCACACAAATGCTATTTCTAAAAAAATATTTTTTTGTAGACTATAACAGCCAATAGAGTTCCCTGATGGAGGCCTAGCAGCTGGCAGCAAGAAGGGGGACACGTACCGACCGTCGAGTCGTGCAAGCTACGAGTATGAACGCTCGCTAGCGTCCTTGATTTGGACATATTACAATAGATAGGTCCCACTGGGGAATCATATATTCATTTCTGTGAGCGATTTCGGCCTCGTGCGTTGCTTACTTGCACTGTTACACGAGTGGAACTTAGGATCACACGGTTATGGGTTTTGCTTTCGGTGGTAGGGCGTGCGAGATGCAATAATTGCGAGATTATTCGTGTCTTCTGCCTTACATCCTGGATTAGGAATCAAATGAGATATATGTTTGAACTTTGAACCCTACAACTATTGTAGACGTATTCCATCAATAAATATGCTGTCGTTTGGTAAACGCCGTATTGAACCCTTCGGTTTTGCTGAGGGAAAAAAAATTAGACTACAAGGAAGATCTACACACATACACCACCATGTACGCACGCACGTATATATGAGTGTGTCCTCTTAGCATACATGTAGAAAAACAGTGACAGGAATAGGACCTGTTTGGATGCTTGCTCATATTGCTACAATTTTTATTCTAATTTTGACAAAGGCTTATGTCTATGACAAGCACGGATGGTGCTATGAAAGTGTGTTACGCCATACTCTCTTCGTTTTTTTTATAAGGTCTATTTTTTAAGAGAAAATTGCTTATTTGCCACTGAAAGTTGGCCGGTTCCCCAAAATATCATCGCGAAGATTGTCTTTCCTCCATTGCCATCCGATCTCAAATTGCCTTCCCAAAATGCCACCGCCGTCCATTTGGTCGTGAACTCGACCGTTAGTTGACACGCTAAAAGACCAAATTGCCCTCCTTTTGAGTGTGCTGCCCTATTTAAATCTATCAAATGTGCTTAGAATTTTATGAAAATTTTTGGAGATGATCTTAAGAGAGTACTAACATTCTTGTAAAAATTTGAGAGCATGAGCAACTCTGTGATTTTCTGGAAAAATCGTTTAGTGATTCTGTCTTAATGAAAGAATTGCCTAATTTAAATCTATCAAATGTGCTTAGAATTTTATGAAAATTTTTGGAGATGATCTTAAGAGAGTAATAACATTTCTGTAAAAATTTGAGAGCATGAGCAGCTCTGTGATTTTCTGGAAAAATCTTTTAGCGATTCTATCTAAATGAAAGAATCTAAATTTTGATTTTTTAGAAGCACTAAATAAATTCAAAAATTTATGAAATTTTTTGGAGTGGTTCCTTGGGTTATTTAGAATTTAAATAAAATATTTCTAGGCTTTTAAATATTTTCAATTCATTTCGCCGTCCAAGTTAGCACACAGGGACAACTCGGTCTTTTCACTGTACAAAGAAATCCATTACCACGTACCAAATGGACGGCGGTGGCATTTTGGTAAGGTAATTTGAGATCGGATTGCAATGGAGGGAAGACAATATTCGCGATGGCAGTTTAGGGAACCGGCCAACTTTCAGTGGCAAAAAAGCAATTTACTCTTTTTTTAATGATCTTGTTTAGAAATATAAGGTTTGCATGTAGATTTAATAAGACCTTTTCTTCTATACCCCTATTTATTTTCTTCCATCTATATGCATTTATTCATTACCACTCACACAAAGTATATCTTTCATCTTTCAAGATAATTAAATGGGAGCATCTAAGTCATTTCCTCTCGTATCTTTCTTAATTTCAACGCAATCTTAATCCTTGTGCAAAATCAAAATACGCCTTGTAAAAAAAGGAGGGAGTAAATTAGACAATAAACTAACCTCATAAACTGTTTCATACTATTAAGGTAGGACTACCTTATCACTTGAGTTGATCCATTTTGACATCTGTGAAATGAATGAAATAATAACTAAATGCGGCAAAAGGTACTTCTTTATTCTCCTAGATGCACTATAAGAATCGACATTATTTTCGTCGGCCGAAAACCGACGAAAATAAGGGGAAAACCGATGAAAATAGATATTTTCGTCGGCAAACCGACGAAAGTACGTTGATGAAAATATCCGTATTTTTGTTGACAACCGATGAAAATAGAAGTATTTTCGTCAGCGATACCGATTTAAAATATCGCCATCAACCACCTAAACCGCTACCGCCGACGTAAGGCAGGTTATTTTCGCTTACCACGCCGCCACCAAGACACATCAATAACTGCCCACATGGCACCCTGATAGGTATTTTCGTCGGCCAAGGCCAATGAAAATATTAACACTAACCAACGAAAATAAGCCTAGCGATGTACTGTTCTAGTTTCGTCAGTCAAGGCCGACGAAAATACGTTTTTAAATTTAAAAAAATACAAAAAATTATAAAAATCCCAGAAAATTCACAGAAATTCACTGCATGCATATAATTCACAGAAAAATTCCACAAAAATTGTAGAAAATTCTAACAACCATAGGTAGGGGTGGGCATCCGGTTTTTTCGGTTTGGTTTTTTTGGTTTTAAAATAATTCAATTTTTGAAAACTGGGAACCAAATTTCTCGGACAAAAATAAAAAACCGAACCGAATTAACCGAAATATTTCGGTTCGGTTAATTCGGTTTTTCGGTTAACCGAAATATGAATAATACTAGATAGATTAGATTTAGTTCTTCTCATATTGCAACATAGAATATGGATAAATCCACATAATATTCATATGTCATTACAATATAAGCATAATAGAACATATGAATATACTAAACATATGCATAAATGTATTATGACATGAGAATTGTTTAGTGGCTTTAGGAAGAATATTATAAAAATGGTATTGTATGTGGACTATTCGGTTATTTCGGTTTTTGAAAGTGAAAAACCGAACCGAACACCGAAAACCGAATTATATCAAAACAAAAACTGAACTGAAAACCGAATAAACTGAAATAATTGATTAATTTGGTTCGGTTCGGTAATTCGGTTTCGGTTTAAAAATGCCCACCCCGAACCATAGAGTCTCCATCACAAGTTCATTACAGACATTTATCTTACAAATTCACCACAATAATATCCAAGTTCATAAATCCATGTCACACAACCATATATATATAGTCTCCATCACAAATTGACATGACACAATCATAGTCCCTATCGCAAATTCACAAAATCCACACACAACCTAACAAGTTCATCATATCACAACCTAATTAGGTTCATCATCACATCTCACATCACAAGTTCAATATCTCACAACTTGATGCCGCAAGTTGACAATCGCACACACATGCCACAGATTTACCTCACAAATTCAAATTTAACTTGGTGAAGTGTGGAAGTCATTGACGCTACCCACATCGTCGCCTGAGTTGAAATATTGACCAACAGATGGTGACCCTGAATTACTACCAATATCGCCTCCAGCTTCAGGAGGCAGTGGCGGTCCTTGTATGGTGTATCCAAAAGTTTATAAAAATTACCACTATTAATGTAAATAACCAAACATTTGAAATGAAATATACCATATTTGTAAGTGGGAAGAAAAAAGCAGGAGGTGGAGGAGGTTGAAATGGTGGAAGTGACACAACCGATCTCAAGTGAGTAGATAAAATGTCCTGAAAAGTAAGAACATCAATTTCATTTGCAAATTTTAAAATCTAGTAACATTAAACAATTCAAAGTGTAAATGGCTATATCTAAACATTGTATATTAGACAAAAAATATTCACAATTGGATGTAGTTGAATTCATAAACTTCACAACTAGCTAACAACTACAGTTTATCGAGCACAATTCAAGATATTTATTTTAACTTAAAGCATTTGAATTCATAAAAAATCAAATATATGTATTTATTGGTATTTACAGCTTGGTGTACTTATTTGAATGTGTTGTTGTTGTGATCTCTGCCATGCAATCATGTACTGGATCACGTTGCTTCATCCTTTCCTCTACCCATCTCAATAGTTCTTCTTGTTACCTTATTAGTGTCTACTGTCGCCTCAACATCTCTTCCTCCTTCCTAACATCACGAGAACTTCGTGAGTTACTCTGAGAAGAATGAGATGACCTTACCTCAGCTAAGGCTTCACTGGAATCGACGATCCCGTTGAACATAGGAAATCTACCATGTTTCTTGACACCACCACTCGAGTACAAAGCAACCATATCAATCTCCCCTTTCCTCTAATCATAGTCTTCTCCGTGACGTTTGACCATTAATTCTCTGTACCGAGCCTACAATACATGCAATTTAGGAGAAATCTTGAAAATGCATTGAGTTGGTACTTTGAAAATTGTACTGACCAAATTTTGTGAAGCTGTAGAACTACAAAGCTAATCAGGCTGTGTAGGATCAGCTCCGTAGTGTCCCCAAAGATACGTCTCAATAGAGCTTGGCGCAACTCCACTTTGAGCCTCCTGTAATTCAATGTTTACTTGTGTTAGTGAGTATAATTGTAAGATATGACCTAAAGAGCTAGCAACTATGATATAACAAACATACCATTCGCTTAGCGAGACGAAAATGTCCATCGTCGCCATACCGTTGAGTTACCCTAGGGCCTGCCTGGCGATTGCCCCTCTTCATCCTAGACTGCTCCATAAAGATAGGCGAGACCCAGTAGGCATAGAGTGCTCGCCAAGCACTAGAACACTTCCTGAGCCAAGACAAGTCCACCTGCATGTACTCGTCTTCTGGAAGGTAGATTTTCGAAGCACCTAACTTCTTACTCATATCCTGGTGTTTGAACATCTTGTAGTACATACACATTGCTTGGATACGATCATTGGACATCATGTCCTTCACCACCTTTTTCACAGCATTATCAAAAGATACTTCGCCTTAGCTGCCAATGACTACTCTTGTCCATCAGGCAAACGATACCTCAACTAATTGTGGAAACACAATATTATTAGACATCTTTATTCTAAAATTAACAATGTACAAGAAAAGTGAGAATTAAGAATATTACCCAGAAATCTGTCCACACCCGCATGGCCACAGTGCTGTGCTGGCCATTTATAGCCAACTTGTAGTGCTCCCACTTCACTGCCGTTGAGAAACACTGCCCACCAAGACCAACCCTGGATAGTGGTACCGACAAAGACTTCCCAAGTTAGCATTAACAGGTCACAACCGGTTTCTTCCTTCCCACATAAGATCAACCCATTGCCTGCAAATTATAAGTTTATTGTTACAAAATGAGTAATCATAAAATGACAACAAAATTTGCATCACTTACTCACCATTCACCATGTGGCACAATCTGTCTCCGTGCCCGAAGGTCTATTGGAACCTCACTGATTAGGTTAGACCCTGATGAGGACATCACAACCAAGGACACAACCACGCCGAGTGGTTCTTTTCATACACAACAAGTTTTACAAGGACCTACAACTCGTGCTCGAGCACGTCTATTTAATTATCAGGTAAATTCGTTCCTAAGTTTTTATACAAATGATTCACAGAATGGAATGCTATTTAATTCTTGTGATGATCTTATTGTCCTTAGGAACCAAGGAGAAGAACCTCCAAATGCCAAGCATAAAGCACAATCATCATATGCTAAGTTGGACTTGGAATCAGCAAATTCGCGGGTTTGGCCTCCGCGACAGCATTAACTTCAAACGATCATAACTTTTGTTCTAGAAGGCTTCTGGAGGTCTATGAGTACAAGAACGAAAGCCCTGGTCATCCTCTTTCAAACGGATCTGAGATCACCTCAAAATTCCTTCGAGTCAGCGGCAAAACGCAAAACAATCCAGAACACTTTTTCAGTCCGAGTTCGAGTCCAATTCGAACTCAGAAACAGCACTGACTTTAAAGTGCCATAACTTTTGATTCCGGAGGAGTCTGGAGGCCCATGAGTACACGTTTGAAAGATCTCGAGTCTACTTTCCAAAGGATCCGACCTCACCTCAAAATTCCTTCATATGCATCCGAAAACTGCCTAAAACCACACATTGCTTTTCCAGTCCGAGTCAAACTCGTGTCAAAGAAGACTTGGTGTTTTGGATTTGAGTTGTATTAGATTTCCTTTACTATGGAAGGCCCCTCCTGCTCCTCTAGTATAATAACCACCAAAACCCTCATCTAGGACTTGGGTTTTGTTTATTTGATAGTTTAGCCATTGCTACTATTTTGAGTCTTCCAGACGTGCTCAACAAATTACCTAAGAAGCTCCTTGTTTCAGAACCCCACTTTATCAATTCTTCATTCATATTCGCAATTTTAGATTGCTTTACCATTGTTCTTGCTTGTTCTTCGATTGCATGCGTGAATCGAACTCGTGTTCAAAGTTGATCGTGCTAACGGCAAGATCAATAACCCTCTCGAGTTGGTTTAGCGATTGCTAAGGCGCATCGTCGTCAGACGTTGTAGTCGGATCGCCAAAGTCAATTCCTCCAAATCGGGTTATCGCTCTCATCGAAAGATCGGGACCCAAAGTCACATCAGTGGTATCGAGCGCCAAGTTGCTTGTGAGAGATTCAAGACCCTAGATTAGTTTTTGTTTTCTGTCCAAAATTGAAAATCCTCCACAAAAATTCAACCTTTATATTCAATCTGGTATTTTAGTGAGTTTTGTTAGGTTTTGATCCATTAGAGTCCTTGTTTTAGTTGCTGATCGTTTTTCCTTCGCGTAGCTTTTATTCCAATCTGTCCAGTTCTTTGTTTTGTTCATAACTTCTACATATGAGCTCCAAATTGTGTGTTTGAATACTTGTTTTAAAGCTTAGAACAGTGCCATCATTTTGTTACATTGTGAGTAAGCTTGATTCGGTCATTCTCAAGCCTTAATTGCAGCAACAACCTTATTGCATAGTTCTGGCCGAATTTGGGGTTTGCTTCTTCAATTTGTGTTCTAGCTTTGTTCCTTTGAGTTGGTTGAGTCCAGAGCATCTACAACCATAAAAGTTCCAAAATATCAGTGTACATACCTTTGGGAACCAATTCATCCTTTGCTAATACTTTGATCCTAATTGAGACTAGCAATTTGAAATTGCTTGGGGCTTCCTTATGATACGCTGCACTATCATAACTCTTGTGATATCAAGTTAGGGATTCCAAAACTTTGCTCATACTAGTGTTGGCCGAAAGTCACAAAAAAAGAGAAAGAAAGAGCCAAAAGGCCAAAAAGAAAAAAGAGAGAAAAGAAAAGAAAATAGTGGCTTCAAAGACTACATTGATCAAAACCCTAATTTGTGTTTATCATTTTCAGATTGTGCAATTGTATTAAGTAGTGAGCAATCTTGTGCCCTTTTACCTTTTTCTCAAGCAATTTGCTAGCGTCTCTCCATAACTTATGCAACACGAGTTTTGGTGCTGAAATTATTCTTATTTTTGCTCATTCCATTGGTTGCATTAAGTTGCATTATCTTTTGCGGTGTGTTGCCTTGAAATTCACTTATATCTTTGAGATCGGCAACTAGGGCTTGTGAATTCTAGTTTGGATCATTACTTATCTTTACAAAATCTAGAATTATCAGATTGCATAGGAAATTAACATAGCCTACCAAGCTCCACATATTCTACCTCAGACGCTTGTTCGGTCCTTGGCAATCGCTTTATCCAAGCTTGGGAGAACTTTTGATACCGCCAACCACCGACAACTCCTCGCTGCATGGTAAGAACTTGTAAGAGCTTTGGTTAAAGTTTGAGAGTTGAACGACTTTTGTCCACATCCTATGTAGTGATAGAACATTATACTTGTGATTTTGTTTCTTGTCTTCACTAACAATGGCGTGTTCTCAACGTCAGAGCGCTTGGGCCAACAAAGATCCTAGGAGAAGAGATAGTTCACACTCCAAGATACAGAGAACGTATAAGCATACCTTCAACACCACGGAAGGTACAACGGCATCGCACATGTTCCATAAATAAGTTTACTGCTCCCAATTTTAGTGGTAAATATGATCCCGAAGGTTATCTTACTTGGGAATTAGTCATTTAACAATCATTTGATAAACATGAA
The DNA here is from genome assembly GCA_036346375.1 of Guadua angustifolia. Classification (NCBI taxonomy): domain Eukaryota; kingdom Viridiplantae; phylum Streptophyta; class Magnoliopsida; order Poales; family Poaceae; genus Guadua; species Guadua angustifolia. The sequence continues at coordinate 34,272,104 of CM070507.1, forward strand.
ATTCTGAGCATGATAAGGTTAGGGTTGTTACAAATGGATTCTCTGAATTTGCTGCTTTTGGTGGAATGATTACATGAGTAAAAATCAGACATTCCTAGCACATGGAAAAAATTAAAGAAAATTATGAGAGCTACTTTTGTCCCTTCATATGTTGCTCGTCAATTACAAAATGAATTGCAACATCTAACACAAGGTAGCAAAACAAAGGATGAGTACTACCAAGAATTTCAGCATAGATCTTTATGCTCGAGTTAGAAGAGACCGAAAAGACTCGGTGAATAACTTTTATTTTGGACTAGATTTCTACATTCAGATCATGATATCTAGTAAAGAATTCAATTCTTTGTCATGTTTACTTAATCTTTCACGAGAGCCAAAGAAAGATACAGAGAAGACAATCAACCAAAATTCAAGCTAACACAAAGTTAAATGCTACCCCTGTGGCATGCAATCGCACCAAACCTGAATAAGAGCATACACAATCGAGAATGTGAAAGAAATACAAGAAAATTTGAGTGAAGTAGAGGATAGCATTTGTGACGATGATTCTACTAACACAATCCAATCTATTTTGTTAGTTCTGCTGTCGTTGTTCCATGCGCTATTCAGGTTACTTTTGAAGAAGGATTCAACAAGCGTAAATACCAACGTTATCGTGAAAGTTTTGATATTTCTACTTCGAGGAGGAAACTAATGACCATGGTACAGATCTGATTTTACAGCAAGAAAAGGATCAAATTGGTGAGTATATTCCTACTATACATAACTCTTGTGAACTACCACCTTGTGCCACAATTGTAGAACCATATGACTAATTGCATGCTTATAATTTTGCTCATGTGGTGCTGATTACGCATAAGGAGGTGATAGCTAGAATATCCCCTACCACTGCTTTTGTGCTATATCATGTTGAATGAGCCTCGTTAGTTTGACTTGTGCTATGGACAAGATTTCTGAAATTTCATCTCTTAAGTCTTTGTCTAGCACCTATGCCTACTGTTTTAAATTCAATTTATTTGGTGAATATGGCATAGATGGCAAGTTTCTTGTTTACGAATATGCATAACTTGTGATAAACTTGATGAATTGAAGCTTGCTATTTTGGGCAATTCTAGTTGTAAGCAACAACTTGTTTCATTTGAGGCTCCATCAAATTTTCCTAATAAGTGTGATACCCATAGTTTGTTGCCACATTGTTCTAATTTTTGTACATTAACTTGTATTACAAATCAACATGTCGTAGTTGATGCGTGAAGCCAATTAAAATTGTGTCAAGATTATTGGAATGGTTTGATTTTGCTTGTTTACAATTTGATAACATGAATGAGCCATACTTGATGCCGTAACTTGTTGTTTTGCCCACAAAACATGTTATTGAATGCACTCACAAAACATGAGTATTCTTTATCAAAGGTCGTGAATAGATATGTGTTTTACTTATATTTGCAAATCAAGTTGCAAACTAAATCATGCTAATATTGATGTTATATGCTTCACTTATAACCACAAATCGATTAAGCGTAATTTGATGAGGACATCACAACCAAGGACACAACCACGCCGAGTGGTTCTTTTCATACACAACAAGTTTTACAAGGACCTACAACTCGTGCTCGAGCACGTCTATTTAATTATCAGGTAAATTCGCTCCTAAGTTTTTATACAAATGATTCACAGAATGGAATGCTATTTAATTCTTGTGATGATCTTATTGTCCTTAGGAACCAAGGAGAAGAACCTCCAAATGCCAAGCATAAAGCACAATCATCATATGCGCAAGTTGGACTTGGAATCAGCAAATTCGCGGGTTTGGCCTCCGCGACAGCATTAACTTCAAACGATCATAACTTTTGTTCTAGAAGGCTTCTGGAGGTCTATGAGTACAAGAACGAAAGCCCTGGTCATCCTCTTTCAAACGGATCTGAGATCACCTCAAAATTCCCTTCGAGTCAGCGGCAAAACGCAAAACAATCCAGAACACTTTTTCAGTCCGAGTTCGAGTCCAATTCGAACTCAGAAACAGCACTGACTTTAAAGTGCCATAACTTTTGATTCCGGAGGAGTCTGGAGGCCCATGAGTACACGTTTGAAAGATCTCGGAGTCTACTTTCCAAAGGATCCGACCTCACCTCAAAATTCCTTCATATGCATCCGAAAACTGCCTAAAACCACACATTGCTTTTCCAGTCCGAGTCAAACTCGTGTCAAAGAAGACTTGGTGTTTTGGATTTGAGTTGTATTAGATTTCCTTTACTATGGAAGGCCCCCTCCTGCTCCTCTAGTATAAATAACCACCAAAACCCTCATCTAGGACTTGGGTTTTGTTTATTTGATAGTTTAGCCATTGCTACTATTTTGAGTCTTCCAGACGTGCTCAACAGCCGCCTAAGAAGCTCCTTGTTTCAGAACCCCACTTTATCAATTCTTCATTCATATTCGCAATTTTAGATTGCTTTACCATTGTTCTTGCTTGTTCTTCGATTGCATGCAGAATCGAACTCGTGTTCAGGTTGATCGTGCTAACGGCAAGATCAATAACCCTCTGGAGTTGGTTTAGCGATTGCTAAGGCGCATCGTCGTCGTACGTTGTAGTCGGATCGTCAAAGTCAATTCCTCCAAATCGAAGTTATCGCTCTCATCGAAAGATCGGGACCCAAAGTCACATCGTGGTATCGAGCGCCAAGTTGCTCGGTGAGAGATTCAGTACCCTAGATTAGTTTTTGTTTTCTGTCCAAAATTGAAAATCCTCCACAAAAATTCAACCTTTATATTCAATCTGGTATTTTAGTGAGTTTTGTTAGGTTTTGATCCATTAGAGTCCTTGTTTTAGTTGCTGATCGTTTTTCCTTCGCGTAGCTTTTATTCCAATCTGTCCAGTTCTTTGTTTTGTTCATAACTTCTACATATGAGCTCCAAATTGTGTGTTTGAATACTTGTTTTAAAGCTTAGAACAGTGCCATCATTTTGTTACATTGTGAGTAAGCTTGATTCGGTCATTCTCAAGCCTTAATTGCAGCGACAACCTTATTGCATAGTTCTGGCGAATTTGGGGTTTGCTTCTTCAATTTGTGTTCTAGCTTTGTTCCTTTGAGTTGGTTGAGTCCAGAGCATCTACAACCATAAAAGTTCCAAAATATCAGTGTACATACCTTTGGGAACCAATTCATCCTTTGCTAATACTTTGATCCTAATTGAGACTAGCAATTTGAAATTGCTTGGGCTGCTCCTTATGATACGTTGCACTATCATAACTCTTGTGATATCAAGTTAGGGATTCCAAAACTTTGCTCATACTAGTGTTGGCGAAAGTCACAAAAAAAGAGAAAGAAAGAGCCAAAAGGCCAAAAAGAAAAAAAGAGAGAAAAGAAAAGAAAATAGTGGCGGCGAGAAGACTACATTGATCAAAACCCTAATTTGTGTTTATCATTTTCAGATTGTGCAATTGTATTAAGTAGTGAGCAATCTTGTGCCCTTTACCTTTTTCTGAAGCAATTTGCTAGCGTCTCTCCATAACTTATGCAACACGAGTTTTGGTGCTGAAATTATTCTTATTTTTGCTCATTCCATTGGTTGCATTAAGTTGCATTATCTTTGCGTGTGTGTTGCCTTGAAATTCACTTATATCTTTGAGATCGGCAACTAGGGCTTGTGAATTCTAGTTTGGATCATTACTTATCTTTACAAAATCTAGAATTATCAGATTGCATAGGAAATTAACATAGCCTACCAAGCTCCACATATTCTACCTCAATGCGTTTGTTCGGTCCTTTGGCAATCGCTTTATCCAAGCTTGGGAGAACTTTTGATACCGCCAACGGCCGACAACTCTGCTGCATGGTAAGAACTTGTAAGAGCTTTGGTTAAAGTTTGAGAGTTGAGCGACTTTTGTCCACATCCTATGTAGTGATAGAACATTATACTTGTGATTTTGTTTCTTGTCTTCACTAACAATGGCAGGTTCTCAACGTCGTGGCGCTTGGGCCAACAAAGATCCTAGGAGAAGAGATAGTTCACACTCCAAGATCAGAGAACGTACAAGCATACCTTCAACACCACGGAAGGTACAACGGCATCGCACATGTTCCATAAATAAGTTTACCGCTCCCAATTTTAGTGGTAAATATGATCCCGAAGGTTATCTTACTTGGGAATTAGTCATTTAACAATCATTTGATAAACATGAAATTCCTGAGCATGATAAGGTTAGGGTTGTTACAAATGGATTCTCTGAATTTGCTGCTCTTTGGTGGAATGATTACATGAGTAAAAATCAGGACATTCCTAGCACATGGAAAAAATTAAAGAAAATTATGAGAGCTACTTTTGTCCCTTCATATGTTGCTCGTCAATTACAAAATGAATTGCAACATCTAACACAAGGTAGCAAAACAAAGGATGAGTACTACCAAGAATTTCAGCATAGATCTTTGCGTTCGAGTTAGAAGAGACCGAAAAGACTCGCGTGAATAACTTTTATTTTGGACTAGATTTAGACATTCAGATCATGATATCTAGTAAAGAATTCAATTCTTTGTCATGTTTACTTAATCTTTCACGAGAAGCGAAAGAAAGATACAGAGAAGACAATCAACCAAAATTCAAGCTAACACAAAGTTAAATGCTACCCTGTGGCATGCAATCGCACCAAACTTGAATAAGAGCATACACATCGAGAATGTGAAAGAAATACAAGAAAATTTGAGTGAAGTAGAGGATAGCATTTGTGACGATGATTCTACTAACACAATCCAATCTATTTCGTTGGTTCTGCTTTGTTGTTCCATGCGCTATTCAGGTTACTTTTGAAGAAGGGGCAACAAGCGAAAATACCAACGTTATCGGTGAAAGTTTTGATATTTCTACTTCGAGGAGGAAACTAATGACCATGGTACAGATCTGATTTTACAGCAAGAAAAGGATCAAATTGGTGAGTATATTCCTACTATACATAACTCTTGTGAACTACCACCTTGTGCCACAATTGTAGAACCATATGACTAATTGCATGCTTATAATTTTGCTCATGTGGTGCTGATTACATATAAGGAGGTGATAGCTAGAATATCCCCTACCACTGCTTTTGTGCTATATCATGTTGAATGAGCACGTTAGTTTGACTTGTGCTATGGACAAGATTTCTGAAATTTCATCTCTTAAGTCTTTGTCTAGCACCTATGCCTCTGTTTTAAATTCAATTTATTTGGTGAATATGGCATAGATGGCAAGTTTCTTGTTTACGAATATGCATAACTTGTGATAAACTTGATGAATTGAAGCTTGCTATTTTGGGCAATTCTAGTTGTAAGCAACAACTTGTTTCATTTGAGGCTCCATCAAATTTTCCTAATAAGTGTGATACCCATAGTTTGTTGCCACATTGTTGAATTTTTGTACATTAACTTGTATTACAAATCAACATGTCGTAGTTGATGCGTGGAAGCCAATTAAAATTGTGTACGCAGATTATTGGAATGGTTTGATTTTGCTTGTTTACAATTTGATAACATGAATGAGCCATACTTGATGCCGAACTTGTTGTTTTGCCCACAAAACATGTTATTGAATGCGACTCACAAAACATGAGTATTCTTTATCAAAGGTCGAGAATAGATATGTGCTTTACTTATATTTGCAAATCAAGTTGCAAACTAAATCATGCTAATATTGATGTTATATGCTTCACTTATAACCACAAATCGATTAGCGAATTGCGAGGAAAGGTGCTTTGCTTAAATCTGATTTCCTCATGTGTTGTTTTGAAAATAACACACCGCGAATCCAAAAGAACAATGAAATATGGGATATATATATCTACGCCGTGTACACGTTCTTTTTGTTGGTTGCTTCGTTTCCAGCTTGTCCAAAACCGAGAACGGTTTTCCTTCAAAGAGGGGAGAAAGCATCGAAGAGTGCTAGCATTCATCAAGCCATAATATGCTGGAAAGAAGTATTGAGCTATGTGGATAATTATCAGGTGAATCCTCTAAATGTTTTTCATGTCTTAAAAAAATGTAAAGAGGCGGAGCTACCATTTTATTTAAATAAATGCAGGACCAGTATGAGAATGTTTTGTGCTGAAGATGTGCTAAAAGGTGAGCATGAGTCGAGGACGACTCAAATGCAAGAAGGGGAGGATGATGAGGACATCACAACCAAGGACACAACCACGCCGAGTGGTTCTTTTCATACACAACAAGTTTTACAAGGACCTACAACTCGTGCTCGAGCACGTCTATTTAATTATCAGGTAAATTCGTTCCTAAGTTTTTATACAAATGATTCACAAAATGGAATGCTATTTAATTCTTGTGATGATCTTATTGTCCTTAGGAAACAAGGAGAAGAACCTCCAAATGCCAAGCATAAAGCACAATCATCATATGCGCAAGTTGGACTTGGAATCAGCAAATTCGCGGGTTCGGCCTCCGCGACAGCATCAACTTCAAACGATCATAACTTTTGTTCTAGAAGGCTTCTGGAGGTCTATGAGTACAAGAACGAAAGCCCTGGTCGTCCTCTTTCAAACGGATCTGAGATCACCTCAAAATTCCCTTCGAGTCAGCAGCAAAACGCAAAACATTCCAGAACACTTTTTTAGTCCGAGTTCGAGTCCAATTCGAACTCAGAAACAGCACTGACTTTAAAGTGCCATAACTTTTGATTCCGGTGGAGTCTGGAGGCCCATAAGTACACGTTTGAAAGATCTCAGAGTCTACTTTCCAAAGGATCCGGCCTCACCTCAAAATTCCTTCATATGCGTCCGGAAACTGCCTAAAACCACACATTGCTTTTCCAGTCCGAGTCAAACTCGTGTCAAAGAAGACTTGGTGTTTTGGATTTGAGTTGTATTAGATTTCCTTTACTATGGAAGGCCCCCTCCTGCTCCTCTAGTATAAATAACCACCCAAACCCTCATCTAGGACTTGGGTTTTGTTTATTTGATAGTTTAGCCATTGCTACTATTTTGAGTCTTCGGACGTGCTCAACACCGCCTAAGAAGCTCCTTGTTTCAGAACCCCACTTTATCAATTCTTCATTCATATTCGCAATTTTAGATTGCTTTACCATTGTTCTTGCTTGTTCTTCGATTGCATGCAGGAATCGAACTCGTGTTCAGGTTGATCGTGCTAACGGCAAGATCAATAACCCTCTGAGTTGGTTTAGCGATTGCTAAGGCGCATCGTCGTCAGACGTTGTAGTCGGATCACAAAGTCAATTCCTCCAAATCGAAGTTATCGCTCTCATCGAAGATCGGGACCCAAAGTCACATCGCACCCTCTAAACGTAAACACAGGTGCATCACCATCTCCATCTCCTTCATCTTCCCCATCCCCATCATCCTCTGTCTCCTGGCTAGCTCCATCCCCACAATCTCCTGTCTCCTGTCCAGCTCCATCCCCACAATCCCCTGTCTCCTGTCCAGTTCCATCCCCACCATCCCCTGTCTCCTGGCCAGCTCCATCCCCATCATTCCCTACCTCCTGCTCTATAGCAAAGAAATAAGATGTGAGTTTAATGTTATATATGTGCATAATATTAAAAAATATAACATTACCTCCTCTGTTCGATCCTCTACTAGTGGAGCAATCTCGTTTTGAGCCTCCTTTAGGCATCTCTCAAGCGCACTTTGTCAAATTTGCTGAGAGCTACAGCCTTTAAAGAAAGAACATCCTGCTGAACCATGGCTCTTCGAAGATGAAGAGCCATCTTTCTTCTTTCCTTTTAAGAGGAACTTGCCGCCGATGTGAGTAAAAGACCTCATCCTGCATAAAAAATATATCAAGATATTATTAGCAAAATAAATTGAAATATTTTGAAAATTGAAATAATGAATGAAGGATAAATAATACAATATGTAGGCATACTTATTAGAAGTCCTCGTCCTGAGGAGGTTCAATGGAAATATTTTGTGCACTACCACGATGAGGCATGGATCTATGACCATTTTGTGAGCCATTTGAGCCACGACGAGAGCGTTTCTTGCTTCAAACATTTTCAACAATAACATCTATTGTATCGCCAACTATTTCATCAATTCCCAACCCAAGATCAACCTAAAAGGAGCTTGGCAAACCATCTGCTTGATATGCTTCATAAACGGTGTTGTCAACATCAGTTTAACCATAGTCGTCGCCTCTAGAGTGGGCAAACGACTAGGGGGATTAATCTTTTGAACAACCCACCAAGATGACATGTTTTCCAAGGTACATAGATACAACAAATAATACACTTGTTCAACTTGGTGAGCGAGCACAAATGGATCATAGCCAGTGAGACGTGATTGATGATTAACTTTGACCAGACCAACTTTGTTGTTACGCTTTATCCCTACCCCTGGTACTGTACTAAACCAGTCACAATAAAAGAAAACTACTCTCAGGTCTTTAGCTCCCTCGAACTTGAATTCTACTATGTTTTGAATCACACCATAGTACTCTGTTTGGCGCCCATTCACATTATAGGCTTTAGTGACAACTCCGCTATTTGTTGTCACTAATTGTGGATGTGTTGCTTCAAATTTTGCAGAGCGAAAGCGAAATCCATTTACATCATAGCATCCAAAGCTCTTCGCTGTAATGCTTCTGTGGGATAGCTATGCTAGGTCTTCATGAATGGTGTTGTCACTCATACACTACAAGAGGTGGAGCATTCGTTCAACCAGATATTTAACTTAATGAATTATTTGTATGTGTTGAAAGAAATTTACATGTTGTCGAAACCACGTCACAAAATTGGGGCCTCCTAGTAAACCTTCACATCGTAATTTGTCTAGTTGTTTAGGGGTAGGTTGTTGGGTTGATCTTCAATATTGTTGATCAAACAACCTATCGGAAATTTATTGAAGTTAGAATATTGGTCAAGAAAGAAAGTAGTCAAACGAAATGCTAATACTTACTTGAAATACTTGTCCATTTCCTCGATGTTCGCATACATATATAACAACGTGGCATTCCATTCCTCCGAAGGTAGAGCGTGATTCAAACTTCCACCAACAATCCTGCCTTTCCACTGGAATATTTTTAGATTACTGGCAGGAATGTCTTGAGAGGTGTGATATAATGGTATATGAATATTGATGTTGTGTTCATCAGTGAAATATGTGCTTGTGTAGTACGATATCTCTTTGAGATAAAATGCTTCTGCGATACATCCTTCAATTCGTGCCTTGTTACGGATGGTTGCTCGAATTTGTTTAAGATTTCGTTCTATTGGGTACATCTATCGGTATTGCACAAGACCACCAATCTCCGCTTCATATGACAAATGCACCAACAGATGTTGCATTGCATTCATAAAGCCTAGTGGGAATACCTTCTCCATCTTGCATATAAGCACCGTGACATCCTTTTTCAATTTTCGCATCATTGTAGTGGATACTTCCTTGGCACATAACTGCCTAGAAAAACTAAGTTCTGCTAATATTGTCCAAACTTCTTCTTTAAAGTAACCACGGAACATTACAGAGAGTAGCCATTCTATTATAATATGGTAATCATGACTTTTCAGGCTATTTAACTTTCCAGTTACAATGCTCACCGCTCGCCTCAGGTTTGATGTGTAACCATCAGAAAATTTGATATTCTTCAACCACACAAGTATCTCTTTCTTTTCTACCAGTTAAAGGCAATATGGGGCTCGTGGTTTCCCTTTACGTCCTTTTTTATCTTCTCTCACCTCTAGGGTTGGGCGGTCACATATCTCGGCCATATTTTTACGTGCCTTCATATTGTCTTTTGTCTTATCTTTGAAGTCAAAATAAAATGCTGACCATGTTCTCCGCAACATTTCATTCTTGGTGCATAACATCAATATTATGCAAGAGAATTAGAGATTTAGCATATGGAAGATTTCAAATAGAAGATATGTGAGTCTAATTGTGTGTTTCTTTAACCCCTTCAAACCCATCATTTGTTCGGACTAGCTAATTATGCCAAGCAACGATCTCATGGCCAGTACGATGCTTCGGTGGACCCTTCGTAATGATTGTATCTTTACAAAATGCATTTCTCTACGTTCTAAATGGGTGATCACGAGGCGTGAAACGCCTATGGCAATCAAAGAAGCAGAACTTGCCACCATTTTTTAAATGAAATGCATCAGTATCATCCATGCATATTGGACAACATAACCGATCGTGTGTGCTCCATCCCAAAAACATGTCGTATGCAGGAAAATCATGTATAGACTAAAGATATGCGGCACGCATGATAAAATACTCTTTTCTACTATTGTCATATGTCCTCACCCCATTCCATAACTGCATCAGCTCATCAACCAAAGGCTGTATGAACATATCTAAGTGCTTTCCAGGCTGATCAGGCCATGGTATGACAAGGGTTAGAAATACAAACTCATCCTTCATGCATAGCGAGGGAGAAAGATTGTATGGAATTGCAAAGATAGGCCAGTAAGAGTATGAGGCTGCACTTGTGTTGAAAGGTGTGAAACAGTCAGTGGCCAACCAAATTTGCATGTTCCGAGGTTCTTTGGTGAAATCTGGGTCATATCTATCTAATGCCTTCCACGCCTCTCCATCCGATGGATGAACCATAGAACCCTTGTTGACACGTACGCCTTCCTTATGCCACCTCATATGCTAAGCAGTCGACTTTGATAAGTACGACCATTGGAGCCTTGGTGTGAGAGGTAGGTATCGTAATACCTTGACTGGTACTCTTGTTGGCAGCACAATTCCCTCTTCGTTCAGTAGCTCCACATATCTAGATTTCTTGCAAGATGTACAGTGATTTGCATTTGCATTTTCTTTCCAGAACAACATACAATTAATCATGCACACATCAATCTTCTGGTAAGGCATTCCAAAACCAGACAGAAATTTTTTAGAGTTATAGAAGTCCTTAGGTATCTTATGAGGCTTTGGTAGAATTTCATATATCAAATCGATCAGATCATTGTAACAACTTATAGAGAAATTGTACTTTGATCTGATAGCCATTAGTCGTGTCACAGCAGCAAGCTGCGTAACACTCGTGTGCTCATGCAAAGGTTCTTCCTGAAAGAAAACTAAAAAATTCCTTAACCTCTGGCCCGGGTTGATCCTCAAACCGCTGAACAAAATCACTCATTATTTCATCCATCCAATTCTCTAGGTCATCGAAAGCATCGACCGGATTGGACATATGTCCTTACGAGGCCTCACCATACTCATACCATGTCTGATAATCCGACATAAAACCATATTTGCAGAGGTGGCACTCCATATCAGACTTGACATGCCGATCATAATTCTGACACCTAGAGTATGGACACTTTGCCAAACCGCCACTTGGAGATGAGGAGTACATAAGATCCACAAAAGCTTGTGTATTCACCATCCACTCTTTCGTGGGCATCTTATTACTTCTCCAACCACTGTACATCTACGCATGATCTCCTATTTTCAGGCTATCCAAAAACATGGACAATTTAGGACCGACACAATTCACAATTTAATGTATAATCTTTGAGATGATATTGTCTAATCTTTAAAACCATACGACATGATAGCACCATCAAATTTCAATTAGAGAACCACTAGAGAATATTCCATATTGGTCAACAATACTAAACTATAATTGATTGTCACCACTCCGCACTAAACATGAATTAATTTATCTCAATACAATAACATTTAGTAAACTAGAGTACAATAGTCGCCTTTTCTAAAGACTTAGCCAGCATGATGAACCTTGTGACCACTGGCAACCAACAATATTGCAATATGACCTGAATGCAAAAGTAGTATACTCGAGACAAATTTTGGATACTAGCCATGTGCCCGTGTGATGCAACGTAAACTCAATTTGAGATAAAAAATTATTTGCAAAGAGCGCTAACCTTATCTGAATAATAATGTTCACTCTGAATGTGCAGTGGTTAAATGTTTAAATCAATTCATCGAAGCATACAAATTTCAAGAACCTGTTTACAAACTCGAGCTTAAAATTATCTTTAATTTCACAAACTTAAATAATAACATCATAACACTTGGGATTGTAAATTTGTAACGCCATAATTCAAGATTGATTGATCAACCGAAAGAGGCATCACCTACTGCCTCATGGGTGTAAAGGCATTGAAGAGGTATGCGTCATCCGTATGTGGCTACCATAATCAGTGATCTGCGTGGCTTGTACATCTTGCTCCGGCCATACCATAGCCCCATCCTATCAACCAGCTCCACCACCTCCTCGCCTCCCCCCGCGAGCGCTTTCCTTAACCTATTGACATCATCCACCGCAGCGAGCTCTAGCAGCCCGCCAGCAGTGGGGTCGCCCATTATCTCAGCTCAACGAATAAGCTCAATACATCTGCAGGAAAGGCAAGAAGCAGTGGGGTTATATAGATTCAACACCCGAGAAGATATCTATAGAATCCAGATTAAGAAATCATCGAATAAGTAAGGCAACAAAAGGAAAAGAGGCAAGAAGAGAATCAACTCCATGAATCAGAGCTCTACTTCCTTTAGAAGGGAATCAATCAATCTAATCCGAAAAACACTAGGAGCAATCGCTGCTGATTCGAATGCTAGATCAATAGGAGAAAGGAAAGCAATAAATGAGTCATGCATATTTATTTACCTCCTATGACGGGATTATCCAATCCAATCTACCGAGGCGGCCACTGCCCGCTTTCCACTCAGTCACGCGGGTGCACACATGTATCGGGGTGAGGGTGGAGAACGGACGTACCACTACCAACTCTTAATTAGAATTAATAGAGATAGAGATAACAAACTTACCTAGTCGCATCATGCATAGCCGTGCGCATACTGTTGGTCGATCGGAATTATGACCATACATGATTAGATAAAAAGAAAAGATGATCTTATCTACACATGCAAGTAAATATTTAATAGAAAGGATGCATATGGCAAGTCAAAGGCACATGGTAACTCAGAACCTGTATGCGTGCAGTATATGAAAAAAGAATCAGCTGTGCAGTATTTGGAAGTAGAATTAGCTGATTGAGATAAGAGTCTGATATATCGCAAGAGTCTGATATATCGCAGATCACACATACATACATATCCAAACTGAATTAAAACTTTCTTCGTTCGCCAATGTATAGAAGATCAGGACAATGACTGTTTCATAGGTATGCCCGGGGGAGAGGGAGAACGGACCACCGCTACCAACTCATAATTAAAAGTAGTAGAGATGATAATTAAATGGTTCAAACTAAAGGTCTAATACCTACAATACAATTTACTCGTTGTGAGTCACAAGTAGTATTCCAAATCATCAAATAATTTGCTAATTGTCCTAATAATTGGTAGTCGATGAAACCTATGGTTCAACATCTACCATGCTAGATGATTAACTGATCAGAGTTGCTCAAACTTGCTAGAAAAAATCACGGTGGAAGTGACTTACCGGCGGCAGCGCGGCACAGGGATGGCACGCGGTGCGGCGTGGTGACGGCGGCAGCACGGCGGCGCGGCACAGCGTGGAGACAAGCGGCGGAGTGGCGTGGAGGTGCAGATGCACTACGTTTTCGATCGATCGAACGGAAGCGTGGGCCAGCTGAGCCTTTTGGGGGATCGGCTGTATTTTCGTTGGCCACTGCGTTATTTCCGTCGGCCGAGTTGATGAAAATGAAAAGAAGGCGCCACATGTCTTATTTCCGTCAGCCGGGGCCAACAAAAATAGCACGTCGTCGCCACGTGGCCTATTTTCGTCGGTCTAGTCAGCCTAGACCGACGAAATAGTCCAAAAAATTTTGAATTCCTCGGACACGATGACTCAATTATTTTCGTCGGCCTAGTCAAAAATACCGATGAAAATAATTATAATTTCGTCGGTTATACCTGATCGACGAAATTACTCAATTATTTACATCGGTCTATTTTTGTCCGACGAAAATAGTGTAGATTCCTGTAGTGATGATGCAACTAGGTTCTGTTACGTCTATTTACTTAAAACCAAAGATGAAGTACTAGAATATTTTAAGATCTATAAGGCTAAAATTGAAAATCAACTAGAAAAGACAATAAAAAGGTTAAGATCAAACCGAGGAGAGGAATATAATTCTAAGGAATTCTTTCAATACTATGAAGAAAGTGGTATAATATATAAATTTACACCACTATACTCGCCTCAATCTAATATAGTTGTTGAACGAAAGAATCAAACTGTTGTGACTTAGTGAATGCTTTGTTACAGAGATCAGATATGACCAACTTATGGTGAGCTAAGATTGTTCTCAGAGTTAATTATATCCTCACAAAATTCCTACTTAAAAACACCACCATCTTTGCATAAAGGTAGACATCAAGATTTAACTTGAACGGTGAAAATTGTACACCCATAACTGTACCACTCTGCCAACAGGTGGTTTTGGTATGTCTGAAATTTTGGTATAACTTTTTTGAAAAAGGATTGCATAGTGCTGATTAAAGTCAAACTATAAGCTGAATACGTATACGTCGTGGTTTAGTGAATTGTTACGTATTGGCGTTTAAGATATAACGCTAGTTTGGGATAACTTTTGATTGTACAAATTCTAGATTCTTTAAAAATCAAGGGTGTTAGTTTTTGATTTTATATACAAATCTGTTTCTGATTGTCGGAGAAGCTTCTTCGAGAATTTAGAATCTGAATTCTTAGAGAATCAGATGTAATATCGCGAACCCTCGCTCCAACCTTTGCGCCTTCGGTCGGGTGGGCCGGGGCCGTCGGGCAGGTATTCTCAGAGGAGGTTGGTCTATCAGGGAGGTTGAGGGGTAAGGTTTTAGGTTTAGGAGGGTATTTTGGAATTTCCTCTGCACCTATCACCTAACCTTCTCTCTCCTCTCAAATGTGTGGTCAGAGTGCTCTCGGCTTTTGCTGATTTTTTCCCTCAAGCCGTGTCGCCTCTCCTTTCTTCCCTGCCCATCGCAGATTTCAGAACCTTCTGCTCCCTCCGATTCGATGCCCATCCTGCAGAAGTCCCGCCGGCGCCGCTGCCGCACTCCTGCTGCTTTTTCGGTCGGCGGCCTTCCCAGCTCTGCCGAGTCCTGCGCCTCCCCATGGCTAACGACAAGAAGCGGCAGGAGAAACTCGATGGCGGCGCCTCTCCTGGTTTTCCTCAGGCGGCGCCCTCCTCCAGCCGAATGTTGCAGAGCCCCTGGCTCTCCTGGCCGGCGCCCAGCAGGCAACAACGGCAGCAGCAGCCACCGGAGTAGCAAGCAGCGGCGCCACCCCTTCTCTGGGCCCCTCCGGCCAAGCTCCATCTGCCGGCGCTCCTCCCTCCCACTCTCGGCGGCCAGGCCAGCGGCTCCTCCTTCCTCCATGGATTTGGCTTTGAGGTATAATTGAGGATTAGTTCTTGTGCATGCCAGGTGTTTGTTGAAATGCTAAAGAGGAAATTCGCAATGTTTACAGTAGAGGGTGGGGTTGATCTGTTGGTTCATAAATTCTTGTTCATTTTGGCACACAAATGTTACTCTCTAGAGAGTTTTGCTTGGGCAACCTGACATATTGGTGCTTCTATATGGGGAGGTACTTGTTTATGCTAGGATCAGAGGGTAGGGCTTAGAGTTAATTGTCTGATGCATAAAACTCCAAATTGATCAGTGTGCTGATGTGCTCTTATTAGGCCATACTTCTCTTATTTCAGATAAGCTTATGAAAAAAAAAGATAGTTAGCATACTAATTGGAATTGGTTGCATGTATGCTGCTAGCTTCATGTGTTAACTTTGTTGAGCAGCTGTGTAGCACTATCTATGAATATATATACACATTTCTGCTCTGTTAATGAGATGATTAGTGCTAGAGGGCTATGTACATTATCCATTCAAGATAATATTTGAACTCTTGATCCATGCACAGACTCATGTATTATTGATTATTGCAACCTTTGTTTGCAAGAAATAGCGTCTGATGTACATGATTTTGTCATTTTGGTGCTTCATACTTTGGCTCAAGAAATTCATACAGGAATATGCACAGATGTGTTGGGATCTTGAGCATAAGCTTTATTGCAATTTTGAATTGGTGTGCCTGCAGATATGTATATATACAAATACATTTGATTGATCTGAAGAATATGAATTCTTAGGGCTTGCTTAGCCGAAATATCTATATTGGTAATCAAAGTATGCTTAAGTTGGTGTATTATCCCTAGTCATTGTTGAGTAAAGCTACCATGGGGATTTAGATGCGCAAGGGTTCTGTGTTGCGATTGATTGGTTGATTGGTCGGTAATTTGTATCTGTGCTTGATTTCTGATTTTCAGGAGGAGTGGCCTCTTCTTCGCGCGCCACTCCACTTCCCGCGGTTTAAGGCAAGTGCATTCCCTAGATCGTGGCTAGGATGATTAACTGATTGTTTGCTTTTAGCGTACTCAATTGCCGATGAGTACGCAAGAGGTAAGCCTTGCTTGGCTATAACTAGAAAATGGTTCCGGTATGCAAATGCTTGTGATGATTAAATGGTTAAGGGATTGGATGTAAGTACATCGAACTGAGTGCCTAATTGAGTTATTCGTTGCTATTTATCTGTTCAGGGCTAATTTCTATTGATTGTGGCAAGTGTATTGTGGTGGTTGGGCTTAGGGAGGCCTTTATGTTTCGCAATACTACTGTTATCCGTGTGTTACATTGATATTGCCATGTTTGATCTTGCATGTGGTATGACTATAACTTGATGATGTTCATTTGTATGGTTAGGCTAATATGGATGTTGAAATCATGAGAATGGCTGGATTGTGGCCATAGTTTGCGAGTATGGTATTTATAAGAGTATAGAAATTAATTGCGATCATAAAGTTATGAATGTGGAGAATATGCATAAGAAGGTGGGGAATGGCATTTGCATAAGTGCATTCATGAAAAGTGCATCGAGCAGTCGGTGAGAAAGTCATATGGAATATATGACTAATCCGGAGTGCTCGAGAGATCCTACCAGTAGTCCCATCCTTGGCGTGGATGGGAGCGGAAAGATAGCGTGGGACCGCCATCGGGTAGCGGCAAGTCCTGTTTCGCAGGCCCCTTCCACGGGATGGTTGGGTTTGAGGGCACGAATCGACGGGTGGTACTCGGCAATACCGGTATGTGCTAGACAAAGAGGCATGATGCATTGCATTGCATTGCATTGCATTGCATAAATGAGAATGTGACTGAGAAATGTATACTCGTTGAAAAGTGCATGTGAGCATGGAAACATATTGCTTTGCATAGCATTGCAAGTGTGGGTTGCGGTAAAGGTAAAGGAAGGTTGAACCGAATTTGATGAGTTAGCGCATTTCATCGCCGTGCAAATTATGTTGCATGAATATAGTGGAGGGGAGTCGAGTTGTGAACTCAGCTAAAAGTGATAAAAATAGTTTGAGTTGCCAAAAGGAGGTGGTTGAGTCGGAAAGCGTAATGACTTATAGCCACGTGATGCCTCTTTTACGTTGATTGGTTTTATTATCAAGATGATGGCTTGATTGCAGTAATTTTTGGTATGGTCAAGTTATTACTTTAAATGGGTATGAATGCTTATTGTCCGCATATTGTGTTATTTGCATTACTTGCTCTTATGGTTAAGTTTGTATTTTACTTACGATAAATTGGGTTTATTATTCTCGTGTACTTGCTGAGTTTAAACTCACGCTTGTTATTTCATGTTTGTAGGTGTTTTGAAGTCGGCATGCATGGATGGGGGTAGTAACACAATCACGTTGCATCACCATCATTCCATCATCTCAATTATAGTGTAACATTCCCATTTTTCAATTTCCCCAAATTTGAAATTTAAAATTTGAACCCCTGAAAATTTTATTTGAGTTTATTCCAGCTTAATTTGAATTTTTAAAGTCAAAAAGGAATTAATTTGATTAATATATACTTCAAATTAATTATTTCTTATTTTATTTGGGTTCCTTGTGCTTCATTTGATTTTTCTGTATTTTTGGGAATTTTTCCGAATTTATTTGATATTTAGTTGAATTATTTGAAGTCAATTCGGATTTTATGGATTTTCTGTAATTATTAAATTCTTTTTCCTCACTCTGGGCCGACTCTCTTTGTTCCTTTCCATCGCGTCTGTTCTTGTGCTTCGCCCATCCCAAAAAACCCTAAGCGCCGACTCACCTCGGTAGTCGATCGGCGATCTAGCGGCTCATAATCGCGCCCACAGACAAGATGTAACCTAACCCTATCTTGGTTCGTAGTAACCATCCGATTCGACCCAAGGCACGCGAAAAGCCACGTCGCCCATCTCGGCCGCCCGAGTCCCTAGCCGCTGACGTTCTCGACTTCGTGTCGTTTCTCGCCTCCGAGGCTATTTAAGACTTCTTGTCAGCCGCCTCTAGGGTTCCTCTCCGCCGCTTCTTTTTCCTCAAGTCTCGCCGGAGACGCCGCCTCGTGGCCGTCGGCGACCTCGCGGGAGTTGGCCTACTGTCGCAAGCTTCCGCCGCCTCTTTCTCCTTCCACGGTGAGTCTCCTACGAGTTTTTGGTGCCGATTAAACTCACCTTCTCGCCAAGACTACCAGATCGCTAACTTATCTTCCCGATTCATCGCCTCAGCGCCGCTTCCGTGCCGTCTTCCCGGCCGGTGGGATAACTCGCCTTGCGCCGACGCGTTTTCTTCGTCAACTCTCCACCACGGATCGGCGACCAACGCCGATCCGCTCGAGATTTGATCGGTAAGCCTTCCGAGCCGGATGTTCGTCGGCTCCCACGAGATGCCCCTGTATACCATGTAGACGCCACCTCCACGCCACAACATCGCCATATCAACACCACTGCACACATGTCAACCATCCGGCGCCACGTCAGCACTACACGCCACATGGTTGCCATGTACACGCCACATGGTCGCCACATCACGGCCACGTCCGCACCGTTTCACCGTGGTTGCCAAGTCAGCGCCACATGCAAGCCATGCCACCGCCATGTATGCACCACGTCAAAACCGAACCACCGTGTGTCTGCCATGTACACGCCGCGTGGCGCCACGTCGTGCCACGTGGGCCCTAGTTGCTTAAGTGTCTGCCACGTCGCCGTACGCCATGAACCTGGTGCGCCATGAGCCGAGTCTATGACTCATGGGGCCCGCATGTCAGCGACGTGAATTAACTCATATAATCGCTGATAAATCCGGAAAATCCAAAAATTCCAACGAATCGCGTAGCGACACGTGTCACCCTTTAGCCTTTTTCCTGATTTTTCTCTCCATTTAAACTTCGAAAGCCCCGTTCTACTCCGTTCGAACTCCGATTTGAACGATTCAAATTTCTAAATTCATATAAAATCAAGATTCATCTGTTGGTATCATTTTTATGAATTTTTGAATTTTATTTATTTCTGTGTATTTATTGTTTTGTCTCGTTTTGCGTGCTCCGCGTGTAGACGACGCGCCGGTTGAGCGAGAGGAGCATCCAGCGGAGGTAGCAACAGCGGGAGGGGGTGAAGGCAAGTCTCCTTGACCATGTTGAACCCAAATTTATGAAATGCTATTTTGTTTTTAAATTATTGCATGCTATTTGAATGATGAATTGTATTTTAATGTCATTTTTAAATGCTTAGTTAAATGCCAAATTGTTATAACCACATCGATATTCATGTTGACAACCATTGACACCTTAGGAAAACTAATTACTGTAGTTAATGGTAATTAATCTTGCTATGGGAACGGTAGAAAATGCTTAGCCATGCTTAATCACGTCGGTACCTTACCATTATGGAAATGCTTTCATCTTTGACTCAAATGGAATTGCGAAAAATATGGCAATTGGTGTTGCCGGTATTAATTTGAGATTAAAAGTGAAAAATGATTTAGACCGGGGCGGATTGGTTGAATGGCGGGTGCGGAATGCACAAAATTTTGGAATGTGATTGTCCGCCTAGTCAATTAAGGACCGATCGTGTGTTACCATGGGCCATGCTATACAAGACAACCACATGTCTATATGGAGTGCGACTGGCTAAGTAATTTGCATGTATCGTTATTTGACTTCGCCAAATGGTCATGCGAGTTTGTCGTGTGACACTTGCAAGGCGCAAGGGGTGTGAGAGCTAAACCTTAGCGGGTGAAGTCGGTAGCGGTATATGCATTGTAAAGGCCTTGTCATGATCTCCCTGCCGACACACCAAAGGAAGTGTGTTAATTGCATGGCGCAAGGGGTTGATCATGTCGTGTGGGTAAAGTGTACCAGCTCTGCAGAGTCTTAAAAACTACTTGAGTAGCCGTGCCTACGGATAAGGGCAAGCGTGGAACGCTTTCACATAGTAGATTTTATGGTTTTTGGTTTTAAATGAAAAATGATGGATTTGGTTTAAAAATAAAAATGTGGTTGGGAATCCGCAAGCAGCTGGAGCTTCCGGATATTAGTTTGGCGGCTAGAGCCAACCAGGCAGTTGGAACCTGGAAAATTGTTATACTTCAAGTTTAATTATTTATGCTATTTACATTTTTGTTAAATCTTTGCTTATGAAATTATTACTTGTATTTAAGTTTCAATTTAAGCTTTATGCAAATGAACCATATTATGCCTTCCTTTGTTTAAGCCATGCATTTAGTTACTTGCATTAAGTTTCCGAGACTTGCGTGTATGTTGCATACTCACCCTCGCTTTTTATTGCGGGGGCTGCTTATTCCATAAAGCAGATGATGGTAGAAGGGGTGATCAAAGAGCCTGTGATCCACCGTTCGACATTGGTGCTGGAGACTTTGAGGAGGAGGACGACTCGTTCTTCTAGGGAGCGCACCCCAGTCGGTTGCCTGTGGGCACACTGAGTGGCTCAATTTTGTTCTACATTTCCACTGTTACTTTTACACTTCAGCTGTAAGGCTTCATACTTGTAATAATGTGATGATGGATGTTTAGGTTGTTACACTCTTTTGTTTAATACTGTTATGAACTTTATGATATGTCTGTGTTATCATCATCAGAATGTCTTTGTGCGCTTAGCTGTTCTGGACTAAGCGGTTGAAACATGAGAGGGTCGGATTTGGTAAATCCGAGTCCCGACAGAGGTGGTATCAGAGCCATATCGACTGTGGGTCGCAACCCTAGTTAGAATGGTCGTTAGAACTTCAAAATTATTTTTGAAATCAAACCAACGAATTTGAATTTAGAAGTTGGTCTCCTCTTATCCTATTCTTAGATTCTTACTCCTTTCCTTTTCTGAATGTTATTTTGAAATTTAAATTTGATCTCATCCCCTGAAATTTCTTTGAGTCTTCGGTCGACTGCAAGATTGGTGAAAGAATTGCTAGAAGGATCAAGTTGACGGAAGACCGCTCAAAAGGACCCCTATGAGGATTAAGTTTTAGTGCCCATCACAACCCCTCTTCGCTTAGTAATCGGAGTTTATTGGGTTTTGTTGCTTGCTTGTTGGGTGTATTGTGCACTTGCCCTAGGCATGGTGCTGCAACCACCTTTTGTTGGAATTTTCATTGTCTGTTTTACTTTAGAATGGCTACCTGCACTCCAGTCTCTTTATCGTCTATTTTTCCTTCTCGTCTTGTGCTTTTCCCTCTTGTCTTGTGCTAACCTTTCCTTGGCCATTACTTCAGATGGAAGGTCAAGGCAGAGGCCGTGGATGCAGAGGCAGAGGCCGTGGGCGTGGTCGTGGTCCGGCAGTGCCACAGGAACAGCAGGATTCCACAGACCAGCAGGCACAGTCAGGGTCAGTGTTGCCACCGCCACCGCCGCCACCTGTTCCACCTCAGATGGCAGATATGCCGCAATTGATGGCGATGCAGCTTCAGCTACTGCAGACCATGGCACAGAACATGGCGAACATGGCGAACCACCCTCCGCAAAGGCCCAGCAAAGACTACCCCAAAGGTGCGGCTTATCACCGCGATCGAAGCTTGGCGAAGTTCATGAGAACTTCGGCCGCCACGTTCTTGGGAGCAGAGAGCCTTTGGAGGCAGACGACTGGTTGAGAAGCATTGAGAAGAAGCTGCAGCTTGCCCAGTGTTCTGATCGTGAGAAGGTGCTCTCGCGCCACTATCACCGGATGGCGAGCGACCACTTGGTGGGACAACTCTTGTCTTTGCCATCGGATGCCCAGCGATCACTTGGGAGGAGTTCTCTGAGGCCTTCAGATCGCTCATGTACCAAATGGCATCATTGAGATGAAGAAGAGGAGTTTGGAAGCTTCGTCGGGAGCCACAGCAGTGTGTCCGAGTACCTCGGTCGGTTCACTCACCAAGCGAGGTATGCGCCGAGGATGTGGCCACTAACAAAGCCAAGATCCGGAGGTTCATGGAGGGTTTGGACCCGACATCAAGGTGCAGCTGGTCACGTTTGACTTCCCCAACTTTCAAAGACATGGTGAACAAGGCCACAGTGCGGGAGGATGTTCACGCCGGCCATGAATCGCGAAGAGAAAGATGGCCTTCCGTCTCACGAGGAGCCAGTGGATCTCGCCGGCTTCCCACCACAATGGGTCAAGGACACTGTCGAGGAGCACCACGCACTCCTACTTCCGGTCCGCGCCCAGTCGCTCAGGGACCACAAAGAAGTTCACTGAAAGATTCGGCCACGAGAGGGGAACACCAACAAGCGAGAGTTCAGTGCTTCCACTGCCACCAGCTGGGTCACTATGCCAAGAATGTCCTCGAAGCGTCGGCCAAGTGACACCAAGCCTTCGGCTTGGGAGCCACTCAGCCAAGACTCCACCAGCTCGAGGGATCGGCCGTGGGCGCCAAGACACCGAGAGCACCTCAGACTTTCGGGAGAGGGCATGTCCACCACGTGACTGCAGAGGAGGCTCAGGATGCGCCAAAGGTGGTATTGGGTACGTTTCTTGTCAATTCCATACCTGCCACTGCTTTGTTTGACTCTGGGGCGTCGCATTCTTTCATTTCGAGGAGCTTTGTTGATCGATTTGGTTTTAAGACCTTGGCTCTTAGGATTCCCATGATTGTTCAATCACCGGGAAAAGAGATGAGGACTGATTTGGTGTGCCCAAGTGCAACCATAGTCATCAATGGGGTGGAATTTCTTGCAAATCTCATTCTCTTGGACTCAAAGGGGTTGGATGTCATCCTCGGGATGGACTGGTTGATCGAGTTCAAAGGTCAGATCGATTGCGCCAGCCGAGCTATCACTCTCACCAATGCAGAGGGCATCCGAGTGGAGTTCAAGTCGGATCCGTCGTTGAGTGAGAAGTGTGTGTTGAATCAGTTGAAGGAGAGCACCTTGGAGAGTGTACCTGTAGTGAGCGAGTATCCCGATGTATTCCCTGAGGATCTGCCAGGCATGCCGCCTGATCGGGAGATCGAGTTTGTCATTGAGCTTGTTCCGGGTACAGCTCCGATTTCCAAGAGGCCATACCGCATGCCAGCGAATGAGCTCGCGGAGGTGAAGAAGCAAATAGAAGAGCTGCTAGAGAAAGGGTTCGTTCGTCCGAAGTTAAATGCGCCTTTGGGGAGCGCCAAGATCTTGCTTGAAGAAGAAGGACGACGGTTTATGGATGTCGTCGACTACTGAGCGCTGAATGAAGTCACCATCAAAACAAGTATCCTTGCCTCGGATCGATGACTTGTTTGATCAGTGAAGAGCTGCATATTCTCCAAGATTGATTTGCGCCGAATACCATCGGTGAAGATCGGGCCGCAGGATATTCGAAGACAATTTCACCACTCGGTATGGGTCAGTATGAGTATCTGATCATGTCCTTTAGTCCGACCAATGCCGGCATATTTCATGAATCTGATGAACAAGGTGTTCATGGATTATCTGGATAAGTTTGTAGTGGTGTTCATTGATGATATCCTTATCTACTCTCGAGATGAGTCCGAGCATGCTGAACATTTGAGGTTGGTCTTAGAGAAGCTCCGAAGTCACCAGCTGTATGCTAAGTTCAGCAAGTGCGAGTTCTGGTTGACAGAGGTTGCTTTTCTGGGTCACGTCATTTCTACCGGAGGAGTCTCAGTTGATCCGGGAAAGGTGAGAGATGTGCTTGATTGGAAGCAACCCAAGTCAGTGCCGGAGATCAGGAGTTTTCTGGGTTTGGCGGGTTATTACAGAAGATTCATCGAGGGTTTCTCGAAGATTGCCAGACCGCTTACTCAGCTGCTGAAGAAGGAGAAGAAGTATGAATGGACTGATGATTGCGAGCAGAGCTTTCATGAGTTGAAGAAGAGGTTGACTACAGCTCCTGTGCTAGTCTGTCCGGACATTCACAAGGGCTTTGAGATCTACTGTGATGCTTCGAGGCAGGGTCTTGGGTGTGTGCTGATGCAGGGAGGCAAGGTCGTCGCATATGCTTCGCGGCAATTGCGACCACATGAGGCGAATTACCCGACCCATGACCTAGAGTTGGCTGCTGTTGTGCATGCGTTGAAGATCTGGAGGCACTATCTCATTGGGAACCGTTGTGAGATCTTCACCGATCACAAGAGCCTGAAGTACATTTTCACCCAAGCCGATCTCAATCTGCGGCAAAGGAGATGGCTAGAGCTGCTTAAGGATTATGATGCGGGCATTCATTACCATCCTGGTAAGGCGAATGTGGTTGCCGATGCTCTGAGCCGGAAGAGCTACTGCAACACTTTGGTGGGTCACCGCTTCTGCATGAGGAGTTTCAATCTCTGAATTTGGGATTGGTAGAGGAAGGGTCGATTCTTTGCTTTGGAGGTTCAAATAGACTCGATGGACCAAATCAAGATGTTGCGAAGTCGACAAGGAAGCCGCCAAGATCAAGGAAAGAATCAAGGAAGGAAAAGCCCCGGGATTCTCAGAAGATCAGGAGGGCATAGTTTGGCTTGGGAAGAGTATCTATGTGCCGAACCAGAGAGAGCTCAAGCAGTTGATACTGAAGGAGGCGCATGAGTCAGCATACTCGATTCATCCCGGCAACACCAAGATGTATCATGACCTTCGAGGTGCTTATTGGTGGCCGAGAATGAGGAAGGAGATTGCAGAGTTTATAGCCTTGTGCGATGTGTGCCAGCGAGTCAAAGCTGAGCATCAGAGGCCAGCAGGTCTGTTGCAGCCGTTGAGAGTACCTGAGTGGAAGTGGGAAGAGATTGGCATGGATTTCATCACAGGACTTCCGAGGACCAGGTCAGGTTATGACTCGGTTTGGGTTGTCGTGGATCGATTGACGAAAGTTGCACATTTCATCCCCGTGAAGACAACCTATAAGGGAGATAAGCTCGCAGAGTCAGATATGACTTCGGATTGTGTGTATGCATGGTGTGCCCAAGAAGATCGTTTGGATCGGGTACCCAATTCACATCTAGATTTTGGCAAAAGTTACAAGAAGCATTAGGCACCAATCTGAACTTCAAGATGACTTATCACCCTCGAGACGGATGGATGAGACAGTGGGTGAATCAGATTCGGAGGACATGTTGAGAGCTTGTGCATTGTCCAATGCAGCCGGCTAGGATCGAGATGTTGCCATATGCGGAGTTCTCATACAACAACAGCTATCAGGCAAGCTTGCAGATGGCACCATTTGAGGCTCTGTATGGGAGGAAGTGCAGGACACCGCTCTGTTGGCACGAGACAGGAGATCGCCAGATCTTTGGACCAGAGATTCTGCAGCAGGCTGAGGAACAAGTGAAGATGATTCAGGAGAGGTTGAGGACTGCGCAGTCAAGGCAGAAGAGCTATGCAGATAATCGCAGAAGAGCGTTGGCCTTTGCTCCTGGTGATCATGTGTACCTGAAAGTCTCCCCTCTCAAAGGTATGCGCCGATTCGGGGTGCGTGGCAAGTTGGCACCGAGATTTATTGGGCCTTTCCCCATTCTAGCCAGAAGCGGGGAAGTTGCGTATCAGTTGGAGTTGCCACCGCACCTGTCAAATGTGCACAATGTCTTCCATGTGTCACAGCTGAGGAAGTGCCTCAGAGTGCCTGAAAGTCAGTTGCAAGTGGATGATGTTGATTTGCATGAAGATCTGACTTATCCTGAGTATCCGATCAGAATTCTGGAGGAAGCTGAGCGCCGAACAAGAAACAAGGTGATCAAGTTCTGCAAAGTGCAGTGGAGCAACCATCCAGAAGAGGAAGCCACCTGGGAGCGCGAGGAGGATCTTCGAGCGGATTACCCCAGCCTTTTTCCCTGGTTAGTCCCAAATCTCGGGGTCGAGATTTCTTGTTAGGGGGGGAGGTTTGTAACATTCCCATTTTTCAATTTCCCCAAATTTGAAATTTAAAATTTGAACCCCTGAAAATTTTATTTGAGTTTATTCCAGCTTAATTTGAATTTTTAAAGTCAAAAAGGAATTAATTTGATTAATATATACTTCAAATTAATTATTTCTTATTTTATTTGGGTTCCTTGTGCTTCATTTGATTTTTCTGTATTTTTGGGAATTTTTCCGAATTTATTTGATATTTAGTTGAATTATTTGAAGTCAATTCGGATTTTATGGATTTTCTGTAATTATTAAATTCTTTTTCCTCACTCTGGGCCGACTCTACTGTTCCTTTCCACTGCGGCCCGTTACTGTGCTTCGGCCCATCCCAGCAAAACCCTAAGCGCCGACTCACCTCAGCCGTCGATCGACGATCTAGCGGCTCATAATCGCGCCGCCAGCGTACAGTGTAACCTAACCCTAATACCGGTTCGTAGTAACCATCCGATTCCGACCCAAGGCACGCGAAGAAGCCACGTCGCCCATCTCAGCGCCGCCGCCCGTAGCCCTAGCCGCGCGAACGTTCTCGACTTCCGTGTCGTTTTCTCGCCTCCCGAGGCTATTTAAGACACTGTAGCCGTCGTCTCTAGGGTTCCCTCTCCGCGCCGCTTCTTTTTCCTCAAGTCTCGCCGGCGGAGACGCCGCCCCGTGGCCGTGCGACCTCGCCGGAGTTGGCCTACCGTGCGCAAGCTTCCGCCGCCTCTTTCTCCTTCCACGGTGAGTCTCCGGCCGAGTTTTTGGTGCCGTTAAACTCACCTTCTCGCGCACTACCAGATCCGCTAACTCATCTTCCCGATTCATCGCCCCAGCGCCGTTTCCGTGCCGTCTTCCCCAGCGCCGGTGGGATAACTCTGCCTTGCGCCGACGCGTTTTCTTCGTCAACTCTCCACCGCCGGATCGGCGACCAACGGCCAGATCCGCTCCAGGATTTGATCGGTAAGCCTTTCCGAGCCGGATGCTTCGTCAGCTCCCACGTAGATGCCCCGTGTATACCATGTAGACGCCACCTCCACGCCACAACATCGCCATATCAACACCACTGCACACATGTCAACCATCCGACGCCACGTCAGCACTACACGCCACATGGTTGCCATGTACACGCCACATGGTCGCCACATCACGGCCACGTCCGCACCGTTTCACCGTGGTTGCCAAGTTAGCGCCACGTGCAAGCCATGTCACCGCCATGTATGCACCACGTCAAAACCGAACCGCCGTGTGTCTGCCATGTACACGCCGCGTGGCGCCACGTCGTGCCACGTGGGCCCTAGTTGCTTAAGTGTCTGCCACGTCGCCGTACGCCATGAACCTGGTGCGCCATGAGCCGAGTCTATGACTCATGGGGCCCGCATGTCAGCGACGTGAATTAACTCATATAATCGCTGATAAATCCAGAAAATCCAAAAATTCCAGCGAATCGCGTAGCGACACGTGTCACCCTTTAGCCTTTTTCCTGATTTTTCTCTCCATTTAAACTTCGAAAGCCCCGTTCTACTCCGTTCGAACTCCGATTTGAACGATTCAAATTTCTAAATTCATATAAAATCAAGATTCATCTGTTGGTATCATTTTTATGAATTTTTGAATTTTATTTATTTCTGTGTATTTATTGTTTTGTCTCGTTTTGCGTGCTCCGCGTGTAGACGACGCGCCGGTTGAGCGAGAGGAGCATCCAGCGGAGGTAGCAACAGCGGGGGGGGTGAAGGCAAGTCTCCTTGACCATGTTGAACCCAAATTTATGAAATGCTATTTTGTTTTTAAATTATTGCATGCTATTTGAATGATGAATTGTATTTTAATGTTATTTTTAAATGCTTAGTTAAATGCCAAATTGTTATAACCACATCGATATTCATGTTGACAACCATTGACACCTTAGGAAAACTAATTACTGTAGTTAATGGTAATTAATCTTGCTATGGGAACGGTAGAAAATGCTTAGCCATGCTTAATCACGTCGGTACCTTACCATTATGGAAATGCTTTCATCTTTGACTCAAATGGAATTGCGAAAAATATGGCAATTGGTGTTGCCGGTATTAATTTGAGATTAAAAGTGAAAAATGATTTAGACCGGGGCGGATTGGTTGAATGGCGGGTGCGGAATGCACAAAATTTTGGAATGTGATTGTCCGCCCTAGTCAATTAAGGACCGGTCGTGTGTTACCATGGGCCATGCTATACAGTACAACCACATGTCTATATGGGTGCGACACTGCTAAGTAATTTGCATGTATCGTTATTTGACTTCGCCATGGGTTTGTGCGCGAGTTTGTCGAGTGACACTTGCAAGGCGCAAGGGGGGCTGTGAGAGCGAAACCTTAGCGGGTGAAGTCGGTAGCGGTATATGCATTGTAAAGGCCTTGTCATGATCTCCCTGCCGACACACCAAAGGAAGTGTGTTAATTGCATGGCGCAAGGGGTTGATCATGTCGTGTGGGTAAAGTGTACCAGCTCTGCAGAGTCTTAAAAACTACTTGAGTAGCCGTGCCTACGGATAAGGGCAAGCGTGGAACGCTTTCACATAGTAGATTTTATGGTTTTTGGTTTTAAATGAAAAATGATGGATTTGGTTTAAAAATAAAAATGTGGTTGGGAATCATAAGCATTTGGAGCTTCCGGATATTAGTTTGGCGGCTAGAGCCAACCAGCGATTGGAACACGGAAAATTGTTATACTTCAAGTTTAATTATTTATGCTATTTACATTTTTGTTAAATGTTTGCTTATGAAATTATTACTTGTATTTAAGTTTCAATTTAAGCTTTATGCAAATGAACCATATTATGCCTTCCTTTGTTTAAGCCATGCATTTAGTTACTTGCATTAAGTTTCCGAGACTTGCGAGTATGTTGCATACTCACCCTCGCTTTTTTATTGGGAAATTGCTTATTCCATAAAGCGATGATGGTAGAAGGGGTGATCAAAGAGCCTGTGATCCACCGTTCGACATTGGTGCTGGAGACTTTGAGGAGGAGGACGACTCGTTCTTCTAGGGAGCGCACCCCAGTCGGTTGCCTGTGGGCACACTGAGTGGCTCAATTTTGTTCTATATTTCCACTGTTACTTTTACACTTCAGCCGTAAGGCTTCATACTTGTAATAATGTGATGATGGATGTTTAGGTTGTTACACTCTTTTGTTTAATACTGTTATGAACTTTATGATATGTCTGTGTTATCATCACTGTAATGCTGTGTGCGCTAGCTGTTCCTGGACTAGCGCGGTTGAAACACAGAGGGGTCGGATTTGGTAAATCCGGGTCCCGACATATAGTTCTATTCTAGCTCATGCACAATTTTTGTAAAAGGTTGTTTGTGGTTAGGTTTAATAAATTCCCTGTCCTGTAATAATTATGTGGTGGAGTTTATTAATTTCCTATAGAATGCGTGATTGGTTAACTAAGGACCTGCTAGAATGATATTATCTCGCAAATGTTTTCACTTTCTTTGAGTGGATGACCTAGATTTAGGGAGGTCTTTGCGAAATTTTTAATAATTTTGACAACCTCCTAGTTGTTAGCTTGCTTTGCGAATATTTATTCTTAGAAATTTGTAACTGGTGGTGCTAGAGGGTGTAACATTCGGGGCACGGGGTGCCGGGGTGTTACATCAGAAGCTGTCACCACCTGATTCTTGGAATATCCAGAATCTGCATAATCAGAAGTTGCTCCAAACTGGGCCATACACGCCTGGTTTAGTTAAGAGCCCTTCAGTCCTAGTTCGTGTTGTATTATTTAGCAAACTAGCAGATTTACCTACGTAACTATACGGCTAGATATTATGATATAGTTATCTTTGATATATAACTCTACTTCCTGTAATTGAAATACAACTATATTTGTTATATAACTATAATATATATACATAATTAATATGCACTGTTATAATCTAACCTCACCAAATAAAGGGTGGAGTTTCATCTCTTTTTTTCGATTAATGTGAGAATTTCTAAGTTTTTTTTCTTTTTAGTATTATTGTAGGATTTTTCTTACTGTTAAAATGAAAGAGGTGTCTTAAATACCACTAGTTGTTCCTATTTGTATTGATTGAACTGCCAATTTTATGAAGAGGGAAAATGCTCGGTAATGTTCATCTCTGCCTTTCCCTCCCAATATGGATTTAGAGTGTGTTTGGTACAGCTCTAGCTCCATCAAATCCGTAGAGTTGGAGTTGTTGGTATATTAAGGCCCTGTTTGGGAGAGCTCCAGCTCCCAACTCCAGTTCAGAGCTGAAACTTATAGGCTAAAATAGAGTGAATTAAGTTTATATTTTTAGTCTAAAATGTAAACAAGATGATCTACCTAGACACTCTTAATGTACCTACAGCTCCAGCTCCATAAATTTCTGGAGCTATAAATACCTTGCTCCACCAACTCCACAGATTTTGGTGGAGCTGGAGCTGTCCCAAACAGGCCCTAAGAGTGTTTAGATAGATCATCTTGTTTACATTTTAGATTAAAATATAAACTTAATTCACTTTATTTTAGATTACTAGTTTCAGATCTCAAGTGGAGCTAAGATCTAAAACTCTACCAAACATAGCTTTATTCCTGTCGGATTGCTACCTAATGCTTGTGCGTGGAATGATCGAATTGAGTGGCGGTTTTGTGTGCCTTCAATTTCTGATTGCTCCGGTGCGTGCGGATTGTATCCTTGTTTCTGAGAATCAATAAAGCTATCGGCTTCCCCTTAAAAAATTAACATTTCCACCAAAAGCTGCTATTTGAAGCTTCACAGTTCTCCAACTAATCCTCAAAAAAAAAAATCTCCAACTATTTCTCCAGTTTAAAATTCGCACGGGACCTCGACCGGTGTTAGTAGTACTACAACGACGTGGGTAGCACATTGTATCACCAGATTCACACGGGATGTTTGGAGTCTTGGTTTGGACGCACGCCTGATTAGTTTGACCACATGTTTGCATCCCCAATGTACGGATGGCAAATAATCTAGGCCTCTAGTCGTTTAATTAACATTGAGCATGATATCTAGCACCAGACAAAGAAAATAATAAAATGCCAATGAATCCAACTGCAGATGGTGTCTGTCGTGAGCGTGACCCGACAACGCCGCGTGCTCCTGCTAAACTAATCACCCTAATGGGTGCTAGAACCCAGCAGAAGCATACTCTATCATCGCAGAATCATCTGTGGCTTTGACGTTTGAACACCTACATGAGCTAGGAAAGATCTTGCGCGATTCTGCCCAAGCTAGGAAACGAACTGCACACCTGGATGTTGGTGGAATTTCACAGCAACTCCATTCCAAATTCTCGTCCATTAATCCTCGTCTATGCATAAAACAGATTCAGATCCTCCACCATTACGTTATAATAGGACGGCGGTATCCTTTACTCCGTCTGTCACACTCCGTGGCTGTTTCGATAAGTTTTACTTACCACAAGAACCCTTGACAAGACCCATGCTATTCATTAGCTAAAATGAACAGCTGCAAATGTTTTATATATCCGTGCACAAGTTCTTCGAGAAGATTCTATAGGGAAGCTTAAGCCCATCCGTCAAGGTCCTGTCTGAACTGTTAAAAGCCTCCCATCCATCAAAGTCCAGTCTGAACTGTTCAGAGCTTCCTATTCAACATCATCCAAGAAGAAGCCGTTCCAACCCCAGCCGGAGCCAGACAAGCCGACAGCACTGTAAGCTTTGGAGAGCCCACGACAGGCAGCTCCCCACCCGGGCCCCCTCCCGTTCGTCTTCGCCCCACCGAACCACACACAATTGACAAAACACACGTCCCTGCTTCTGCTTGCCCTCCACTGCACAGTACATGTTAAATGTAGTGATTCATATCAGTATTTTAGGATTTTGAAGACTATGTTAGATGAATTATAAAAGGATTATAATTCCTATTTATTTTTGAGGAGAACTAGAGAGGCTAAATAAACTTAGAGGTAATCATGAAGAACCTAAGCAATCATAAATTCATAACCCAACTCATCCAACGTAAGAGGTGTACAAGATAATTATATGCTAAGTAATTTTTTAGCACTAGATTCTTGTATATAGTATGGTTCCAAATGTCATAAAAGACTCGAGATGGCTATGAGAGAGCGAATCGTTTGTATTCTTTTGAGATTCTACTTAAAGAATTTTGGTTCTTTCTATAAGATTCATCTTTTTCGTTATTGAGACTATGCACGCTTGTATCTTATCTTACAAAATTCTGATATGATCCGGAGGTTGCTGCACATAAGAAGGGATATCAAAGTATAACAAGTTGATCAGAGTCAAGACTAGATTAATTAGATTTGTGAGAAGGTCGGTAAAACATTAGGTGACATAAAATCAAGATCGATATCGACGATGTGGAATTAAGTAAAGAAATTTGACGATGGAGAAATTTCAATATGTGGCAATATATGGTGAAGGATGTTCTTGTCCAACAAAAGTTAATCGCTGCTCTTGAAGAGAACAAACCAAAAAGACATCTAAAAAAGACTGGAAGGTGATGGAGCAGAAAGTTGTCAGTACAATCTGACTATGTATCTTTGATAAGATAAAGCTAGCACTCAGTGATCAAAGATAATTCACTGAAGAAATTATGAAAGAACTTAAAAGAATTTTATATGGCAAAGTCGTTGACAAGCCGGTGGATGCTAAAGTGACAAATGTATAGGTTGCGCATTATGAAAGTACACAGTTCATTGACCATCTCAATATCTTGAATAAACTTATCGCATACTCCCTCCGTTCATTTTTATAATGCTTATTTTTTTGAATGGTCTTGTTCACAAATATAAAGTTTACATGTAGATTTAATGCGGCTTTTCCTTCTATACCTCTATTTATTCTCTTAACTATATGCATTTATTCATTAACACCCACACAAAGTATATCTTTCATCTTCAAAGACAATTAAGTGGAAGCATCTAAGTCATTTTCTCTCATACTTTTCTCAATTTCAACCCAACCTTAATTCTTATGCAAAATCAAAATACGCCTTATAGAAATGGACGGAGGGAGTAATTTATTAGTGTGGATGAGAAAATTGAAGAGAACGATAAAGTCACCATACGAGCATCATCTCTATTACCATCATGGGTTTAATTGGTGATGAATATTCTTATTGAGAAAAGCACTCTCAGCTTCAATGAGATAGGTGCATATCTACTGGAGGCAAAGTACTTGAAAAGCCATTGAAATCTTCATTCTCGAGTGATCAAGCATTGGTTACACTAGATGTTTTAGGCAAAAGAAGAGTTACAAAAAGAAAAGCAAGAGCAATGACACATGTGTGCATATATGTGACGAGGAAGGTTGTATGATAAAGGACTGTCCAAGTTTAAAGCAAATGAAGGATGCATGCTCAATGGTGGTAGAAAAAGATGATTTAAACATACTTGTCATCAGTCAATTAGATACTTCTCATGGATGGATATTATATTCAAATTGTTGCTTTCGCATATGTTCAACGAGGGGGATATTTGACGAAGGATCTCTACGTTCGATATATGGAACTGTTCACTTGGCTGATTGCAAGAAGTATGTAATTAATGAGGTGGGAATAGTTACATTGGAGATGTATGATGGAACACATCACACATTGATGGGAGTTTGGTATATTCCTAGCTTAAAGAAGAATCTAGTATTTGTGAAGTTGCTTTGAACTTGAAGATTGTGAGGTATCACATCAAGATGGAGTCATGTGGGTTACTTATAAAGGGCAGGTAATCATAAAAAGTATTTGGAATAATGGAAGATACTGATTGATAAGTAAACTTAAAAGAAAGACAATCAACGGGTGATTTTATAAAAATCCTTATCATGAGAAGGAAACTGTATTGTCAACGGTAGATAATCAGATCTAAATTTAGGGGTGAAAACGGGTCGGATACGGTCGGGTAGTAGGTCATCCCGTATCCTACCTAATTATTTTTTTTCGGATCTGGAATGCGGGTGCGGGTAGTGGAAATCGGGTAGGATCACGGATCACGGATCTAGGGTATTCTGAATCGGTAGAAAACGGATCTAGGATATTATACTGACGGTATATAATACGGATAACGGTACTTAATCGAATAATCGCAAACTACCTATGATCAAAATATGTGATAAAAATAATTTAACTAACACATATGATCAAACTATGTGATAAAAATATATTAAAAAGAAATTGTAATCATGAGATAAGATATCAATCTTGATCTTGTCAGATTTGTGTAAAAATATATATATCTTTTCTGAAGCCAAGATTTTTACCATGCTGACATCAACTCTATGTCCACCTCTAGTAAAAATATTAAAAATTAAAACTTATATTTGAAGTTTTTACAAATTCAAAAACTGAAAGTAAATAAATATGAAAATAGCAATGTCAGAATTTTTATAAATAAAATGCAAAATATAAAAATCTCAAAATTTTATAGAATACAAATATTTTAATTATAAACCTTAATAAAAATATAAATAAAATATTAACCATATTTTGGTCATAAATTAAATCAAACTCGGAAAATAGAAAATCGATAGGACACATTGTCGAAATTCTGTAATTTTTATAAACAAGATTTTACCATGAATTTTACTGGATATCAAACCACATCTTTTCGACATGTATAAAAAATTTTATAAAATATTGACTTGATTTGATAGCTTTAATAATTACTAGAATGCTATCTGTCCGAAAAAATCTGTTTTCTCCTTGCTTGTGGACCTTCCGCACGAACCCGGTACTCGTATCCACCCGAGATCCTCGGGTATTTTCCGAGTAGTGCCGCTCCGAATCCGACCGAATCCGACGCTCAGTTATCCGGTACTATCCGTATCCGACCGGAAAAAATTACCCGTATCCGTATCCGAAAAAACGGGTAAAAATTACCCGTATCCGTATCCGTATCCGTATTCATCTTCCTCATTCTTGAAACCGTACATATTTGTGTGTTATCTCACAAAACTCTAATCCAATTGAGGGCTATTGCGTGTAACAAGGGCTATCAGTGTGTATTGACAAGACCAGCAGCACATGCTCAAAACTGTGCAGCACAGCAACCACACAGTGCAACGGCGTGAGCCAAAAGGAAGAGACATGCACTGTTCTATACCTCGACACAGCACCAAACACCGCAGCTTGCACAGTACCGCTAACACTAGAAAGTGACTGGTCAGCGAGTGGTTTTGCTCACTGCACACCATTTTACAAACATTGCACGATGCAGCTTATATGTAATTACCATTGGACTAGCTATCAGCCATGCAGCCTACGAAAGCTAAGCTAGTCTTCAGGGCATCTAAGTATAGATAACAAGATTGTTTCTTTCCAGCCAGAGCAAGTCTGTATGATCACACACCCTGTGACCATGAGGAGAACAAAATCAAAAGAACAAACCAGACTACCATTTTAGGGAACTTCCAGGGTCCAGTGCTAGCAATGCTCCTTGCTGGCGTTGGCACCCGCATTGCAACCGTCATGGAAAGTGTCCACGTTGTTGCTGTCGGAGTACTGGGTGTGCTTCTTGGATGAGCCCCTACACTGGGCCACAGGGTACTTGCTCGCATTGAGCTTCATCTTGCGCAGCGCGGCCTTGCCCAGGTCAATGCCGCACATGTCGGAGAGGCGGACGAGGTAGAGGAGGACGTCGGCGAGCTCCTCGCCGAGGTGCTCCGTCTCCCTCTCCTCCCACCCTGGCAGCCCCTTGGGCACCTCCCCCTTCCACTGGAATATCTCAGAGAGCTCCCCCACCTCACCTACCTGCATGCACATTGCACCAGCAATAATCACACCACATGATTGAGATGCACAAAAAATGGATGATGAGCTACAGTCTAGAGCGCCATTTAGACTAGCTATACAGGACCAGCTTGCTAAGGTTGCCCACATTTTTTTACGTTTTTCTGATGTTATCAAACAACAACAAAAATCTCTTAGATTTCATTGGAGGTAATATTTTTATTACGATTGGCTCGCCAACCCTATCACAACCCTCCCCTTTTTCCTTCCCATACGGTAAAAAAAGAGGATGGTTCCAGACTTCCAGTTGGCTGTTGCTTTTTGTAGGCTTCTGCTTGCTTCCTGTAGCAGGACTCTACAGTACATTAGGAACAGAAAGGATCTACAGATACTTTACTGCATTATGAGATTTCCCTTCAGGGAAACAAGAGCAAACAAACAAAACAAGTCCAACATGTCATAATTATGGGGGCATAACACATAACAAAATAAGGACATTTGAACAGCATATGACTGCAGTGTTTTTGTTTCTTAGCAGCTGCTTTCTTGTCCCTAATACAATTTGCACAGTACTCACCATGGGACCTGTGTCAGAACTCAGGACTCGTTGGTGGTCATGATTTATGTAGCTTTGAAAGGTATAACCAAATACAGTGGGGTCTCCCTATCTTACTTTCAGAACAAGTCTTCGCCAATTGCACAATAATTACGCATATTCAATTTCAAAGTACAGACATGAATTAGACATAGTCAATTACTCACATACAAACAAGGATATTAGCCAAATTGGTAAGTGAAAAGAAGACCAAAGAGCTCCCAATCACAAATATTACTTCTAGTGTGATCTAATTTTCTTTTACCCCATCTCTCCATGCAACATGAACAAGCAAAATCTCAATACTAGCTCCTATCAAAAAGACAAAAAAAGAAAGAGTAAGAAAAACCTCATCATCCTTGCAATGCAAAAACAAGAACAGGGAAAGGCAAAAAGGAGCTGCCAAAAGAAGAAAATCTCTATCACACAATCATTTCCTTCCCTCAGAGACAAGAAAGGAAATAACTCCAGACCCTTTCTGACCCCTTGGCTGTCCCAAGAACAAAGAAAGCCAAATGCAACGAGAACCTCCAACCAGATGCCAACAATAAGGACCATGAACACGAAGGACAAATCCCCCAAACTAGCCCACCAAGAAAAATGGCCCCAAAAGAATCTATCAGGAACCAAGAAAATGGTTGAATGACCTAGACAGACAGGTTCAAGGGCAAGAAATAAGATAGGTATTAGGAGCGCAAACCAGCGCAAGGAGGAGGTTCCTTGGGCTGTGGAACTGCTCCCAGTCCCTCTCCCTGGCGAAGTCGGCCATCCTCTTCCTCAGCTCCTCCAGGGTCACGACCGCCTCGCCCCCACTCTTGCCAGTCTCCTCCATCCCAACACCATTCATCTCACCCTCCCTCTCTCTCACACACACACAGAGAAAAGGAGTGCTTTTTTTTAGGTTCACAGAAAAGGAGTTGCCGGTACAAGGGAGGAGCAGTGGCTGGAAGGAGGAGGAGGCGGCGGCTTATATAAGGAAGGAGGAGAGGAGGGGAGCGGACGGGAAGGAAAGGGAAGGGGAGACGGGAGAGGAAAGGGTGGGTTTCTTTCCTTGCTTGGGAAGAGGACGGCTGGACGGGTACGAATTTAGGCCTGACCCGGCCGTGCCTCGCGGGCATGATGGTCCGTTATTGAGGCGGAGAATACGTGTAATTTCCTCTCTTCTTTTTTTTTTTTTACCTATGCTATAGAGTGTAGTTCAGAGTTTTTTTAAATAGATCTAAAATAAAAAATAGGAAGACATAATATGAAGGTATGGTAATTCTTTTTATTTCTTTCTTTGTCTTTTTTTTTTTACAATGAAGAGGATCCCTACTTGTTTTATAGTCTCCTTTTAGGGTTTTGGCAAAAGGTTTATCGTGGACTCTTCATAGGCCACATGGTTCCTTAACACTCTTCCTTGGATCTTTTGCTGTGAGATGTGCATGCCTTATCAAAACTCCAAAAAAAATCCTAGTGGAAAAAATACTTGGAGAAAGAGTATATGGCATACGCTTGCTACGTTGCACGAATTGCCTCATTAAAAATCTTATGTAAGAAATTTTTGTAAAAACTTACTAAGGGAAAAAGAGTATAATTCACCTAAATTTCAATGTTAATCTTCGAGTTCAATATTAGATACTTAAACTTCATGTTCAAGATTTATTTAGGAGTGTGTGAAGATTTTCCCCTTAAAATCTGCACTTCTCTAAGTCTCATCATCCAAATTCTTCTAACACACTTTTCAAAAGTAGATGCTAGGAGTAACTTAGTGAATAAAGCGGCAAGGTTCTCGCACGACTTAGCGTGCAGTATCTTGATCTCGTTCATCTTATGCATTTCATGAGCATAGAAGAAATTGGGGTTGATGTGCTTCATGAGGTTGCTTTTCACAAATCCCATTTGTATTTAAGCAACACAAACTGCATTATCTTCATAAATGATAGTGGGGGTTTACTCAATGTTTAATCCACATGACTTCTGAATATGGTGAACCATTCTTCGAAGCCATGCACATTCACAGGAGGCTTCATATAGGGCAATAATTTCTGAGTAGTTTATAGACGTCGAGACAAGAGTCTATTTAGACGACTTCCAAGAAATTGTTGTTCAACCACAAAGAAAAACATACCTAGTTTGGGACTTACCAGTATACAAGTCCAATAAGTACCCAGTATCGGCATAGCTAACCAAATTCAATTCATGATTTCTTCTATAAAACAATCCAAGATCTTTGCTTCATTGGAGAAAATGGAAGATGTCCTTGATCCCTTTCCAACGCCTTTTGGTGGGTTCTATATTGTAGCAAGCTATCAAGTTCACAGTGAACACAATATTCAGCCTAGTGTTATTCACGAGGTACATGAGTGCTCTAATTGCACTCAGATAAGGGAATTCCGTTCCGAGGACTTCCTCTCCCACTTCTTTTGGCCTGTATGGGTCTAAATGTGCTTGCAATGACCTTCCGACCATTGGGATCTTTGCAGGATATGCCTTTTCAAATCCAAATTTCTCTAGCACTTTCTGCGTATAGGATGATTGGTGTACCAAGATTTCTCCTTGGACATGCTCAAGTTGCAAGCCTAAATAAAACTTGGTTTTACCCAAATCCTTGATTTCAAACTTAGACTTCAAGTATGAGCAAGCTTCTTCTATTTCTTCATTTATCTCGATGATATTCAAGTCATTAACATAGGCTGAGATTATACAAATCCATTCAGAGATCGTTGTATAAAAACACATGGACAATCTTCGTTGTTTGTGTAGCCTTTCTTGTAGAGAAATTCACTCAAACGATTATACCACATTCTTCTTGACTGCTTTAGCCCATACAGTGATTTCTC
This sequence comes from Guadua angustifolia, assembly GCA_036346375.1. NCBI lineage: Eukaryota > Viridiplantae > Streptophyta > Magnoliopsida > Poales > Poaceae > Guadua > Guadua angustifolia. Next base: position 34,311,283 of record CM070507.1, read on the forward strand.
TAATTTCACACTGTATAAGTTTTTGTTTTCTCTGTCTTGGTTTGGGATAGGGATACCTTTCGGTGCTTTTATGTATATGTCCGAATCCAAGTTTCCGTACAGATATGTTGCGACAACATCTATCAGTTTCATTTTCAACTTCAAGTTGATTGCCACTGAGATTAGATACCTAACGGTGATTCCTCTTATGACCGGGGAATATGTTTCTTCATAATCAACTCCTGGACGTTGAGTGAAATCTTGTGCAACAAGCCTTGCCTTGTACCTTACAATTTCATTATTTTCATTCCTCTTCCGAACGAAGACCTATTTGTGATCTATGGGGTTTATATGGGGAGGCGTGCGGCACATAGGCCCAAACACCTCTCTTTTATTCAGAGAGATTAATTACAAAGTTTATGGTTATTTTGTCATGGGGTGCTTCCTCATGCACTTCTTGCTCTTCTCTACTATTTCCTATTATGGGTGAAAGTTCCTTTAGTTTTTCATCGCCTATGTGTGCGTACACATTATTTTCAGTGGCTTCCTGCAATAGAAGATTCAGATCTGAAATTGCCTTTTCCATAGGCTTCTTTCTAGTACCAGCTCTCAACTGACTCCCCTTCTTATTTTGGGGCATTTTCACGATTGGATGTGGTGAGTCCTCTTGCCCTTTTTTCCCAGACGTCTCCGGATACTTCAGGTTTGAGAAGCTAGAGTTCCTGTTCTTTTTGTGTGAGGCCTCCGAACAGGATGTGGGATATCTTCTACTTTCTTTGGTATTTCAACCCTCTCTGGTGCATTTTGAGCAGGTACATGTGACTTAACCACACTCTTCATATCACAAAAATGACCAACAGTTCATTTGCTAGATTCTGTAAATCGATTATCTTCTGGACTTCTTGATTTGCTTCGTTAGTGCGAGGGTCATGAGCGAGGATTCAAGTGGAATGTCATACGATTTCCGGTATTTTTCATCCAAAGTTTGATTTCCTCGCCCTAATGATGGGAAATTATCCTCATCATAAATGCAATCAGCGAATCGGCTGTATGCAAGTCTCCAGCCATGGGTTCTAAATATCTGATTATGGATGCACTCTCATAACCAACGTATATCCCAAGCTTGCGGAGAGGACCCATTGCAGTCCGCTGTGGAGGTGGTATAGGTACATATACCATACATCCAAATTTTCTAAGATGGAAAATTTTTGGGACGACCCCTGTAACATCCCAAAATTTGAGTTTTGGAATGTTTAAAATCAAAAATGAATCATTTGCAATTTCTTGAAATTAACCGAAGCTTAAATTGATTTTTCTAATAATTATAAGATTTTATTTGATTAATCTATGCATCAAATCAAAGGTTTCCAGTTTTTATTGGGTTCCTTGTGCTTCAAGGAATTTTCTGTATTTTTGGAGATTTTTCTGAATTTATTTGCTATTTATTTGAATTTATTTGCCTTTATTTGAATTTCTGGGATTTTTCTAAATTCGGAAAAGGTTTTAAATTCTCTTCCTCTCCTCGGGCCGAATCTCTCCTGGCCCATCACTTCACCACCGCCCAGCCAGCCCACGCTCCACCGCCCGATCACGACGCGTGTGTGGCGGATTATGCCACAGAGCCAACGCCGCCAAATTAAACCCTAATCCCCTCCGGATTCCTCGCGACGCACGCCGCCTTCCTCGGTCTCCGCGTTTTTCACGCCTCCCAAGACTTTAAAAGCCGCCACCGCCCCTTGCCCGAGGTTCGCCACTTCCTCCCGCACCCACCGCCCTGTTCCTCGTCACCCGAGATGTTGTCATCACCGTGAACGAGCTCGCCGAAGTGCGCCGCCACCCGAAGCTCTTCTCCGCCGTCTCCTGGGCGCTCCGGTCGTCCTCCGTCGTCACCGTTGGCACCGTTGGACTCGTCGCGTCGAGTTCTTCTGGACCCGCTACTTCTTCCGTCCACTTCGGCCCGATTTCGCCGAAACCCTCGTCGTCTCTCCCAAGTCCGGTGAGTGAGCCGCCCTTCTCGCCGTCATCTGCCGTCGCAAGCTCCTGGCCGTCGGATCGTCCGTCAACGTATTTGATCTGGCCGCGTCACCACCGCCGCTTCCTTACCCTGTGGCCGTCCGATTCGGATCCGATGTTCCGGATTTTGCCGCGTGGCTAGCCCACGTCAGTGCCGCCACGTCAGCCGCGTCACCAGCCCCGTGGCAAGCCACGTCAGCCCTAGCAGCCGCGTCAGCCGCCACCTCGTCCAGTCTGCCACCTCACCCGAATGTCGTCTCGGTAAACCCAGCCCACCGTGGACCGAGTCTCTGACTCGTGGGTCCCATCTGTCAGCCAAAGTATTTTTCCTTTTTCTGATTTTCCCGAATTTCCGAAATTCCAGCCAATCCCGTGCTGACACGTGTCACTCCATGGGATTTTCTCTGAATTAAATTTTCCGAAGGCCCGTTCTCCTTCGTCCGAACTCCGATTGGAGTGATTCAAATTTCTAAATTTTTGTAAAATCGAGCTCTACATTCCAGAGCCATTTATTTTCAATTTTGAGCTAGTTTGCTTCTCTGTTTTGTATTTATTTGGCTTTGTTGCTTTATTTTCCGGTAGACGCAAACTCTGAAGGAGCGAACGGAGATTTCGAAGACCAAGACTCAGCATTTGAACAGCAAGGCAAGTCGTAGACCTTTGATCATATTGAACCCATGTTTGCAAAAGTACTTTGTCTTATACAATTGCATGCTATTTGTGTAACAATGCTAGTTTATGGGAGTAGCTATTTACCTGTTTGAGTATGCCCCTTTGATTATTGGAATACCATGTATCCATTGTTAACCATAGGTTGCAACATTATTAGTTGGACATAATCATAGTACCAACATTGGGTTATCGTAGCTATGCTTAGCCATGCTTAGTTGTCCGATGGGATTCATATCACCTGTGAGCTAATGCTAATCTTGACTTAATGAGATATTGAATTGTGGCTGTTGGCCACTGTTGTAAAATTTGTTGAACCATGGCAGGGGATGCCATTGGTTTTGGGTTGAACAAAATGTTTCCCTCGGGCAATTGATCGTGCGATAAAGGGGTCTTTGTTTAGCACATTGGGATGTGGTTGTTTTGCACGAGACAATTTAAGGACTTAATCTTGTGCGCCATTGAATCGGCCTAACCGTGCAACCACAAGTCCGGTATGGGACGGACCTAGCTGATTAATTTGCAATGTCCAGACTTGAGTATTGCCAGTTGTTGGTGTGAGGTCCGAGATGGACGGGTAGACTCACATGGCTCAAGAGGGGGCCCCGAGGGGCGAAACCTTAGAGGGCAGTACTGGGTTTAGACATGCATTGTAAAGGCTTTGTAGTGATCTCTCTGCCGACACACCAAAGGAAGTGTGTTCTTAGCGCTTGGCACTAAGGGATGATCATGTCTTGTGGGTAAAGTTGTACAACCTCTGCAGAGTGTAAACTATTCGAATAGCCGTGTCATGGTCATGGACAAGCCCGGGATTTCACACGGGTATAGAGTATTTTCTTGAAATGTGGAATGGTTGGGATGTGAATGGGGAGTTCACTGTTGTTTTGTTGTCTCAAGCTATACTGTTGAATTGTGTGGTTGATACTTGTTTCGAGTGATGTAGGGTGATGCCTTGTCATTCTGTTCATGTTGTCTACCATTGATTTATCAGATTATTTATTATTGTTTTATTCAAACTGCCTTCAATCTATTTAGTGTATTTAAATTCAAGTTATTGCTTTCCGCAAATGAACCATATAACTATCCTTTGTCAAGCCGTGCATGAATATATGGCATCATTTCCCTACGGCTTGTTGAGTACGTTTTGTACTCACGGCTTTATGCCCCCGTTGTTCGATTCTTGAGGAAGGACCGGTAATGAGTATCAAGAGGAGGAGTACTATGAAGACTACGCCGACTAGGAAGCGCTTTCCCAGACGATTGCCTGTGGCATGTCGAATGGCCCAAGTTATTTTATTTCCGCTGCAACAGTTTATTTGTTTCTTAAGCCAAAAGGCATTGGTGTATGAACCTTGACTATAAGGTCGTTTGCTTTATTCAATAATAATTTGTTCTTCTTAGTTATTTCGATGTATGGAATGATATGTCATCTATGTTTCCACTGTATGCACTAGCGTGATCCTGGACTAGTGCGGTATACACAGAGGGTTTCGGATTTGCATATCCGGGTCCCGACAACCCCCTGCACCAGTTGCATAGGTGAATAGATGTTGTAGGCCAATGGTCTAAAATTGATGAGCGCTACTATGTGCAGGACTGCGTGTCCCCAACAAGTGTTGGGCAAGTTAGAACTCAACAAAAGCGGTCGAGCTATAAATTTAATTCTTTTCATCAGTGCTTCTGCTAATCCATTTTGTGTATGGATATGCAGTACAAAGTGCTCAACTGCAATTCCGATTGCTGTGCAATAATCATCAAATCCCTTGGAAGTAAATTACCGGTATTATCCATTCAAATGGACTTCACACGGTGATCAGGAAAGATGTTCTTAATTCTAATGATCTGTGAGATCAGCTTTGCAAAAGCATGGTTTCTAGTTGACAGCAAACATACATGCGACCATTTTGAGGAAGCATCAATGAGCACCATGAAGTATCGAAATGGTCCTGATAAGGGCTGAATTAGGCTACAAATATCCCCTGTATATGTTCCAAGAATACAAGGATTTCATTTTGCACTTTCATAACAGAGGGTCTAGTTATTAATTTCCCAGTGGCGTATGCAAGACACACAAAATCTTCATGATTTGGAAAAATTTTAACATTAATACTATAACCTTGCAAGTTGTTCACTATATTTCTCATCATTATATGACCAAAGTGGCCTAATCTACAATGCCACAGAGAAAATAACTTAGAGTTTCTAAAAATAGTCTTCAGATAAGTATACACTACTGGTGCATTAATTCTTGTGTAGTACAACCCAGATTCATATGAGGGACATTTTTCTAATACCATTTTCTCACATTCTGCATGCTTCACAATGCACAAAATTCTTTGCTATTTTCTTCATTTGTTTCTACGTGAAACCCATTGGCGTGGATGTCTTTAAAACTCAAGAGAGTTTGTGTTGAATCAGGGTATACGAGGGCTTCTTCGATTACCAAGGTAGTACCCATTGGTAATATAATTGTGGCTCTTCCGGAGCCTATTATACATGTATCATTGCCTGTGATTGTAGTAATACTACCAAAGACTATACCATGACATATTATTCAAGTCTAACTGCAAGGCGTCGGAAAAGACCCTATATAGCGACGAGGCATATCCTCGGTTCACTAACTGCTTTTGGCTCGTAAACATCATCGTCAACGAAGAACCTATAAAAGGGTAAACAAGAAATTGTAAAGAAATGTTCCCAAACTCAACTCCAGATATCATATGTATTAGCAACAAATTTACCAATAAAAATGCATGTAACATGCATGAAAGTATATTTAAAATTAAAGCATCATATCGAATCTGCAGACACTGTGTTCATGTGTTTGAACACTAGAGAGAGAACAGAGGGTAAAAGAAATTATTTCCACCCCTTAGGCCAAAATTTATAGAACATAAAGTAAGTTATGGCAAACTACCATTCATTTCCGAAATGTTGGTCTAGCTTCGATAATGGAAGACTGGAACAAATTACATTAACGAATTCAGATTATGAGTAAAGGGAGAAAATTATAGATCGAAGGACATTACTAGATATCTGGGATTAGAGACATATAGATTTTTATTTTTTGACAATCCATATCGATAAGCCTTACAAGTAGAAATACGGTGTGAAAAATCTTGTGACACTCGACCCAACTCAATCATTTGGTAAGAAATTCCCAAGGATACCATTGCTATACTAGGTTATCTTTACATCAGCCCATATAGTGGAATAATCGGTACAATGATCCAACCACCGTTATATAAAGTCGCATCGTAATATCATGGTTGAGAAGCCATTAAGACTATCTCGAGAATTCTAATGATGAAAAATTGTTCGGTCACACATCACGAAAAGGAAAAGGAAAAAGAGAAGAAACAATTGAATACAAGATTTTAGATATGTAAAAACAATGTTCCTGAGTATGCATATTTAATAGCGAAAGGAAAATGGGGTTGGTTGGGGGCAAACCTTCCAAGTTGGTGACAAGTATCAAGAGAGCGGCTGAATATTCCTCACATGTGCATGATTCCAAAATCTTGAGAAGACGGACAACAACATTCTTGTATGTCCACTCGCACTCTAAAAGTGAACACAAAATAATCAGTCAATCTTGGAGCAGATCATGTATAAATTACATAATAAACATAAAATTATAATTTAGCACATGTTATTAATAATAGGAATAGATTCGAGTTAAGCAATTCTTTGTAGAATAACCTCACCGCTAGTAACAACAATACAGTTCTTTTAAAATGCTTCTTGATTACGGATTGACAAGGAGATGTATGAATGATGGTAACTTTCTACTTGCAACATTTCCATAATGGTGAAAGGTTAAAACTAATGGCTTAACTAAGAACATATCCATGAAAAAGTTCTCTTGTACATCAAAATATGTTGCTGTTCAGAATATTGTCCGTATGTTTTATACTATGAAAAAGAACTATCAAGAAAAATGGAAATCAAGTAAAAATCACAAAGATGCACATACCATGTAGCTCCCAAAAAGCTCAAGCAATGAAATTATCTCAAAGAAATAGCACAGTCCCTCCCTACAGGATAGTTACAACTATCCTCAAGAAGTTTCGCTTGCTTAGAAATAATGCAAGGTTCACCACAGTTGATCTCCATCCACTTGATCCCAAATGAAAACATGCCTTGCAATAATTTCATTTGAGTTGGCACGATTGCTCCATAGCGAGAACACAAGTCCAACTCATCAAGCGAGAAGCTATAATATGTTTAATCTGCTCATGTGGTCACTTGAAGCTCCCAAAGACCAACAAATCTCGAAATTAAATAGAAAACATATATTCACGCGTTTATGCAAACATTTAAACATTACCCTCTAATCCTAGAATACCAAAATACCAAAGATCGCCTCCGAGCCATTTCATCGAACACCTTGACTACAACAATTCATCCACACTAGAACTTCACCTCCACTTACCACAAAGGAGGGAGAGGAAGGAGGAGGAAGTGCCACTGCTGGTGGAGGGATGGCGCCTTTGGGAGGAGCTAGGGCTCGCCGGCTTGTTGCAGAACGAGGCTCGACACGCCAGTGCCAGGAGGAGCAGGCCGTCACCAGTGAGGGAGGCCAGGGGCCGCTGCTCGACAGGAGAGAAGGGCACTCTGGCTCGACTCTTCTTTGGGCTGCTTCTTGGTTGCCTCATTTGGGCCGAGCGACGCCAGGAAGGGGAAGGAGGCGGCGGCGGCCGTTGGTGCTGCCTCATGCTGGCGTCTTCTTCTTTGGTGGTTCAAGCAGAGGACAGAGGAGAGGGGCGCCGGCGAAGGAGCAAAGGGCGGTAGCGAGGTGGCGCTGGCTGGAGCTGAGCCGGCTTTGCGCCAGCAGAGGGGAGAGCAAAGAGGCGGTGAGCAAGACCGCTGGGAAACGCCAGGAGGAGAGGAGATGAGCACCGAGGGAAGAGTGAGGCGCAGGGGAGGAGAGGGCGGCCGGGAGTGGGGATGCAAGGAAAAAGATGGCTAGGGTTCATGATGATGGAGTGTCTGAGGCGGAGGGATATTAGGGTTCAATGGCGCTAATTTTTTCACCGCATGGCCAACAAAATTACCGACGATTTTTTCCGACTAACGTTAGGACGAGAAAACTTGATAGACTTTTGCCGGTAGATCAGAGAATGAGAAAAAATTAAATTTTACGATGGACAGTCCGTCGCTAATAATAAGTATTATTGCCGACTGATCAGCTGACACTGTAGAGATAATTCCCGACTGATCATCAGTTGCAAACTTTTGCCGACTTCTTTTCTGTTGGCATTTACCCACTATTGCCGTCGGACGTCCGACGCTAATAGTGTGTTGTGGTATAGTGCAGCGCTCTTCGTGATCGACTGGAAGTATTTAGACTCTCTTAAGATGGTATTTGTTGTGCCACTATCAACAATGCATATCTCCTCCATTTGGGCGCTACACAATTTCTATAAAAATACAATCCCAATCAGGCAGTGGCAAAATAATTCAAATATTGCTTGTAAAGATATAATATTAGAATAAAGGATAAACTGCATAGCCAATCATGACAAATAAGTTTACGCTCTTCTAGAGCTTACAAACCATTATTCAAAGTTCACTAATGACCATAATCTAAGAGAAATACTAATAGTGCGATTCATGCATTAGACGGAATTTGTGAAGAATGCATTTACTTCTACCTCTATGTCATTAATAGATGTCTTTTCTTCATTTTCCATGAACTTGGCTGCTGCATCTACGTCTACGGAAGGCTTGGAGGATGATTCTAGTGGGGTTTCCTCATCCATGGCATCATCATTGCCTACCTTGGTGAAATGTGTCTCTGCTGGTGCATTGCCTTTTGCCTTCTTCTTGGCCTGATATGCATTGAGGACATCCTTGGGTTCCCGATATATCTTCGACCAGTGTCCCCAAGTACCACACTTGAAGCACATCTGGTTCTGCTATCCATACGGTTTAGCGGGTGGCTTCTCTTGGGCATTTGACTTTCCCTTAGCCGGATTCTGCTCTTTTCCACCCTTCTTGCCCCTCTTTCTCTGAGTGGGCTTTCTCACCTTATAGCTATTGGCATTGACTTCTGTGCCAACACCTCTTCCAGATGGCTATTAGACAAAGTTCTTGTGAAGAACATCATCTTGTGACTCCGCAACTTGCATAACATCAATCAGTTCGCAGTACTCCTTGTATGCGCCCTAACGATAGTTGCGGGCACTCTGGATAGCACTAGGGTGAAAAGTGGAAGAGTTTTCTCGATCTTCTCTTCTTCAGTGATCTTCTTGCCACATAGAGAGAGATTGGTACAAATTCTATGCATGGCAGAATTGTACTCAGCTACTAATCTATAGTCCGCAAACCTCAAGCGAACCCAATCTTGCTGTGCTTGGGGCAAGATGGTGTACTTAAGCTAACTGCTTCTGGAGTGCAGTCCATAGCCCGAGCACACTTCCCTCAGCCATATATTTATCGTTCAAAGTGGTTGAGAGGTGGTGTCTGAGGAAATGCAAAGCTTGATCATTTTGTTCGGCAGTAGGTTGCTCGTCTTTCGAGGACCCTAAGCTGATAGCGACTCATAGCTTCTTTCTACCAAGCACGATCTTCACATCTGATGCCAATGTGAGATAGTTCTAGCCATACAGGCCAGTTCCTCAAACTCACAGTTCACAATGCCAGACATCTGCATATTCATAAGATTCCTTCATTAGATTACTGCGTGTAATCTTATAGAGAGTGGTTGCTAGATTCATACAGAAAAATATACTTAAATTCTCATAATTTTTCAATAAAATAAAGAAAACAATAAATACAAGATTCATAAATATTCATAAAAGTAGTAAAAGAATAAGTACATGCAATTGTGAGTACATGCAAATTAGCCGATGAGGGGATTAGCATGTACTAACTCAATCAATCTACCGTAGTATTAGCATGCAAAATTTGGATGTTACCGTGATTTTGGTGTTGATAGCAACACAATAATTATCATGGAGTCTATCAACTCCTCTATACGAATCAAATTCATGATGCTTGTCGTCATTGTGACAATCAGTGTCATGCATGCATGCAAAACAATCTACTAATCAATTCGTGAGTGACATGTCACATGCTAATCGATCTGTTAATCAATTTGCTAATCAATTCATGCAAATCTATGACATGCATGCATGCAAAACTGTTCTATATGCCCACATGCATGCGGGGCGCGGCGCGATTTCGTGAATGCAGCATTGCCAGTTTCTTGCATGGTAGCCTTACTGGCACGGCGATGGTCAGCGGTTCATGCCGCGGTGGCACCACTTCATGCGGTATACTTCATGCATATAAAAATAAAATAAAATAAAATAAAACCCAATCTACATAAAATTCATGGCGGGTTTCATCTAGCTGATCGGCGTAGTGCCGGCGATTTCAAATTTGCGACAGCTAGTGTAACACTCCATCGACTTCATACTGGTGACTTCAAGTCAGCAACGGTAGTGTTTACTTGTAGATGCATTAAAGGTGATTTAAAAAGAAGATTCAAAGACTCAAAAGAAATGTAGATCAGTTTCTGTTTCCTACCTTTTGGTATGTCTTGTTGTTCGTTAGAGCTTCGTGCTGATAACGTGTTGAGGATCCTTGCTACAGGGTGTAGTCTATGGTTCTCCAAATAGATCTAAAACAAAGAATAGAGAGACACAATATGGAGGCACGATAATTCTCTTTATTTCTTTCTCTTATCTTTTTTACAATGAGGGGGACCCCTCCTTTTATAGTCTCGTTCTAGGGTTTTGGCAAAGGGATCATCGTGGACTCTTTATGATCCACACAGTTTCTCAACAATTTTGTGACACCCTGTTGGATGGCCGACCTGTTGACGAAGTACTGAGTAAATTAACGACATCCTCTTAGGATGTGTTTGGTTTAAGGGCAAAGGGTGGATGAGATAGGGTCATCTATCTTGGTAGGGATATAGCCATCTATGTTCATGTTTGGTTGGAAGGATGAGAGATGGATAGGATGAGTCAAATTTTTGTTTGATTGGAGGGATGATATTTGGATGGCATGAGGGGGAATGGCGTGGTCTGGGAGGCGTCGGTGCAACCTAGGAGGGGGGATCGGGCCAGTGGCAGCCAAACCCAGCGGCGAGGCCAAACCAACAAAGGGGACATGTCAGGGCAGCGGCCTGTCGGTGCCTACGGGAGGAGGGAGGTGGCCCGTCGATGCCATGCGGGAGGAGCGCACCTGTCAGTGCTGGCGGGAGGAGGGAGGCGACCCGTCGACACCGTGTGGGAGGAGGGAGGAGCACGCCCGTCGATGCTGGCGGGAGGAGGGAGGCGGCTCGTTGGCGCCGTGCGAGAGGAGAGAGGAGTGTGCCCATCAATGCCATGCAAGAGGAGGGAGGAGTGCGCCCCTCGGTGCTAGCGGGAGGAGGAAGAAGGCCCGTCGGTGCCATGCGGGAGGAGGGAGGAGCATGTCCATCTGAAAGCATCTAGGCCCCACGTGATTGAGGTTTTGGTAATTAATGATAATCAAAGTTAAAAGGACTAACGTTGTTTGCATGAGTAAGTTGAAAACAGGAAAATCTACACTTTGAGGGACGTTGGAATGTCATAAGTACAAAAAGGGAAGAGTATGCACCAAAGAAGCAAAGGAAATGAAGGTATAAAATTTTAAGGACATTTTTCTAGTCATTTTACCGATCTCGGAGTTGGAAGAAAAGATCCGGTTAATAGGATAGACATCGTACTATTAAGAGGGACTTGATCTGGGTCTTGAACCTTAAAAGTGCATCAAATGTGGCTCAAAAGTCTAATTGTTCATTCATGCATTCGAGAGGCGCTCCATTCTTCGGTTGTGGCTCCAAAAGTCTAATTCACCCTTAGGCCGGCACTACCTCCTGTGGTAGAGCGGTAGTACCAAAATCGGTACTACCGGCCGTATAATGGTGGTAGGTTTTTAACAGAGAGCTATTTCTTCGGTTCTTCCTCGTAAGCACTACATAGTAGTAAGCGTAATACGGTAAATCTTGTACTACGGTCATATAGTGGCGGTAGCTATTTAACAGAGAACACCTTCTTCCATTTTTCCTCGGCGGCACTACCGAAGTGCTCAGGGCGGTAGTACCGCATTTGTGGTACTACCGCACATATAACTGTGATAGCTATTTTACAGTAGCGATGTTTTGCTGGCTGGCACGGTGCAGTACTACCACACCTATACATGCGGTAGTACCATTCATGGAGGGAAAGCATTGTAATGGCTATGTGTCAGTGCATTAAATGCGCCAAATAGCCGTTGGGCCCATGGAGCGGTACTACCGGCCCCTAGAGGGCGATAGTATCGGCCATGTCGAATTTTCCTAATTAAATTTTAGCAACGGCTAGTTTGTGTGTGGAGGGGTTATAAATACCCCCTCACCTGTGCTAGAAGCTGGTTGGTGACTCCATTCAATTCATTTAAAGCCCTAGCAACTTTCTCCACTCTCTAGTGCATTCAATTTTTGATTCTTGAGTTTTGGAGAGGAAATTGAGTGCATTTGCATTTGTTGAGCCATATTGAAGCACTCTAAAGTCTCAAGCCTACATCAAGTTCATTACTCTTGGAGGTTGCCGCCTCCTAGATGGCTTGGAGGCGTGAAGTTCTAGTGATCTTCACAAAGAAGCTTGTGTGAAGGCCCGGACGGTTGTGAAGGCAAGGAGCTCGCCTACCCGGAGCGGGGAAGAGCTACCACAAGTGATCGGGGAAGGCTCAAGCAAGTGGAGCCGGCTTGAAGAAGTTCAAGTCACCTCAACGTGGAGTAGGGGAGACCGACAAGTCTCCGAGACCACGGGATAAAAATTCATGTGTTCATCATTTGTGGTTTGCGTTTCTTTTACTCTTGCATTCTTTCTAGCAAATTGATCATCTTGGTGATATACTTGTTTATCTATTGAAATATTTGAGTAGAAGCATTATTTGGTAATCACTAAATTGCTAGATATCCAAAGTGCCAAAATTGTCATTCTTGCTTAGAAATAGTTAAATTTGACTTTAGTAATTAAAAATTTAAAAACCTCCTATTCACCCCCCCTCTAGTCGGTATCTTTGATCCTACAAGTGGTATCAAAGAAGGGACTCTTTATTCGGGCTTTACCTCCTAAAGAGTAAGGATGGCTAGTGATGGGGTGTTAATAGGCAAGGCGCCACTTTTTGATGGCACAAATTATGCATATTGGAAAATTCGCATGACCGTTTATCTTAAGGCCATGAGCCCAAACATATACAGAATTGTAGATGAAGGTATCGCTCCGGAAGCAAATCCCCCACTCACAATAGAACAAGTAGAGCGAAACATTCATCTCAATGCTCAAGCTATGAACGCTCTCTTTGGCGCTTTGAACGTGGATGAGTTCAATCGAGTGAGCAATCTAGAAACCGCTCACGAAATTTGGACTACCCTCTCAGAAATTCATGAGGGTACATGCTCGATCAAAGAAGCCAAATTGCATATGCTTCGAATCAAATATGAGAGCTTTATTATGTTACCCCATGAGAACATTAATGAAATGTACTCACAGTTAAACAACATAGTAAATGAGCTCAATGGCCTTGGTGCATCACTAACCGACTTTGATATTGTTCGAAAGATGCTTAGGGCTCTTCCGGAGAAGTACGAGACCTTGGTGACGTTGTTTCTTAACTCACCGGAGTTGCCAAAGATGACATCCACCGGACTTCTTGAAAATTTCATCACAAATGAGCTTTACAAGAAGGACAAGGAAGAGCTATTGGAACAAAGCTCTTCTAAAAAGAAGAACATCGCCTTCAAGGCAATGGCGGAGTCAAGTGATGAGGGCTCCGAAGATGAAGACACCGAGGAGGAGATGGCACTCCTCGTGAGAAGAATGAAAAGATTCATGAGAAGGCGCTCTAGCTCAAGCGGTCCGCAAAGGTTCAAGAAAGGGCAACATTCTAGCACCAACCGGTATGCAAATATCCGGTGCTATGAATGTGATAAGAAGGGGCACATCGCCTCGCATTGTCCCAAGAAAAAGGAAGACAAGAATAAATCGCCCAAGAAAAAGAAATTCTTTCAAGGAAAGAAAAATCTCTTCAAGAAGCTTCAAAAGGATGGCAAAGACGAAGCCCATATTAGAGAGTGGGATTCCGAAGAAGAGTACTCGGACTTCGACTCATCCAGAGAAGATACACCCTCAAAGAAGAAGGGTCTCACCGGCATCGCCATCAAAGAAGCGTCATCACCATTTGTCACTCCTTTATGTCTCATGGTTAAAGGAGAAATTAAGGTAAATTCAAATGACAATGATGAACCTTCATATGATGAGTTAATGGATATGCTTGAGGATTTAAATGAATATCTTGGCAAAGAAAAATCAAAATTTAAGATTTTGAGAAAAGAATTTCTTTCTCTCAAAAATACTTATGAGGAGCTAAAGGAAGCTCATGAGATTCTCCTTACTAAGGATCATTTAAAATCCTCAAAAGATATTGGTGTTGAATGCAACATTACTAATGATTTGCCTAAACTAGAAATTGACTCATGTTGTGTGGCAAAATCAAGCATCGCTACCTCATGTGATGATTTAATTGATACATCATGTTCTAATACAAATTCATGTCATAAAAATTTGATTGTTGAAAATAATGAGCTTAAAGAACAAGTAACTAAACTCAACAAAAGTCTAGATAGATGCTTTAAGGGTAGGGATACTCTAAATAAAATTTTAAGTAGTCAAAGATGTTCTTACAATAAAGAAGGATTAGGATATGTTCCTAAAAAGAATAAGAAATTAAGTAACAAGGCTCCTCGCTTTGTAAAATCAAATGGTAAATTTTGTTATAAATGTCATGATGTAGGACATTTAGCCATTGATTATTCATTAAGTAAAGCATCTAAAGAAAATATTCATGACTCTTGCTATGTGCTTAAAAGAGATAAAAATGGTAAAGTTTTTGCTCGATTTGTTGGGACCCCCATAATTGGCCAAAGAAAGAAAGTCGTTTGGGTTCCCAAAACCTTGGTTACTAACCTCCAAGGACCCAAACAAATTTGGGTGCCTAAAAAGGTTTGACTCTATTTTGTAGGTGAACTACAAGGCCGGTGGACGGCATTGGGTGCTAGATAGTGGGTGTACTCAACATATGATCGGCGACCGGAAAATGTTCACCACATTTGAATCGGGAAGTGGACAACATGACAAGATCACATTTGGCGATAATAGTAAAGGAAAGGTATTGGGATTAGGTAAAATTGCCATATCAAATGATCTTTCCATTTCAAATGTATCTCTAGTTGAAACATTAAATTTTAATTTACTATCCGTTGCTCAAATATGTGATCTTGGTCTTGTTTGTAGCTTTTCTAAAAATGGTGTTATTATTTCTAGAGAAAATGATAATTCTTTAGTATTTAAAGGATTTAGATTTGGAAATTTGTATTTGGTTGACTTCACCTCAAATGACTCATGTCTTTAAACTTGCTTAATGGCAAAGACATCTCTAAGATGGTTATGGCATAAAAGACTAGCTCATGTTGGGATGATTCAACTCAAAAAGCTTTTCAAAAATGATTTAGTTGTGGGCTTGAAAGATGTGAAGTTTAAGAAAAATAGACTTTGTAGAGCTTGTCAAGTCGGTAAGCAAGTGGCTAGTTCTCATCCTTCAAAGAGTATCATGTCCACATCTAGACCATTAGAGCTCTTGCATATGGATTTGTTTGGCCCGACAACCTATAAGAGCATCGGGGGCAATTCTTATTGCTTAGTCATTGTTGATGATTACTCTAGATATACTTGGGTTTTCTTTTTAGATGACAAATCCAAAGCCTCTGAAATTTTCAAAAGGTTTGCAAAAAGGGCTCAAAATGAATTTGATTTTAAAATAAAGAAAATCCGTAGTGACAATGGTTCCGAGTTCAAAAATATAAGAATTGAAGATTATTGTGATGAACTTGGAATAAAGCATGAACTTTCCGCAACCTACACAGAACGGAAAAATCGGACATTAATTGAAATGGCAAGATCAATGCTTGATGAATATGACACTTCCGATAGTTTTTGGGCAGAAGCCATTAATACCGCTTGTCATGCAACAAATAGACTTTATTTGCATCGACTTTTGAAAAAGACCTCTTATGAGCTTCTTATTGGAAGAAGGTCGAACATTTCTTATTTTCGAGTTTTTGGTTGCAAATGTTATATTTTTAAAAAGGGTGTTCGGCTCTCAAAATTTCAAAGTCGTTGTGATGAAGGGTTTTTACTCGGTTATTCGTCAAATAGCAAAGCTTATCAAGTTTTCAATAAAAACAAAGGATTTGTAGAGGAAACTTGTGATGTTGAATTTGATGAAACTAGCGGCTCTCAAGAAGAGCAAGAAAATTTGGATGATGTAGGTGAAGAAGGATTAAGAGAAGCAATGAAAAATATGACTCTTGGAGATGTAAAGCCGGAAGTGGACAAAGAAGATCAACTCTTATCCACTCAAGTTGAGCCTTCCACCTCCATCACACCAAGTCAAAATCAAACTATCAATGTGGACGAGAAGGACAACGATCAACAAGTTCAACCTCTACCTCAAAGAATTCATCACGGTCTCTCTAAGGATCATCCAATAGATCAAATATTGGGTGACGTGAGTAAGAGTGTTCAAACTGAAAGACCATGTGGAGGTCTATTCTTGTGTGTGATGAGTAATTGACGAGATTTGATCTTGATTTGATTTAAAATTGAGTTTAATTTGAATTGGATTTTCGATGTGAAGCAATTTGAGTGTTGGTTGCTTTTCCTAGGGCTACCCACTTGGGGCGGTAGCATCGGACCGTTGAGAGAAATTATGTTCGATTAATGATTTTGGCATAATCATTGAATATATATGTGGGCATTGCTATGTGAAAGGTTTTTCCTTGTCTTTGATGGTTGCAGGGCGATGGTGCTAGGTCATGGTGAGGTGGAGGATGACTGGGACTAGACGAGGAGCGTTGGAGGTCCAGACGGTCAGGA
The DNA here is from genome assembly GCA_036346375.1 of Guadua angustifolia. Taxonomy (NCBI): domain Eukaryota; kingdom Viridiplantae; phylum Streptophyta; class Magnoliopsida; order Poales; family Poaceae; genus Guadua; species Guadua angustifolia. Next base: position 34,327,899 of record CM070507.1, read on the forward strand.
GATCGCCGGAAGATGATCGGAGACGGAGTCCGGGCAAGCCAAGAAGACAAGGAAAGGAGATGATGCTAGCTAGATGCCGCGTGGATCAATAAGGGCCGTCGGATTGCGGTCTAGTTGATAGGTTAGCGGGTCTAGGTAGTATGCTTTGAAAACCGTGCAAGAAAACCCGGTATGTGTGTAGGTTTTGGGTTAGCCCTTACATGGCTGTGTGTGTGGGTTAATCCTAGCTCTTAGATGACTGCTCTAGGGTTGAGAGACTCATCCAAGGGTGGTAGGTGGCACAAGAGTAGTATAAATAGGGGTGGAGGGGTAGCCTCCTCCCCTTGAAGGTTTGAGTTGCTCCTTTGAGCTTTGCCCACATGAATGAGGCTTTGTAAACCTTCCCACCAGAAATACAAAGAATTTCTTCACATTATTGTGAATTTAAATTCCCCATTTACATTATGTCTTTACTTTACGCAATTTAAATTCAGCATTTACTTTACACATTTACTTTCCCGCAATTTACATTCATGCAATTTGGATTTGCCTCCCCTCCTTCTAAATGCTGATATTGAATTTTTTGAGTGTGTTCATATGGTTTTACATCTATTTTGCACTCTTAGATTGAGTAAAGATCATCTTTTCTTTCAAGTTCCAACTCTGTCTAGAACTTGTTCTTCGTGTAGTATTTAGTATTTTATTTTTATAAAAATATTGAAAAACCCTTTTTGAGTGATTCTTATTGTAGAAGGTGCAGGACTCTCATATCCATCTGTAGAAAAATTTTGGAGTCTACTTGTTGCACCTTTTGGGAGCCATGAGGTGAAAACCAAGACCTAAAATTTCTGCTCGAAATTTTTGACTATCTGTGTTCTTTGGTTTTTGCTGATTTTTCTATAAGGATTTTTGAGTTAAAATTTTGTGGAGTTCTTCACGACTCTTCTGTTCATAGGGAGAAAAATTCTAAAAATTTCTTGAGCTGCAGAAACCCACCAACCACCTATTCAAATTGAGGACAGCTTCTGTAAATTCTGCTTTTGCTTTTCTGAAAGTGGCTTTTGTAATTTGAATTGATCTCCTTTCTAAAAGTAAGAGTTGAATTGATTCCTTCTCATTTTTGGATACTAGACAACCAGAATTGTGACTCAAAAATACCCACATAGTTTATGGTACTTATCCATGCAAGCTAGGGGTACACATAGTTGTCTAGTTTTTCGGGTTATTCACGATTTCCTTTGAGCAATCTTGTCGAGGTTTTAGTTGAAGTATTTTGGGGGAAAATTTATTTGAGACCATTCACCCCCCTCTGTTCGTCATCTCAATCCTTCAATTGGTATCAGAGCCAGTTTTGCTCTTTCATAGATCTTGACCGGTCTCGAGAGCCTTGGCGACAGACAAGTTTTCCACCAAGCCTCCCATTTTTTGTGATGTCGATTTTCCTTTTTGGAAATCCGGATGGAGTCATACATCACTTGTAGGCTTCTGATATGGCGAAGGTGAAGCTCCCATATGAGGTTCTGCCTATGAGAACGCCACGGCGGCAATATGGTAGACGTTGAGGCAAATGCTAAGGCGAAAATATTCTCATACTGAGGACTCACCAAGAGGAGTATGATCGGATCTCTCACCGCGATTCGCTCATGAGATTTGGGTGACCCTCGATGCATACCATGAGGGCACTACCCAAATCAAGACCGTGAGGCAGGATCAATACAAGCGTGAGTACAATATGTTTGAACAACACGCTGGTGGGAGTCTTGACGAGTGTTTTTGTCGATTTACTAAAATTTTGAGCGATCTCCGGGCAGTTGGTTGCACATACCCTGACTCGGATAATGCTCGTCACTTCTTGACTGCACTCGATCTTCGTGTTTGAGAAGTGAAAGTGACCACCATCAAGTATACTACCAACTTGTCGACCTTGACTCTTGACGGGCTCTATTCCCGACTCAAGACTCATGAGATCGACGTCGTCACTCGCAAGACGAAATCATAGTCGATGGCCTTGGTCACCGATCCCATTGGATCTTCTCTTGATTCTTCTGTTGGTTTTTCCCTCTCTGCACTTTGCGAGCTAAGCGATGACCAACTGGATAAGTTTCCAAAAACTGAGCTTGCTCTTTTAGCTCGCAAGTTTTCTCATGCCTACAAGAGGGTGAGAGAGAGGAAGAGAGGTGGTGGGATCACCTGCTTCGAATTTGGCGGCCCCAACCATATTTGAGCGAATTGTCCCAAACTGGAGAAGGGCAAGAACGACTCCGGCGGTTCCGGCAAGAATGACTACATAGACAAGAACCACAACAAGAAGCCTCTAGTTCGTGAGCCGGCGCATGAGAAAAAGTACCGCAACTTCTCGAAGAACAAGAAGCTCTTCCACCGCGTCCTTGCCGCCCTCGACGACATCAACCTCTCCGACACGGAGACATGGAGCGACGAAGGCGAGGATGATCCGCAAGAGAAGAAAGGCGGCGACGACTTCTCCGGCGTGTGCTTCATGGCTAACACCAACGACATCAGCGACTCCGAGCTCTACAGCAATTCGGACGAGGTACCTTCCTATGACTAGCCCAATGAAGCTTTTTGCAAATTAGGAAAATTTCATGCTAGAGCTAGGGTTATAGAGCTTGAGAAGGAAGTAGATACCTTGACTCGGGAGTTAGCTTCTCTTAGATCTTCTCCCTCCCGAGTCACTGATGATTGTTCTTTATGTGATGCTTTGCTTGTGGAGCTTGAGAACCTAAGGACTTTGCATGATAGTATGCAAACTGAACTTGAAAGTCTTAGGTCGAAGAATGCTAGTACTTGTTCTGTTGATATCTCCTCTCTAGATGCTAGTTTTCTTCATGCTCATGCTACTCCTTCATGTGAAAATTACCCTAAGTTACTTGCTGAAATAGATGCCATGAGCGTTCACCTTAGGAAGCTTTCTATTAGAAATGATGAACTTGAAATGCATGCTTCTAAAGACCCTGTCAGCTCATGTGAGGGCTGTAAGCAACTAAAACTTGACAATGAAGGTTTAAATGTCAAGTGTGCTAAACTTGATAAGGACTTACTAGATAAGTCACTTAAGAGTTGCATGCATTGTTCTATGATTGAGGGGGACTTGGAGAAAATCCATGTCGAACTTAGGAAGAAATTAAAAGAACAAGTCCATAGGATTAGAGAAGCATCGTGCATTTCTTGTGAGGCCCTGAAAATTGAGGTAGCTATGCTGAGGAAGAAAAATGCACGTGCTAGTGTTTCTTCTTCTCCTTCTGGTTCTTCTTCTTCCTCTCACCCCTGTTCTTCTTGTGCCTCTCTTTTCCGGGAGTGTGAGTATCTCATGAGTACTCTCGAGAAGTTTGTAGGAGGTAAGAAAAAGCTGAATCTCATTCTAGACCAATCAAAAATTAGCAGATTTAATCAGGGTATAGGATTTGACTACTTGGAGCATGCTAGGACTCATCCTCCTACCATTATGCATGGATCCAAGAGTGGAGAGATAGTGGTAGCTCCTAGGGTGAGTACTACTGTGTTTAGGTCTCACTGGGTTGTCCATGGGACTTACGAGCGTAGGGTGCTTCTCTGTCATACGCCTCTAGCAAGGCGAAGTATTCATGCACCTTCTGTAAGAAGGATGGTCACCTAATAGATTTCTGTTTTAGACGCGCCAAGATCACGAGGCGTGAGCGTGTTGCTTCTCTTAGGGGTATTCAGAGTCATCCCTGGACTCTGAGTGCTTCTAAGGCACACACTGCTACTAGACAGGTTAGAGAGTCACCTCTTTTTGGGCAGTGTCTAGGACTCGGTTTTCATGCTGTTCAGTCGAGTTTTAGTTCTGGAGTTGCTCGTGGTCAGTCTATCCGCCGTCATCTTGATATTCCTCGTTTTCCCATCGAGATAGATATCGGCGTGTGAGGTGTTTTCGGTAGGAGATTTAGGCCTCGTTGGGATGGTCTCGCCTTTGCACCACGGGCGCCAAATCGCTGATAGCTCCTATATCTTCTACTAGAGTTGCTTCTTCCGATCTTGTGAGAGTCGAGTCGAGAGACACTAGAGTCGATCTTCTTCCTCTGTGGTCGGGTACTTTGAGACGTCGTGTGATTCAAGATTGGGTTCCTGTGTCCTCACTTTATCCCAAAGATCGAAGTCTCTCTTTGACTTGATCAGGTTCGTCGGATGGGGAAGGGAGATATTTGGATTGTTGACTCCGGTTGTTCTCGCCATATGACCGGAGACTCTCGTTGGTTTTCTTCCCTAGTCCGAGCCCCCGGTGATGAGTTGATCACTTTTGGGGATGCTTCTTCAGGTAGAGTCATTGCTAAAGGTACCGTCTGCATTAATGAAAATTTTATTCTTAAGGACATTGCCATAGTGAGTAAGCTGCAATATAATTTGCTTTCTGTTTCTCAGCTTATCGATGACTCTTTCGAGGTAAGCTTTAAGAGCAATGCTTGTAGAATCCTCGATTCATCGGGAGAGTTAGTTTGCGGATTTCTAGATTTGGGAGAGTCTTCGTGCTGATTTTTCTGCTTCTTACGGAGACTCTCTTGGTATTTGATTGCTTCGAGTCTGTGATCTCTCCTTCGCATAGGAGACTTCGTCACATTGGCTTTGATCATTTGACCGAGTTAGCGTACCGCGATCTTATTCGTGGTTTGCCCAAACTCAAGATGGTCAAAGATTTAGTTTGCTCTCCCTGCCGACATGGCAAGATGGTTACTGCTTCTCATCCTCCAGTCACCGTAGCGATGACTGATGCACCAGGACAGCTTTTACATATGGACACTGTTGGTCCAGCTAGAGAGCAGTCAGCAGGAGGGAAATGATATGTCCTTGTCATTGTTAATAATTTTTCGAGGTATTCTTGGGTATTTTTCATGGCCTCGAAGGATGAGACTTTTTCTCACTTCAGGGGATTTGTTAGTAGGTTGTCTATTGAGCTCCTAGGTGCATTACGAGCTATACGCAGATGATAATAGCACCGAATTCAAGAATTCCTACTTTGAGAGATTTTGTGTGGAGTCTAGGTTAGAGCATCAGTTCTCCTCTCCACACGCCCCTCAAAGAAATGGCGATGGAAAGGAAGAATAGGACCTGGTTGAGATGGCGGGATGATGCTAGATGAGTACAAGACTCTGAGAAGTTTTGAATGAGGCTATAGCTACCGCTTGTCATGTTTCCAATCGCGTTTCTTGAGAGCACATTTGCATCGCACTTCTTATGAGTTGAGGTATGGGCTAAAGCCCGCCGTTTCTCATTTTCGCTTTTTGGTTGCAAGTGTTTTATCTTGAAGTCTGTAACCTAGATAAGTTTGAGTCTCGTTCTTTTGATGGTATTTTTCTGGGTTACTCGACTTCTTCTCGTAGCTATAGGGTCTGGAGTTGTGATGCGAATAGGATCATAGAGACCTGTGACGTGACCTTTGATGAGGCTAGCCCAAGAGCTAGACCTGATATTTCAGGCTCTTATTATCCCTCCGAGACCATCTTTATAGAGGATGAGGATAATGGAGATGATGGTGTTCCACCTGATCCAGTCTCCTCTACACCTGAGATGCCCCCTGTTTCCATTTCTGCACCTCAGGAAGATCAGCCTTTGCCTTCAGACTCTCCTTCAGCGAGTGGCTCTGTTCCTTCCTCTTCTGCTCAAGAGGTAGAGGCCACTTCTGCTTCTGATTCTCCTCGCCACATTCAATGTTCTCATCCACCTGAGCAGATCATTGGTGATCTGTTTGAGCGTGTGACACGCTCAAAATCAGGCTTATCCTCTTTCTGCCTTCACTTTGCCTTTGTTGCCTCATTTGAGCCAAAGGATGTTACACATGCATTATCCGATGAATCATGGATTAATGCTATGCATGAGGAACTGGAAAACTTTGAGAGGAGCAAAGTCTGGCAGCTTGTAGAGCCCCCATCTGGTCATAATGTCATTGGGACCAAGTGGGTGTTCAAAAACAAGCAGGGTGAGGATGGGGTTGTCGTCAGAATAAGGCTAGACTAGTTGCACAGGCTTCACTCAAAGTTGAGGGTCTTGACTTTGAGGAGACCTTTGCCCTCAGAGCTAGACTAGAGGCAATTAGAATCCTGCTTGCATTCTCTGTATCCCAGGGCTTCAAGCTCTATCAAATGGATGTCAAGAGTGTATTCCTCAATGGCTTCATTGAGGAAGAGGTGTATGTCAACCTCCAGGATTTGATAACCCCAAATACCCGAACCACGTCTACAAGCTTTCCAAAGCCTTGTATGGACTTAAGCAGGCCTCTAGAGCTTGGTATGAGAGGCTTAAGTCCTATCTTCTCACTCATAGTTTCAAAATGGGTATAGTAGACAAAACTCTATTCATCAGACACCAGGATTCTCATTTCCTTCTCGTCCAGATTTATGTGGACGATATTAACTTTGGTGGCTCATCTCAGTCTCTTGTGTCTCATTTTTTTGAGGTGATGAGCACAGAATTTGAGATGAGTATGATGGGTGAATTAAACTACTTCCTCGGCTTCCAAATCAAGCAGACTCGGGAGGGTACTTTCCTGCACCAAGGTAAGTATACTCAGGACCTCTTGAGGCAGTTTGATATGTCTGATGGGAAACCTGTGATGAATCCTATGGCCACCACTACTGTCCTCGAGCCCGATGAGGATGGTGAGTATGCTGATCAAAAGGAGTTTCGGAGCATGATTGGCTCTCTCTTGTATCTTCTCGCCTCGTGGTTTACATACACTTTCTCGTGTGTGTATGTGTGCTCGCTTTTAGGCTTCTCCTCGCGTCTCTCATCACCAAAGTGGTGAAGCGCATCTTCAGTACCTTCGAGCTACCATTGACTATGGTATCTGGTACTCTTCTTCCTCTTGTCTATCCCTTAGAGCCTTTTCCGATGCTTGACTTTCTTTGGTCAGAGGATAGATAGGAAGAACACTTGTGGCACTTGCCAATTCATTGGCATTTCTCTTATTTCTTGTTTCTTGCTAAAAATGATATGGTTTTAATTAAATCTTGCTATCAAAATATTTATTTGCACTTGGACATGCCTTAGCTTAGTCTATTTTTGCCATAACTTAGCTTGGTGTTATAACTTGTCTTGTTGGTCACATGGATAATCTTCAAAGCTTCCTTAGGCTGCATTACTTGCATAAAAACAAAAAAAGGGGAGAAAATAAAATATAATCTTGATGCCTATATTGCCAAAAGGGGGAGAAATCATATAAAGGCATCATTTCGTATCATGATTCTTATGATCTTTGTTAATGCTTGCTATCTTTCATAGATCATAAGTATTTCTAGTTGCCAACTCGGTCACGTTTTTTATTTTCATTTCTATGATCAAGTTTGGCTTTGCATTCAAATTGCTTTCTTCTCTCTTATCCAAACTCAAAACATATGCCTTTTTATGTGTTTGTCAATATACTCATCAAGGGGGAGATTGAAAGACCATGTGGAGGTCTATCCTTGTGTGTGATGAGTAATTGACGAGATTTGAGCTTGATTTGATTTGAAATTGAGATTGATTTGAATTGGATTTTCGATGTGAAGCAATTTGAGTGTTGGTTATTTTTCCTAGGGCTACCTGCTTGGGGTGGTAGCATCGGACCGTTGAGAGAAATTATGTTCGATTAATGATTTTGGGATAATCATTGAATATATATGTGGGCATTGCTATGTGAAAGGTTTTTCCTTGTCTTTGATGGTTGCAGGGCGACGGTGCTAGGTCATAGTGAGGCGGAGGATGACTGGGACTAGACGAGGAGCGTTGGAGGTCCAGACGGTCAGGAGATCGCCGGAAGATGATCGGAGACAAAGTTCGGGCAAGCCAAGAAGACAAGGAAAGGAGATGATACTAGCTAGATGCCGCGTGGATCAATGAGGGCCGTCGGATTGCGGTCTAGTTGATAGGTTAGCGGGTCTAGGTAGTATGCTTTGAAAATCATGCAAGAAAACCCGGTATGTGTGTGGGTTTTGGGTTAGCCCTTGCATGGCTGTGTGTGTGGGTTAATCCTAGCCCTTAGATGAGTGCTCTAGGGTTGAGAGACTCATCCAAGGGTGGTAGGTGGCACAAGAGCAGTATAAATAGGGGTGGAGGGGTAGCCTCCTCCCCTTGAAGGTTTGAGTTGCACCTTTGAGCTTTGCCCACATGAAGTGAGGCTTTGTAAACCTTCCCACCAGAAATACAAAGAATTTGTTCACATTATTGTGAATTTAAATTCCGCATTTACATTATGTCTTTACTTTATGCAATTTAATTTCAGCATTTACTTTACGCATTTACCTTCCCGCAATTTACATTCATGCAATTTGGATTTGCCTCCCCTCCTTCTAAATGCTGATCTTGAATGTTTTGAGTATGTTCATATGGTTTTACATCTATTTTGCACTCTTGGATTGAGTAGAGATCATCTTTTCTTTCAAGTTCCAACTCTGTCCAGAACTTGTTCTTCGTGCAGTATTTAGTATTTGATTTTTAGAAAAATATTGAAAAATTATGTTTGAGTGATTATTGTTGGAGAAGGTGCGGACTCTCATATCCATCTGTAGAAAAATTTTGGAGTCCACTTGTTCAACCTTTTGGGAGCCATGAGGTGAAAACCAAGCCCTAAAATTTCTGCTCGAAATTTCTGACTATCTATGTTCTTTGGTTTTTTATGATTTTTCTGTAAGGATTTTTGAGATAAAATTTGGTGGAGTTTTTCAAGACTCTTCTGTTCATAGGGAGAAAAATTCTAAAATTTCTTGATCTGCGAATCCCACCAACCACCTGTTCAAATTGAGGGCAGCTTCAGAAATTCTGCTTTTTTTTTCTGAAAGTGGCTTTTGTAATTTGAATTGATCTCCTTTTTAAAAGCAAGATTTGAATTGATTCCTTCTCATTTTTGGATACTAGACAACCAGAATTGTGACTAAAAAATCCCCACATAGTTTATGGTACTTATGCATGCAAGCTAGGGGTACACATAGTTGTCTAGTTTTTCGGGTTTTCTCGATTTCCTTTGAGCAATCTTGTCGAGGTTTTAGTTGGAGTATTTTGGGGAAAATTTGTTTGCGACCATTCACCCCCCCCTCTGTTCGCCATCTCGATCCTTCACAAACTCGATCTCGTGTTGCTTCCTTTTGTGATCACTATTCCTTTGTATCATCATTTGAACCCACTCATATAGATGAAGCACTAGATGATCCGGATTGGGTAAATGCAATGCATGAAGAATTAAATAATTTTGCCCAAAATGATGTTTGGACTTTAGTAGAAAGACCTAAAGAAAATAATGTAATTGGCACAAAATGGGTATTTCGAAATAAGCAAGATGAAAATGGTATAGTTGTAAGAAATAAAGCTAGATTAGTGGCGCAAGGTTTTACTCAAGTTGAAGGGTTAGACTTTGGTGAAACCTTTGCACCAGAGCTAGATTAGAAGCAATTAGAATCTTACTTGCATTTGCATCTTGTTTTGATATTAAGTTGTTTCAAATGGATGTAAAGAGTGCATTCTTAAATTGACAAATATCCGAGTTGGTATTTGTAGAGCAACCTCCCGTTTTGAAAATTCCAAACACCCAAATCATGTGTATAAACTCTCTAAAGCGCTATACGGTCTCAAGCAAGCTCCTAGAGCATGGTATGAGCGACTTAGAGATTTCTTAATCTCAAAAGGTTTCAAAATTGGGAAGGTTGATACAACATTCTTTACAAAAATAATTGACGAAGATTTCTTTGTATGTCAAATTTACGTTGATGACATAATTTTTAGTTCTACTAACGAAGATTTTTGCAAAGAATTTAGTGATATGATGTCTAGGGAATTCGAAATGTCGATGATTGGAGAATTGAGTTTCTTTCTCGGACTCCAAATCAAGCAACTCAAGAATGGAACTTTTGTGAGCCAAACCAAATATATCAAGGATCTTCTTAAAAGGTTTGGCATGGAGGATGCAAAGCCAATCAAGACTCCAATGGCTTCAAACGGGCATCTCGACCTAAATGAGGGAGGTAAACCGGTAGACTTAAAGCTTTATAGATCTATGATTGGTAGTTTAGTTTATCTCACCGCATCTAAGCCCGATATAATGTTTAGTGTTTGCATGTGTGCTCATTTTCAAGCTTCTCCCAAAAAATGTCATTTAGTTGCCGTAAAGAGAATTCTAAGATATTTAAAGCATTCCTCAAATATAGGGTTATGGTATCCTAAAGGTGCTAAGTTTGATTTATTTGGATATTCGGATTCTGATTATGCGGGTTGCAAAGTGGATAGGAAAAGCACCTCCGGGAGTTGCCAATTGCTAGGTAGATCCCTAGTTTCATGGTTCTCCGAGAAACAAAATTCTGTAGCCCTATCCACCGCCGAAGCTGAATATATATCCACCGGTAGTTGTTGCGCTCAATTATTATGGATGAGGCAAACTTTGATGGATTATAGAATAAATTTCAAAAAGGTGCCTCTTTTGTGTGACAATGAAAGCGCGGCTAAAATAGCAAATAACCCAGTTCAACACTCAAGAATCAAGCACATAGATATCCGCCATCATTTCTTGAGAGATCATGTTGGTAAAGGTGATATTGTGATTAGTCATATTAGAACTGAGGATCAATCAGCGGATATTCTCACCAAACCCTTGGATGAATCTAGATTTTGCAAATTGAGGAATGAATTGAATGTCATAGATATCTCAAATGTGGCCTAAATGTTATTCTCTTTTTGGACAATTATTGGTTTTATTCGATGTTTGTTCCTTTAGTTGTGTCTCACATCAAGGGGAAGTAATATGCTATTTATGTATATATCACATCCTCTAAAAGGTGAAAAATCAAAATAGTGCTATTTATCTTCAAAAGATGAAACTAGACCTTTATAGGACAAATTATTTGGAAATAATCTATTTTAGTTTAATAAAGTACAAAGGTTCTTAAAAATTTTCGTTTACAATGTACTATTACATAATTCTCATCTTTTGAAACTAGTATTGTATTAAATATTTCCTATGTCAATAATAAAAACAATCTTTTGTTGTTCTTGAAAAAGCAAAATTTTATTATGGATAAAATCTTGATCTATTTAACGCACAAATCGAGTTTTTCCAAATAGGACTAGATTGCTAATAATTCTAGTTTCCTATGAGGTATTTCCAACTCGAACAAGTCAATCACGATACTTAATTGACTCTTGTTTAAAGTTTGTGTCTCTTGCTAATTTTTCTCAGTTGGAAATGCTCTAAAATATACTCATAAGTGTTTTGATCGTATAAGAGCAATTTCGCAACCTTGGTTCTTAAAGTTTCCTGATTTTCTGCCCACAGCCAGCACTACCGGCCGCCTATTGCGGTAGTACTGACTTTACGGTACTACCGGCGCCTGAGAGCAGTAGTGCCGCTCGGTTCGTTAAAAGGTGGGAACACCTAAAATTTTGGTTGTTTCTCTTCCTTCTCTCTCATTCATTTTCTTCTCACCAAAATTGCCTCCTCTCATTTCTCCCATGCGGCTCTCTCTCTCTCCTTCTCAAACCCCAATTCTCATCTCCTCCAAATCTTGGTGATTTTTGAGAATTCCTCCATTGAAATTCATCTTTGTGACTCTCTCCTTCAAGAGGTAACGATCCTTTTTCCTTATCTCTTATTTATTCTTCTTCATTGGAGCAATTTAGGGTTTGGATGAAAATTGAATCATGTGAACTCTTTAGCAATTTTTTTGTGGCAAAATCTTGGTGGATTAGGCTTACATAGATGTTAATCTTCGTTATTTGAACCCTAATCCATGCCAAAATGATTTTATGCCACCACATTGTCTCAAAATTATTCAAAATCCGTCATGGTCAAGCATGTCCGGTACTACCGGCCACCCAGAGCGGTAGTACCGACTTTGCGGTACTACCGGCCCTGTTGAGCGGTAGTACCGTCTATGCACTGATGACATGCATTTCCTGAATATTTGAGGCTTCTAAATTGCTAAAATCTTACATAATTCTATTTTATTCAAAAATCCCTCTCAAATTTCGCTCACCCCAAATCCTTTGAAATTCCCTCTCTCTCTAGATCATGCCTCGCACAACGAAATCTGGGGTCGGTCCATCTGGAGGTAAAATTGTCAAGAAATCGACTCGAGATCGCAGTGTTCCTACACCGGACACTGACAGTGATGACAGCGACAATTCCTTTGCCATAGCTATGAGGTCCGCAGCGGCAAAAGGAAAAGCTACTGCCAGGGCTTCTAAGTCAAAGAAAAGGAAGATCCCTGCAGATGCGCCTCAGGAGCATGAAATCTATGGTAGTGATGATGAGACCGAGAGCGAGGATGATGAAAGCTTTGATGAGGAAGAAGAGGAGCTACCTCAGGTTGGAAGGCACAGAAATGATCCTTCCCAAATAAAAGGGGATGACTATTATGCAATCCGCAGAGAAAATCAGTACCTTCAGCCTCGCTCTGCCACAAACCCAAAGTTCCACTCGCTTTTTCAGTAGAAGGTCTATGAGCAAATATACGTGGAAAAGGACTTTGTAAATCAAAGATGGATCAGTTGGAATCACTGAAGGAGAACGCGGTGCTACGCTAGCCGAAAACAAAAAAATTTCTACCGCGAACACCCAGGAAACATGCGAGTCAAAGATCATGGAGTGTTACCCTTGGAGCATGTTAGCAGCGGAAGTAGAGTGGGTGAAGCCTCCCCGCGTGCTCCGAAGCACTGTACATAGTCAAACACGATATGGTACAACTTCTCCTCGTCGCGGATCGTCGTCACAGCAACGTTGTTGTAGTCGTACAGTTGATGTAGCCGATTGAATCGATCAGCGCCAACGCAAGAGCGATGACGCCTCTGTGGTATCCACACGTCTGGGGTGAGATCACCACGCGCTGGTGTGCTACGCGTGCGGCTAGGGTTTTAGGGGGCAGTGGGTAGGGGTGGATATCGAGCTGACTCGACTTGACTCGGTAGACTCGATAAGGTAACAAGTTAGCTCGAACTCGACTCGTTATCTTAACGAGCTAGAAGTTCAACTCGGATCGACTCGTTATAAACTCGAGTTAGCTCGAACTCGACTCGTTAAGCTCGTTAGTAATGTGAGCAAGAGAGCATACATATTTGATTCATGTAGCTCGATTAACTCGTTAGCTCGCCCGATTAACTCGTTAGGGGATTTAGTCATTTAGGGGATTTAGGGTTTTTTTCCATGTAGCTCGATTAACTCGTTAGCTCGCTCGATAACTCGTTAGCTCAGCTCGTTTAACTCGTTTTTTTAACGAGTTCGAAACCCAGCTCGACTCGACTCGTTAAGAAACGAGTTCGAGCCGAGTCGAGTCGAGTTTTCGAGTACTCGTTTAACTCGCAAGTTTCGAGTTTTTTTTCCACCCCTAGCAGTGGGATGCAGCGACGGCTAGCGCTTGTGGTGGGGAGAGTTCTCATGCTGCACGCCCTCATGCCCCTTTATATAGAGCGCACTAACGGGCCTTCTACGATAGAAGCCCACTAGGACTCACGCTAATGGATCTTGTACAGTAGAAATCCATTAAGACGCCAGAGGATCCAAATCCGCGTAAACCCACTAATGGATCCAATCCATCGACATGATCCAACCCGTTAAGTGTGTGACCCATTAGGCTCATGTACAATTCGCCGCGTCCCGAGAACCCTTTCCTGCACCACAAGTCAATAGTGGTACCTAGCGGCACATATTGACCCCGAATGTACACAATGATCGAATCAATTTGAACCTTGATACACTCACATAGGATTCTTTTGCCACATGATATCACCAAACTCAAGGCGAGAAGCGTGCCACCCATGTGATAGCTTGACAAATTCACTCGTCAATGTAATGGATATAATTAAGTGATTAACACTTTAATCACTTTGGCATGGCCATGCACTTTTCCTTATCCATCCACACCGAGGGCCGAGATATCTCTCCGTTATCAAGGAGGGCAAATTCCATCTTGATCTCTTATATCTCACGTCATGTTTCATGGCATACCCGTAAGCTAACTTTATAACTCCTCACACGGAGAAGCGCTTGATAGCCCCAAAGTATACAATTACGCATCTTTGAGAATCAATAAGAATCTCGGTCAAAGGATCGTATAGGTATACCACTCGAGACTACACTCGATGGCACTTCTAAGATAACAATCTCATCGATGTGTCTCGAGCGGGTCTATCCAACCCCATGTTCTCTAACATGTGCCCACATTATTGATTTGTAACATCCTCATTTTTCATAAAAAATTAAAATCACGCATGTAGTATTTGTAAAAAAATATATAAAAGATAAAAAAAATAATAAGGTAAAATAAAATATTGTTTATAATAAACATTTGAAAAATGATAATGTTCTTTTAAAATATTTTCAAAAACTTTATTCATAAATTAAAGTTTGTTGATTATATAAAGATTTGTACAAGTGTCTGATTTACTAAAAGAATTTTTACAGAAAATCTATATATCAAAAAATTCCAAAACCAAGTTTATTAAATTCCAAATATTCCCTAGTATTTTAGAGAATTTTTGCAGGATTTTTAGAGTCATTTTACTATTTTATTCCAAGCGCTTCCTCTTCTTAATACTATTCAAATTCCAAAGAAAATGGAAGGCACTGTACTGAACTGTAGCATCGTCTTCAACCGTGCATGTCCAGAGACAAACCATCTCTTTCTCTTTCTTCCACCATTACAACATTTTTTGAGCTCCTTAATCATTGCCGTTTCCACTCATTTAACTCCACTCAGTATTGCTCTAATCTGGCGCTTCTTCTTCCTCCGTACACGATGCTCTGGCTGCAGCCATTATAGCACACGACCGAGAGTTTCCGACTGGTGCTATAAGTTCTCATTTCACGCACAGTCAAAGAAGGGATTAAGCCCCACTAATTCATAATGATGTCTAGCCGTTTTTCCTCTCCATACATGCACGTAAGGCTTGCCATTAAATCCGATCACTGGGTTCCTTCCTACGTGCAAGTAACTGACGCCGGTCAAGATGCAAATTCTTCCTTCATGAAACGACGCTGGCTCCCGAGATGCCCGAGGCCACGTCTGTCGCTTCAATATCCCGGAGTCTATAAAACGATGAGCACTCGGTTGTATTTCTTTTGCCACTCTCACAGCGACGTTGATTGTTTGCCGCACCGTGAAGAAAAACCGAAGCTCCACCTCCACCATTGTTGCCGCCTTGTTCTCTCCGCCTCGTCGCTGCTTCAGATCAGCACGCCAAGCGCCGCTCGCGTCATCTTGTGCGCAAGGTCATCTTCGCCTCGAGGTGTTCTGTACTGTGTTTTCCTTGTTGTCACCCGAGAACCATCTGATGCCTTTATTACTTTGAAGCACCGCAGCCTTGACCAAGTCGTGCTGCCCTCATCATCTTTGTGACTGGCCACCGCCACCCGGCCGTCTTGCCGCCGTCGCCATTGCCGCCGGTGAGTTCGCTGTGATACGCCCCCTCAGACGATCGGTTGTTGAGCTTTCTGATCCCACTCCACCAAGCGCCAAAAACCAAAACCGAAGCTTTCTCTTCTTCTCTATGTCGCACATGAATATGCATGCTACAGTACACGTGATGAACAGAGCAACAAAAATTATCTAGTTTGTACATGTACTTTTCAGTAATTTGTGATTTTTGTGATTTTCGTTGCAAACTCGTTTTAGCTCTAAATTGTATGCAACAAATTTTGTTAATTAGTAAAAATTAATACCTATTTACGATAATGTTTCTGAAATTTTATAAATAAATTTATTCTGTCAAATTATTCGCAAAAAATCTAAACTTATGAATTTTGTATCACCTAAAATATGCATC
The DNA here is from genome assembly GCA_036346375.1 of Guadua angustifolia. NCBI lineage: Eukaryota > Viridiplantae > Streptophyta > Magnoliopsida > Poales > Poaceae > Guadua > Guadua angustifolia. The sequence continues at coordinate 34,343,628 of CM070507.1, forward strand.
CGAAAATGTTGAAATAAATTTTATAAATCTTTTAAAATGCTAAACTATAGATCTGGAAATTTTCATGAAATTATGAATTAATTTGATTCTCCGTATTTTCCGACTGTGTGTTTATTCGTTGTTTTTCGTGCGATAGAAATGGTCGACGTCGACGCCGTTGCTGATCCGCAAGAAGACGACTCTCTCCTCGTTGACCAAGGCAAGTTCCTAGCAAATTTTTGCAAGTTCCCTTGAAGCATGTTGATCCATGTATTGAAATGCTTTGTAGATTTACAAACTTGCATGCTATGTTGATTACAAAAATATATATATATTATGATAGATTGTAGTTAAATACCTTGTTAATATGTATGCTTGCTACATATTAATCCATCTGTCCTTGGCTGCTCTAGAATGATTAATTATAATATAAATGGCTTGACACCTTATTTAGTATAATAGTAGTGCTTAGTTATGCTAAATACTATTTGTATGTTTAATTGAAGGCTTGTTACTTGAAATTCTAAATGATTGAGTGAAAATATTATTTAAGAAGGGCAGTTGGTGCTGCCAGTTTGATAAAATAAAAGAAAAGATTTAGTATTTAAAAACTTGAATAGGGTGGAAGGTTGCATGGCGGGTGCAGAATGCACGAGACTCGGGTTTGAGTATGTACCACCCTAGTCACCCTAAGGACCGATCCCTTGTGATTGTCAAACAATGTACAACAGTGATCTTGCCTTGAGTTCGGTTGTATGGGACGGACCTGGCCGAGTAGCTAGTGAAAACTTAATTAAGGCATGCCAGACGGTGGAGTAGGTGTGGTTGTAGCCACAGGAGTCCTACAAGCGCAAGAGGGGGCTTCCATTATGGTTGTAGCCATTTGGCGGTGAAACCTCAGCGGGCGTGACTTAGTTAAGATGTAACTAGAGAAATGGCCTTGTGATTTTCACTTGGGGTTATATGCCAAAGGAAGTATATGATCAAAAAGAGTGAAATATCTCTCGCGGGTAAAGCGTGCAAACTCTGCAGAGTAAACAAACTATTCGAATAGCCGTACCCACGGTCAAGGGTGGACATAGGGTGTTGTCACATGGTAGATTTTCCCTATTTGGTTTCAAAATCAGATTTTTATAAAATGAAGCACGGTTAGAGCCGTGAATGTTTTGGTTTGATAAAAGTCCGTGGTTGGAGCCACGAGGAAAAGATTTCAAAAGAAAACCACAGTTGGTGCTGTGGAAAAGTTTTCTTAAAATAAAACCATGGCCAATGCCGTGAGTTGGTTTGTGTTTTGTTTTTCCACGGTTGGAGCCGTGTCCTAAAAAATTTGAAACTCTTATTTCTTAAAAGAAAATACCTTTGAAAACTGCTCTTCAAAATTCTAGTATAAAATTTTAAAAATTGGCTTTTGGCAAATTAACCAATTCCTTCCCTTGAATTAAACTACATACTGCATTCCTTTTCGGACTTGTTGAGTATGTTGCATACTCACCCTTGCTTTTCATTGCGGGGCTGCTTATTCCATAAAACAGATCAGGAGATTAGAGATAGCTATCCAAGAGCCTGCATCCCACCGTTCGACATCTGCGATGAAGGCTTTGAAGAGGAGGATCATCCGGACGTCTAGGATCGTGTTTTGCTCCAGTCTTTGCCTGTGGTGTTTTGGACTTCGCTTCGTCAAGTTTATTTGCCAGTTTAATGTTTCCGCTGATGTATGACCTACGGGCCCAACTTTTGTAATAATAGGCCATGTCGGCCAGTACTCTGAATTCAATTTTTATTTATCGCATGGTTATGGTCCATACTGTTATGATCTGTGTGTACTAGCTATTGATCCAGGGACTAGTACAGGTAAACACAGGTGGGGCCCGTATCCTTTTTGCGGGTTCCGACATGATTTGATATCTCCATATCTATGGTATATGAAACATTACCATCAATCAATACATGTGCTGGTTAGATCACTATTGTCCCACATAATGATATGTGACCACGGATCATTTAGAATAATATCATATAACCAATGTGTTTCACAATTAAGTCACACTCAATGAACAAAGGAGTGACATTTATTCATGGAACTAATAAGTACATGAACATAGATGTATGATACAATCATTTCACATGATCGCCTCTAGGGCATATCACCAAAAATCACGTCAGGGAACAGCCGGATTTTGTTGGAATCCCTGAGCTATTTGGAGGAGCAGGCTTATACCATTTTCTTGGTGGCAGAACCGACTATAATGAGAAGATCATCAAGCAATTCTATGCCATGCTGTATGTCTCTGAATCCTTCGACTCCATTACTTGGATGACCGACTCTCGCAAATACACTGCATCCAAGGAAGACTTTGAGCATGCTTTGTGAGTTTTCCACAGCTCCTATCCAAAGATTCATGATGCTCCCACTCTGTCTTTGGATGAAGCTGCTGCGTTCTATGATCAATCCCATCCCTTCAAGATTGGACAATCTGTTGGGATGCAGTTTCAACCAAGCATGGTCAACAAAATCATAAGAGTCACTATACATCCAAAGATTGGCAACTTTGATGCTGTGAGATCCTATGCTTGGAATGTGATTGCAAAGATAATGGCAAAGGAGAAGTTCGATGTGGTGGACTTCATTATAAGGGAAATGGCTCAATATGCCAAAGAAAGGGGAAGACCATCTACTTTGCTCCATATATCATGGCCTTAATCAGAAGAGTTACTGGATATAATGGTCCTACTCCTACTCCTCACAAGCCATACAAGCCCAATGTTGCTCCGCCTCAAGTCTTGCACCATATTGCCGAGCAAGCCGCCCAAGCAAGAGCTCAAGCCGAGCAAGCCGCTTAAGCCTCTCAAGCTCCTCCTACACCTGATGCTTATCTTGCTGGACTTGAGAGTCTTCGGACAGATATGATGACCCAGTTTGGCCTTTTGCTTGAGCTTCAGCTTCATAACCGTCAGGCGGTGGACGAGGTCAGGGAGCGTGTGAATACCCTGAGTAATTCAATTGATCAAATTAGGAGCGAGCTTCTTCCCGTCTCCTTCCATCGCTTTGGTCGTCGCCCGGCTGAAGTTGCTTCTCCCTCTCATCCTCCTCAGCCTTCGGCCTCGACGGATCCCTCGGCGGCTCCAGGCTCTCCTAAGGATGGAGAGGCGTGAAGAGTTCTTGGCGCGCCCCTATTGGTCCTTGATGACAAAGGGGGAGAAGATGAAGAATTGAAGATGAAGCTCTGTCCTGAAGTTTATCTTAGCTATATTTATATATCCTATTTGCAGTATTGTAATGAACTTGAACTTGTGTGGTTCTGTGGTTTATGCCGTATGCTTTTGGTGGATTTGGTGTTATGAACTCGGTTTGGTGAATTATTTGCTTAAAATGTTATCTAGCTTATCTTCTGATTTTTGGGCTTATGTGTTTCGCTCTAAAGTGCCATGTCATATTCAATTTCTCTTATAATATCATGTTATATCAAGTTTATTGTTACACTCTCAAAGAAACTAGTATACAAATGTGCATAAACTTATTGTTCATGCAAGCACATTTGTAGGGGGAGTCATATTCTCATTTAGCAATATTTTGATTTCAATATCTGTTGTCCTCCAAAGATAAAATATTGTTAAATAAGAATCCCACGGTGTGTGTAACTAATTTTTTCATTAGCTACTCACCCAAAATTTTAATTTACTTCAATTCGTTCAGAAGGATTGTCATCAATTACCAAAAAAGGGGAGATTGAAAGCATCTAGGCCCCACGTGATTGAGGTTTTGGTAATTAATGACAATCAAAGTTAAAAGGACTAACGTTGTTTGCATGAGTAAGTTGAAAACAGGAAAATCTACACTTCGAGGGACGTTGGAATGTCACAAGTACAAAAAGGGAAGAGTATGCACCAAAGAAGCAAAGGAAATGAAGGTATAAAATTTTAAGGATATTTTTCTAGTCATTTTACTAATCTCGGAGTTGGAAGAAAAGATTGGGTTAATAGGATAGACGTCGTACTATTAAGAGGGACTTGATCTGGGTCTTGAACCTTAAAAGTGCATCAAATGTGGCTCAAAAGTCTAATTGTTCATTCATGCATTCGAGAGGCGCTCCATTCTTCGGTTGTGGCTCCAAAAGTCTAATTCACCCTTAGGCCGGCACTACCACCTGTAGTAGAGCGGTAGTACCGCAAATGCGGTACTACTAGCCATATAATGGCGGTAGGTTTTTAACAGAGAGCTATTTCTTCGGTTCTTCCTCAGCCGGCACTACCGCAAGTGGTAAAGCGGTAGTACCGCAAATGCGGTACTACCGGTCATATAGTGGCGGTAGCTATTTAACAGAGAACACCTTCTTCCATTTTTCCTCGGCCGGCACTACCGACGTGCTCAGGGCGGTAGTACCGCATTTGTGGTACTACCGCACATATAACTGTGGTAGCTATTTTACAGTAGCGATGTTTTGTCGGGTCGTAGCGGTCTTGATTACGCACCTATACCATGTAGTACCATCCATGGAGGGAAAGCACTGTAACGGCTACGTGTCAGTGCATTAAATGCGCCAAATAGCCGTTGGACCCATGGAGCGGTACTACCGGCCCCTAGAGGGCGGTAGTACCGGCCATGTCGAATTTCCTGATTAAATTTTAGCAACGGCTAGTTTGTGTGTGGAGGGGTTATAAATACCCCCTCCCTTGTGCTAGGAGCTGGTTGGTGACTCCATTCAATTCATTTAAAGCCCTAGCAACTTTCTCCACTCTCTAGTGTATTCAATTCTTGATTCTTGAGTTTTGGAGAGGAAATTGAGTGCATTTGCATTTGTTGAGCCATATTGAAGCACTTTAAAGTCTCAAGCCTACATCAAGTTTATTACTCTTAGAGGTTGCCGCCTCCTAGACGGCTTGGAGGCTTGAAGTTCCGGTGATCTTCACAAAGAAGCTTGTGTGAAGGCCTGGACGGTTGTGAAGGTAAGGAGCTCGCCTACCCGGAGCGGGGAAGAGCTACCACGAGTGATCGGGGAAGGCTCAAGCAAGTGGAGCCGGCTTGAAGAAGTTCAAGTCACCTCAACATGGAGTAGGGGAGACCGGCAAGTCTCCGAGACCACGGGATAAAAATTCGTGTGTTCATCATTTGTGGTTTGCGTTTCTTTTACTCTTGCATTCTTTCTAGCAAATTGATCATTTTGGTGATATACTTGTTTATCTATTGAAATATTTGAGTACAAGCATTATTTGGTAATCACTAAATTGCTAGATATCCAAAGTGCCAAAGTTGTCATTCTTGCTTAGAAATAGTTAAATTTGACTTTAGTAATTAAAAATTTAAAAACCTCCTATTCACCCCCCTCTAGTCGGTATCCTTGATCCTACACCGTCAGCGCCATGCGGGAGGAGGGAGGCAGCCCATCGGTGCTAGCGGAAGGAGCGCGTGCGTGAGGAGCCCGCTAGTGCCGAGCTCACAAGTGGATGGCCTCATCCGGCCAAATTCCTTGGATCAGTCTATCCAGAATCTACATGGAATATTCTCTTTTCTTGGATGCATCCATCCAACCAAACAACGGGATGAGTAGAAAAACTGGGATAGGGCTATCCCATCCACCTTGTGCCCTTGAACCAAACACACTCTTAGTTTGAGAGTTACCTCAAAATAACAAATTTAATGACATCCTCTTAGGATTCTTGTATCATTTTTTTTATTCACCTCCATTTTCCCCTCTTTCCTACTCATTTCTCCCATCTCCCTTGCTTCCTCTCTAACATAAAAATTTAAAATTAGAAAATTTTAACATAAAAATTTTAAATAGTTAGTTTCAACTTGAGAAAATTCATCTTGAAAAAAATTGAATAAAATTTTTTTAAATTAGAAAGTTTCAACTTAGAAAATTTCAAATTAGAAAGCTTCAGCTCAGAAAGTTTCAACTCAAAAAATTTTAAATCACAAAATTTAAAATTATGAAGTTTCAATTAAAAATTTTAAATAGAAAAAGCTTCAGTTAAGAAAATTTCAACTCAAAAATTTTAAATTACAAAATTTAAAATTATGAAGTTTCAATAAAATATTTTAAATAAAAAGAAAGCTTCAACTCAAAAAATTTTAAATCACAAAATTTAAAAATATGAAGTTTCAACTAAAAATTTTAAATTAGAAAGTTTCAACTCAAAAAATTTTATATCAAAAAGTTTCAAATTAGAAAGTTTCAAGTCAAAAAGTTTTAAATAAAAAAAATCGAATTCCAAAAGTTTCGATTCATAAAACTGACGGTTCAAAAAGTTTTGATTCAAAAAATTTTTAGTTCAAAAGTTTGATTTAAAATTCAACTCAAAAAATTTTAAATGAAAACACTTCAAATCAGAAAGTTTCAACTTGAAAATATTTAAATAAAAAACTTTCAACTCTAGAAACTTTCAATTCAAAAACTTTCGATTCTAAGAGTTTCTATTCGATAAACTTTTAGTTTGAAAAGTTTCAATTAAAAAACTTTCAAAAGTGGTTAAAAATACATGTTTTCAAAAACTTAGTGGAAATTTGAAATACAAAAACTATTTTGAGTTTTGAGGGGAACAAAATGAAGGAGGAAATGAGATGAAGTTGCTACCACTTATCACAAAGAGAGAGCTTTTGAGGAAAAGGGAAGTGAGGGAATGAAGGACGTGCTGCTACTTGTCACACGAAGAGAACCTTTGAGGGGAAAGAAAAGTGACAAAAGGAAGGATATGTTGCCACTTGTCATAAGAAGAGGATGTTTCACTAAAGAATTGGTGAGGATGCTCTCAAATTAGTAATTCCTATTTAACAAAACTAGAGGGTTTTTTTTCAAAAACTATAATAAAATTATAGGTTTTAGCTTCGATTTTACAAAATTGCATATTTTAGGAGAACTTGTATTATAAAACTACAGGTGTTACAATTAACCATTTCTTGTAACAAATCTGATAGTATGGGCCCACATGGCAGCCTCACACATGAGTGAAACAGGAAACAGGCATACGTGAGGCTGCCATGTGAGCCCACACGATTAGACCTGATACAAGAAACAATCAGTTCTAAAACCTGTAGTTTTGTAACACAAGTTCTCCTAAAATTTGTAATTTTGTAAAATAAGAGCTAAAACCTATAGTTTTCTCATAGTTTGTACAACAAATGTGTAATTTTGTGAAATTTACTCAAAACTAAAAAGAGGCATTTTCCAATATTAAAAAATAGAAATAACCCTGTTTCACACAACATATGTGCTCACACTTTATGAAAAGCAGAAACATACAACATTGTGTTTTTTTCATAGACGTAAAGAACAATGACAATGGAAAATCCACATAAATAACCGGTGGAAATTAAACTCTAGTCATCAGCAACACATAGTACATGCTGAATTACTACAATCACAAGTTTTGCTAAAGCGTTCAAGATAGCCCTGAAACGATGTATGTGAATAGACTTAGCGTGGATATTAAGGTCCCAATGGACATAAGGAGAGGGATGACCATACCCTAGATATAATTGTTGTAAAACATAGTCATTCACCCACGATCAATCAACCTCACACCAACAAAATCACAAGATGAAGAACAAGAACACACACAAAGTAGGGGGGCAAAGTTCTCTCACTTTATTAGATCGATCTCTCGTACAAGGGGGATGCCCAATATATAAAGAAAACAACAAGAGATGAGTTCGGATTTGTCAATACATAGAGATAGAGTTCAACCAAATATGGTTACAAATATCTTATCTCGTAACACTGCCCCTTGGACGAATACCGCGTAATACACATGTCTCGTTAAAAACTCCTCCAAAAAATCAAGTGAAAAAAAGATATAGAGAAAAGAGCACATTGTACTCACATTTCATGTTACATTAGTTACCTCATTAAAAACCTTCATGTGAGAAAACTTCAGGAAAACTCACAAAGAGAAAAAGAGTGCAACTTATAATCTTCAGAATTTGAAATATGACCTTCATGATCATACAAAGGGTCATGGTTCAGGAATTTACTCCCCCTGAACTTTGCATATCTTTAAGTCATCCCATTCCAATGCCATTGACACATTTTTGGAATGTAGATTTTGGCAAGGACTTTAGTGAATAAATCTGCAAGATTTTCACATGTCTTAGTTTGTAAAATCTATACCTCACCATTCTTCTGGAGTTCGTGAGGTTAGAAAAAATCTTAGGAGCAATATGCTTCATGATATTGCTTTTCACATAACCCATTTGCATTTGTACAACACAAGCAATATTATCTTCATAATTGTGGGGGTATCGATGGTGTTAAGACCACATGACTTCTAGATATGATTAATCACACATCGTAGCCAAACACATTTATGTGAGGCTCTATAAAAGCTATAATCTTTGAGTGGTTGGTAGACGTAGCTACTAAGATCTGCTTAAAAGACCGCCAAGAAACGACTGTACCACCACAGAGAAGCATAAAACCAGTCTTAGATTTGGCACCATGAGGATCAGACAGATAGCCAACATTCATATATCCCATGATGATTAAATCTTTGTTCTTCTTGAAAAACAATCCAAGATCTTGAGTACCTCGGAGGTATCTGAGTAAAGTCTTGATACTAGCCCAATGTATTCTGGTTGGAGCTGCATTGAGTCTTGCTAGCAAATTCACCACGAATGCAATATCAAGCCTTGTGCAATTCGCAAGATATATAAGTGCTCCAATGGCACTCAAATATGGGACTTTAGTCCCTAAGACTTTCTCATTTTCCATGTTTCATCTGAAAGGGTCTTTATCCACTTTAAGGGATCTCTCAACTATGGGGATTTTAAAGGATGTGATTTATCCATATAAAATATTTTTAATACCTTCTTGGTATAGAAAGAATGGTGTATAAAAATTCCTTTCGGGAAATGCTCTAGCTATAGGCCTAAGAAAAATTTGGTTTTACCCAAATTTTTCATCTCAAACTCCATCATGAGGTAAGCACTTGCTTCCTTTATCTCCTGTGGTTCCAATGATATTCAGATCGTCGACATAAATCTGAGATAATACAAAATCCATTCTGGGATTTCTTTATGAACACATAGGGGTAATATTCCTTCTTTAGGAGGAACTCACTAAGTCGGTTATACTACATTCTCTCCAATGGTTTTAATTCATATAGCAATCTCTTCAATTTGATACTATACATGTTACGATTATTAGGATTCGAAATTGTAACTTCTTCAAGAAATCTTATATAAATATCCATATCCAGTGACCCATATAAATATGCGATCATTACATTCATCAACTGCATTGTTAAATTTAAGCTTGCTGCCATTAATATTAAATTTCAGAATGTTATTCTACTCATTATAGGAGAATATGTTTCATCGTAATCGATGTCAGGTATCTGCGTGAACCCTTGTGCTACAAGTCTCGCTTTATATCTAACCACCTGGGTATTTTCATTTCTCTTCTAGATGAAAAACCCATTTGATCCTACAGGAAACACTTTAGGAGGTGTTTGGTCAACGGGACCAAAAACTTTCCTCTTATTAGGTGAGCTCTGCCTCAATTGCTTCTTTTCATTTAACCCTTATCTAAGCGCTTCTGGCACTCTACGATGGACTTTGGTTCTGGATCTAGCTTTTAGCAATTTTAGAGGTAAAATATATATCGACAAATATAGTTTTTCTTTTATACAATTCTCTTGCATCACTTCTGGGATATTTCTTCATTAATTTCTTCAAGCTTCTTGTGATTTCCCACAACGATGGAGTCTGGGTGATTCGACTTTCCAACGTGGGATTGTGCGCGTAAATATGAGCTGGGGTTATCATCTTTGGGATGGATCACATCAGAGATATTACCATCTCCAGGATGGCTCACTTCAGGGATTTTCTCAACATCAGGTTGAGCATCTTCCACTGTCATGGGTAGTATTCTCATTTGTTCGATTCTCTACTTTTGTGGACATTTTCACGAAATGGAGTTATGTGCACCTGGAGGCCTCCCCCTCCTTTTATCATGAGGGTTACGAGTGGGTTCAATATCCTTCTAGGGTATTTTCACTCTTTCAGATGCATATACTACAGGTATATGAGATCTTTTCACTCCCTTATGACCAGTAAAGGCATTTGCAGATTATTAGCTTATTTATTACAGATTTATTATCCTTTGAATTTCAAGTTCAGTCTCTTTAGTGCGTGGATCTAAGGACTCGGCATTCTTTAATGTGGTACTTACCTCCCCCTAATGCCGAAAAATATCCTTAGTATAATCAACGCACTGAGCCGTGTACAGATCTCCTATCATAGGCTCTAGGTATTTTAATACTTGACGGAGATTCATAACCTACATAGTTCCTCAACTTCTGACGAGGTCCAATGGTGGTACAGTGTAGTGGAGAGATTGGCATGTATACAGTACAACCAACTTTCACAAAGGACAAATACTTAATTCTTTTTCATGCACTATCTACAATGGGGAAATTTCATAATATGCAGTTGGTCTGAGTTGAATTAATACCATAGTATGCAGCACTGCATGGCCCTAACAACTAGTGGGAAGCCTACTATTATGCAAGAATGACCAAGCAATAAATTTTTATTCCTTTAATTAATTTTAATGACTCTGCAAGACTACTTTGAGTGTGGACATTGTTGGGAAATCTGTGTGGAAAAACCTAGTATATTTTAAAAATTTATTCCCTTTCTAGACCGATCGCATGCACTAGAACCAAGATTTAGAAAACAACAAAAACAATAAATGCATACTGTGGACCTAAGAGCGCAAATATAAAGCTTTTGCAGAAGCTCACAGCTTCAATGCCTGGATGTAGTAGTGGAAATGGATACGTCGTATCTTCACGGCAGTAGCAGCCACGACCTTCAGGTATCCACACGAACAGGCGGACGACACCATATGCCGGTATGCTAGTGCCGCGCAATACGACTCTCATGACTTTTTCTAGTTCAGTGAAACTTTTTCACCTTCTCTATTTTTCTCTCATTTTTTCTCCAAATTTTTCACATTTTCGAACCTAGGAGGGCATATTTATAGCCGTGGTACTATAGCAACCGCTTGCTACAAGATCACCACGTGGCAATCAGTAGCAAATCGGTCGCTCTAAAGATTTAGGACAGTGACACTATAGCGAGTTGGTTTGTTACAAGGTCACGACATGATATGTTGTTCCAAATTTGCTATAGTGATTTCTGCGCAAAAAATCATATTTTTGCACGCAGATTTGCTGCCATTTTATAAATAACCAGATATCATGTTCAATCGCATTGACATGTATGTCACAAGAGAAAATTTCATAAATCTGTCTTAAGCCTATTCTTGTGTGTGACCCTTTAGGTTCATACTATGTTGGCAATAAATCAAAAAACTACTTTTTGATTTATTAGTCGCAAGCGGCTCCTAGCAAAACATAGCAACTATCCAAATTGCATGAATGTCATTTATCCGACAAACTTTTAATGAATATATGTCGATCCCTTTGTCACTTTGATATCATTGTTTAACTCAAAGTTGAGGTCTGCCATCCCTATACTATTAAACCAATTTTCTCGATTCTCTGAAATAGACTAACAAGATCGATCAATTAACAGCTTAATCTTTCAGTCATGACCATGCACATTCTTTAGTCTGTTTCATCGAGTTGCCTAATGATATCATTCCCTTAGTACGAGGAGGAAAAATTCTATCTTGATCATACACTTCCCTCTGCATGATTCAAAGTATACCTGGGTGTTATCCTTATGATTATCCAGTTACAAACAACGTTAGACAACATCAAAGTATACTATCCTTATGTAGGAAACTGTGTTGATCTTAGGTCTAAGGATCAATAATTATCATTGTATGAAACAACTTATGACACTAATCAAATCCTCAAAAGGTGTTTCATAAGCGGGTCAGTCCAATAGCATGTACACTTCCATGTATTCACATGATTGAATGGTATCACATACTCATAATCCATAAAACATGATTATTGTCGTGCCTCGAATCTACAAATCTGGACACTCTGTGTATTCTGCACTAGTCCAGGATCGCGCTAGTGCACACAGGCTATACAGGGCTAAAGTACCACAACATACACAGCGGAATAACAAATAAGTACTTCAATCATGTATATAAACGAGTTGTACGACCTTATGGTCCCTTACAATAGTTTGCCACGCAGGGCTTACAATAATCAGAGTAAATAGTTCAACAGCGAAAATTAAACATCATGGTGATCCATCTTTGCCACAGGCGCCTTGACGGAGGCTTGCTCCGTAGTTCTTTGGCTCTTCGACGAACTCCTCCTCATACGCAGGCATAATCTCCTCTTCTGGTAAATTTTGTCCGCAAGGGTGAGTACACACCGTACTCAACAAGTCATGCACAGAATGCAGTTCTATTACTACATACATAGCTTGTTACAAAGGAATGTTTCAACTGGTTGATTTGCATTACATCAATATTTTGATCTATTATTAATTTAGATTGAAATCATCAAAACCCTATAAATATATTATACTTCTCAAATTGTTTTCCACATAATTTTAGACTCACAGTCCCTAATCAACTTCCATCATTAACCCTGGCACACAGCCTTTCACCCCATTTTATTTTCAAAACACTACCCCTTGACTGTAATCCCCGAGCGTTGTCCAGTTCCGTGGACTCGGCTATTCGAATAGTTTGACACTCTGCAGAGGTTGTACACTTTACCCACAAGATACAGTCGCACGCCACAAAGGCAATTAACCGTAACAAAGCCTTTCAGAGACTTCTATCTCCACCAAGGAACCTCTCCGGGTTGCCTTCACTATCACTTCCCTCACTTAGAGCCGAAGTATACGACTGACAAACACCGTTGGACGGGTACCAAGCCGTCGCACAGGCACGCTCCCCCATACAGTTATCCCCGTGTAACTGCCACCCCGAGGTATCAAAGGTAAGATATCGGAATCCTACTAAACTAGGTCTTCCTTCAGACATGTGGTTGTACGAGAGACTCAGGTCAAAGGCTTGCAAGTTAAGATCCTTAACTGACCAAGGCAAGACATCCTTCTCTCAAATTTTTGGCACACAGCCCTCACAACACTCAACCCACCCCCAATTGCCACATAGGCCCACCTGGCACAAAGCCTCAGTCCACTTGCCCCAGTCTAAATCAATTTGCATCTCAAGTGGTTTAACAGTGCAACACATGCCCGTAATCATCCTTCATGTAGAAGCACACAGGTCTCTACATTCCAAAATCATTACCAACAACATTCCACCTTTTATCAAAATGCATTCACTATCTCTTAGTCAATATTGCTTTTGTATTCAAAAAGACTATTCACGATATTTGCAAAGCTAAGCAACTATTCACGGTCTAGCCTCCCGTGTTGGCACAATATTATCAACCAACTATTATTGCCAAACTTAGGGTATCACATGGAATCATGGCATACAAATACTAGTGACAAGGTGGCAATAACAAATAGGTTGATTTAACTAATTCACCCAAATTATTTAAATCCATTTTTAATTGAATTAGCATGCATAGTTTGAATCAAAATACATTTTCAAATCGTAGGAGCAAAATGGTCAAAGCACAACTTGCCTTCAAAAAGTTGCTGATTCTGATCCGAAGCTAGGTCTTGTGCTGGAAATTCCCCCTCAAAGCTCTTCCGTAAATCAACATCTAATCGAAATCAATATACACACAATAAATATAATTTATAGAGAGCAAACTCAACTCTAAAAATTCAATAAAATTCACCAATAAATAGATCTTGATTTTACAAATTTTTAGAAATTGGAATCACTCAAATCGGAGTTAAAACGCAAAAGTTATAACCATTTGAAGTTTATAAATCAATTAATAAGAATAAACCGAATTCCTTTATTTATTTTTATACAGAAAATTCAGAAATTATGACATCAGCATGACCAATAATGACGTCAGCACCGAAACTATTTTCCACCGAATTATTTTCCTAAAGAAAATCGAATTATTAGTCAGCATGACGTCACTGCTGACGTCAGCATCTACTGTGCCATGACTGACATGTGGGTCCCACTAATGACGTCAGCATGACACGTGGCACGATCTGGCCGTGACACGTGGCGACGAATTATCAACCGAGTGCTTGATTTAATCTCATCCGTGCGATTTGAAACAAACAGCTGAGATCTAAACGACGGTTCGGGTTCGTCTACCCTAGAGTCGACACGTGGCACAATATTAACCAGTGGATCTAAATCGAACGGCTAGAAGTATTCGGGCGATGTCGACAGTAACGGCACCGACGACTCCTCGGTTCCCGTGTGACACGCGTCGACTCGGGACTGGCCCGGCGCGCGGCGCGATCTACACCGTTCATTCAAATTCCGACGGTCTAGATTAGATCTATCATACGCGTTATAATCTGCTACGTGGCTAGTCTCAGTGCGTGACACGTGGGTGAATCTAGGCCATTCGCTACTGGATCCAACGGCTAAGACTAACGCAGCTTTGAGCACACGTGGGCAGTCCCAACTTCGAGCACGTGGCGACATCTAAACCACACATCCACAGATCTACGGCTAAGACTGATTCAATCCTACGCGTTCAACACAAATCCAACGGCTACGGTTAAAGATACTACGTGGCATGATATGGGCTACACGATCACAATCTAACGGCCAAGGTTAGAAGATGAGACTCACTATTGGAACGAAGACATGGCGAAATCATGGTCGCTCAGCGATGATCGAACGGCTGATGATGCTCCAAGTCCCGGCGATGGCACGGCGAAGATGAGTTGCCGGAGAGGAAGAAGACGACGACGTCGATGGCGCTCCAGGGCTTCTCCGGTGACACGGAATGGCTCCTCCGACGCGGCTCAGTGCAAGAAATACTCCGGTGGCTTCAACGGCGGCGGAGACTTACCGGAGAGGGCGCAAACACGGCGGAATGGGTCTCGGAACTACGGAGAGCAAATGCGGGCAAACGGCGGCGAGATGGGTGGTGTGGTTTGGGGCAAAATGTGCGCACGGCGAAGAGCTTTCCGGCGAGATACTCCACGGGCTTTATAGCCTCGGGAGGCGAGCTCAAACGGCGATTCAATGCACCGGTTACACACCGGGAATAGCGGCGGCGGCGGAAATGCACGGGGTGACGTGGACGTATCCGGGACGTCCACGCGGCGACAATCGGACGGACGGGGCGGCGAAGCGGCACGGTTGAATCTCAGCCGTCCGATCCGAATCGGACGGTTGACAAGCGGCGACTCTAGGGTTCGCGCGGCGTGGGCTGAGAGGCGGCACAGTAATGGGCCGGCCAACACTGTTCATCGGGTTTTTCTAGTTTTTCCGAATAAAAATATTTCTAGTAATTCAATTCAATCTTTTGAGGCTTTTAAAATATCAGAAAAATTCTAGAAAAATTCCAGAAAATATTTTAGAGCATTTTGAACTCAAATAAAATATTTTCATTTATATTTTGCAGAAACTTAACCATTATTTAATTAATTTCCAAAGAAAGATTAATTTTCGAAATTCCAATTAAATCCAAATAAATTCCAAAAATTCTCAAAAATTCAAAATAACTTATGAAATTTAAAAATGGCCAAATTTTGGGATGTTACAATTATCAATCAATTCATGTGCTTGTTTTGAATAAAGTTTATTGGTGTCCCACCCAATAAATAAACAAGGGACAATTTATAATAATGTCATAATCAAATTACAGAGTTTCATGATCAAGTCACATACTTGATGATCTATAATATGACATTATTAAAGGAACAACATAAACATAAATACATGACAATCATCTTCATGATTGGCCTCTCGGGCATATTTCCAATTGACATATGGTAAGAGATGCTCTACATTAATTCCCAGAGCCATATAATAATCATTAAATGCTTCTGTGGTAAACTCGCTAGCATTATTCATTCGAAGAGACTTGATCCTTTCTTCTAGAAAGTAGTCTCTTAACTTAATAATTTGGATAATTAATTTTGGCAAAAGCATGGTTCCTAGTAAATAAAAGATATACATAGGACCATCTAGTAGAAGCATCCATCAGTACTATAAAATTTCTTAAAAGGGACTCGACAAGGGCTAAATAGGTCCACAGATATTACCTTGAATTTTTTTCTAGAAATTCAGTGATTCTTCCCTAACCGTTTTAGGTAAGAAGATCTAACTATGAGCTTTCCTATAGCATAAACAAGGCAAAAGAAATCTTCAAGTCTAGGAAAGTCTTTATGCTATGGCCAATAGAATTATTAATTATTCTTCTCATTCATATTCAACTCAGGATAACCCAGTCGATTTGCTAGATCTTAAATATTTCTAGGTTTTTATCGCAACAAAAACTTCAGAATTTATATGTGCATAGTATAACCCGAAGGAGAATGAATAAAGTTTTTCAACCACACATTTATTAAACCCATTAAACTTAGTCATGAGTAGGTATTCTGTACCATCCTCATTCACTATCTCTATAAGGAAATGATTCAGACCAATGTCTTTAAAACTTAAGGGAGTACGACTGGACTCAGGGTATAATATGACATTCTTCTAGTGCCAACTATGAGAGTATCGTTTCTGATGATAGTCATAATATTTTCAATTCACTTAGTGTGGTACAATAGTCTTCTAGACATATTTTCTCCTTTACCATCAAATTATACTTTGTTTTATATTAGAAGTGTGATTTATCAATCAAACAATTGTTGCATCAGGAATAAATTGTAGAATATAGAACAAACATAAGACAATTAATCAAATATCTGAAAAATATCAATTTATTCAATTCTTGAATGATAATCGCTCAACAGGAGCGTAGACCAAATGTTCATTCAGTAACTAGGGCTAAATTGATTAGGAGACTTATAAGGAATATGTGATATCGACTTAGCAAAGTGAAGGGATACTTAGGAGACTAATCCAGGTCACCATATCAGACATAGGTGCCCTCTTGGGACTCCTCAAACTGAATAATTTTAAGAACCATATTATCACACTTCTCAACATCGGTATCAACAACAGGTTGAATAGCAAAGTATGACTCAATATTGTTTCCCTGGGTCTTATTTAGTTTTCCAATGGATTGCATGTAAAGGTCTACCACATGCTTGGGATGCAATAGTTGCATGACCAATGATAAGTGCATCCATACCTAAAATAGGGTTATTCAGGGTTTGTAGCTTTACTTCTGGAAGCCCTTGGCCCTTTACTTTTACTTTTTCACTATGAATTGTCTCTTCCCTTATCTGATTTGTCATTCTTCCACTTATCCCATTTATTCCATTGGCCCTTTCTGTGGCCATGACTATTGCTAGCCTACTGAGCATTTGCATGTGCTTCAAGCATTGTAAGACTCCCAGGCCCTTTACTTTTACTTTTTCACTATGAATTTCCTCTTCCCTTATCTGATTTGTCATTCTTCCACTTATCCCATTTATTCCATTGGCCCTTTCTGTGGCCATGGCTATTACTAGCCTACTGAGCATTTGTATGTGCTTCGAGCATTGCAAGACTCCCATTAGGAAGTACATGATGATTTTTCAACAGGTGTTCATCATACTTTTCTGCTTCTAGCAAAAATGCACATAAGCTCGGAGTACTTCTGGCACTTGGCATGATGATACTGTTACAGTAGTATCCGCATAATGGGGTGAAATGTGCACAATATCTTGTCGTTCATTTTAGCATTAGTAACCTTTTGGTTACATAATGTTAATTCAGTAACAAGCTTGTGTATGACAAAGTTATATGCTACCACAGCATTTAAAATCCTAAAAGCGTGGGAGGGTCCATTTATATTGTGCTTCTAGCAACACAACAGATCCTTGCTGGTTATATATTTTTCATTCAGGGAATTTAAAAGTACCAGCTGATCATCTTCCATCAACTTATTCGACCTTCAGGTCCATATGTAGATGTTGCCTCAAGAGGTGCAAAACCATACATTTGGTAGCTTCAGAAAGAGCAGGGGTACCAGCTTCAGGCTAGAAAAACAATAGCTCTAAAAGATTAAGCTTTCAGATTAATCTTAGTATTTATTATCCGGGTAAAGTAATTGTCACCATTCAGGGCAAGCTTGATAAATCCCCTCTTTGTGATGTTCAACATATCCTATTTCTATTTATGTAAAATGACTTTTACTATCGATAAAATCATTATATTGCATGTTCACTCTTCAATCAATAAAGCTTGGTCTATATCTATTTAATAGATAATTATCTAAATTTTTCTAGAATTTTTCATGTAATTTTCATGGTTTTCTACTAATTATATAATAATATCCAAAATTACTAATTAATGTAAAAATAACTTTCAACATGAATTAATCATGGAATAATACTAAGAATATTAATCCAGAGACTTAAAGCTCATATTATGCTATTTGAAATTTTCTAGAATTTTCCAAGATTTTTCATAATTTTCATTAATTACCAAGCAATGTTCAAATTACTTGAATAATGTAAAATAAGGTTTCCAGCACATATAAATATGAAATCATGCTAAGGAAAATAATACAATAATATGACACCCATAAATGAGTCATATATAATTTTTCATAAGTTTCTAACATTTTTGTTCAGAATTACTTAAATAACAGAAAATAAAATCAGCACATATTCAACCTGGAATAAAGCTAGAAAGTAAACCTAGAGCATAGAACTTCCAAATGTGAGCTAAATATCAAATTTACAAAATTTTACGGAAGTCCATATACCTAGAAAAATAAATTTCTAGGATTTATCATCAATTTTCAGAATTTATAAGCTATTTTATGAAATTACAGAACAACCAGGGATCAAAATGTAAAATTTTCCTTTTTGCAAAATAGTTGGGTTAGGCCTTCCAGGCCCATGAAAAACAGTGGGCTGGGCCTCATGGCCCATTGGGCTCATAGGACCATAAAGCCCACTTTCGGCTTCACCAAAAGAAACCAACGGCTAGGGTTTCAAACCCTAGCCGCCATTGCCATTCCCACATGAGGCGGTCTGCCGCCAGTGTAGTCTCCTCCATCGAGGGTGCCGTAGGCACTGCGAGTGCCGATGTTGACGCCGAGTGAGCGGTACTCGAGGAGTCACCACCGTTGGGGCGCGCAATCCGAAGGGGCACTGCGTGCGGCCACCGACGCAAGACTCGAAGGGTAGCCATGGGCGTGGAGCGCTGGAGCCGCCGTCAGCTTCTAGCGCCGCCGCCTCCCATTTTCCCATGGGTACCACGGACGATGCGCTTCCGCTGGCATTCGCGGGCGTGGGTTCCACTTAGGGGGTGGATATCGAGCTGACTCGACTCGACTCGGTAGACTCGGTAAGGTAACGAGTCAGCTCGAACTCGACTCATTATCTTAACGAGCTAGAAGTTCAACTCGACTCGACTCGTTATAAACTCGAGTTGGCACGAACTCGACTCGTTAAGCTCGTTAGTAATGTGAGCAAGAGAGCATACATATTTGATTCATATAGCTCGATTAACTCGTTAGCTCGCTCGATTAACTCGTTAGGGGATTTAGGGTTTTTTTTCCATGTAGCTCGATTAACTCGTTAGCTCGGCTCGTTTAACTCGTTTTTTTAACGAGTTCAAAACCCAGCTCGACTCGACTCGTTAAGAAACGAGTTCGAGCCGAGTCGAGTCGAGTTTTCGAGTACTGTTTAACTCGCGAGTTTCGAGTTTTTTTCCCACCCCTAGTTCCACTGCCGCTGCTGGAGCGAGAGCCGACGCATTGGGCCGTGCAGGCGTACTGTCGCCGTCCTCCACCAAGGTGCTAGCCGCCGGAGCGTTCACCGCCTCCACTGCAAGTTGTCACCGCCACCGCGGGTCATTCGGGTGCCACCGCTGCCTTCGGGACAGAGACTGAGAGGAGGCTCGAGAGCGGCCACCGTCGGCACGGAAGCCGAAGGAACGTGACGTGCCATAGCCTACTCGGCACGCGGGGGTCGTCGCTGGTGAGTTCAGACAGAAACCGAGGAGGCGGCGGGTGTGACTGTCGCCGATGCGGAAGCCGAGGAGGCGCGAACGCGTCTTCCGGCGTGCATGCCAAAAAAACCTCCACCTCGCACGGAAGCCGAGGAGGCTTAGGCGCGTCCTCCGTCGGTGTGGAAGACGGAGCGGCGCGTTCTTCGGGTTGTGGAGATGCGATTGCCAACGCGGGAACCGAGATGGTGTGCTAGCCAGGCGTGAAGGCGAGATCCGTGTGTGTCACCATGGAGCTAGACGCCATTGGCGATGGTAGAGTGCGGTCTTCGGGGCCGAGGTGCCGCTGGTGAAGACGGCTTGTGGTCTTCGGGACCGATCTTCCAATTTTTTTATTGATGAACAATGACAATGATACATGGATCTATAGGATCAAAAATAATCATAGACATAATCCACTTACATAGCTTGGACTTACGTAGGCTCGAGGATGATATTAGTCGCGTGTTGCAGGTCGATTTCGATGCAGTGTAGATCGATGTAGGTAGGCGATCACAATCGGTCTTAATAGAACTACGTGCTGATAACATGTTATAAAACGTAGTCATTCACCCACGATCAATCAACTTCACGCCAACAAAATCATAAGAGGAAGAATAGGAACATACAAAAAGTAGGGAGAGGGTAAAGTTTTCTCGTTTTATTATATCGATCTATTGTACAAGAAGATGCTCAATATATAAAGAAAATAGTAAGAGATAAGTTCGGATTTGCCCAAACATAGAAATAAAGTCCAACCGAATACGGTTACGAATTTCTTATCTCATAACAGTAATAATGTGAAAGCTTAGGATGCAACGTCTGATAAAACCTAACCATCCATCCGATGCCGTGCTACACTGCCATGTCGACCATCTCGTGCCCGTCTAGCAACGGATGAAAATAACTAAATGTAGCCAACTCTTCTGAAACAAATGAAACAATTCAACCCCCGAACCTTCACAAAACAAACCGGGTAACCGTTTATCTGCTACCCTTCCTACTTCAACGAAAAGCAATATCGTGAATAACATAGCTACGCCACATCCTTACCAAGGACCATTCTTAACAAGCTGACATTTCCATCTCAGTTTTAAGCATTAAATTAGAGGGGCAATTTGCTCCGTAATACTACAAAATACCTGGAGTTGGAAAATAACATTGATATATCTGACACATGACCCATAGCCCACCTGTCATCTCACATTGGATGTTTATTTTTCAATTTGTACATCAGTGCGATGTTACTGGGCAAATTTTTCCTAGAATAGAAGGTGCAACTGAAGGTCGACAACCCCACAACACTGAGCCCATCAAACAAGCTTAGAAGACCCTGATAAATAGGGAGAACCGCAACGAACGCATTAACAAGGGCCGAGCACAGAAACGCAGAAGAGTACTTTATATCTAGGGTAATATGGCGAAGAAGCATACATCAGGTGAAGCAGTAAACATAGGCCAGGAAAAACTCATCAAGGGAATGCATGCAGCAGGTTGCGTAACAAAACATCAATAGCTCACCAAGCAGATTGTAACGAAAATGGAAAGACTCATGAGCAAAGAATGCATGCAGCAGGTTGCGTAACAAAACATCAATAGCTCACCAAGCAGATTGTAACGAAAATGGAAAGACTCATAAGCAAAAACTTATCAAACAACAAAGAAATGTGGAGGCCAAAAAAATTGGATAAGTTATGCTCGGTAAGCACAATACTTGGGGTAGATTTCCCTGACACAAAGTGCAGGATATATAATGCATCGATACAACGTTTAGGGTGCTAAACAGGCAGGCAAAATAAACAAAAATTGACCAGTACACGTCAGGGAAAAGCAGTCGATAGTATTGTTCAGCAGGGCATCATTTCCCACAACCAGCCACACAGCTAGTCACCCTTCCGGCGGAAGGAGCATCCCTCAGTGAGCCTGGCCTTTCCCCCAGTAGGTTGGCAGAGAAC
The DNA here is from genome assembly GCA_036346375.1 of Guadua angustifolia. Lineage (NCBI taxonomy): Eukaryota > Viridiplantae > Streptophyta > Magnoliopsida > Poales > Poaceae > Guadua > Guadua angustifolia. The sequence goes on from CM070507.1 coordinate 34,365,436, forward strand.
AGTTTGGCAGCCCGGACACACCACCACAGTCTGAGAGTGGCTGAACACAGTCGTTCTGCAATCATGGCAACAGAGAGTTTAACACATCTACCGCTAGATCAACATGTCATAAAACAGAGACAGGATATATCTCAAAGTTTTCAATGTCACAAAAAGCTAGGCTAGATGACAAGAATATCCTAATTTGGTACATAGTACATGCATACAATTTAAGGCAGGAACAATAACAAGCAACTGGACATAACATTACTAGTATTATCTACATGAACACTAAAGTTTAAGCTGAATCAAAACATTTTCAGTCTCAGTCCAACTGGAAACTACGAAAGCAAACATGGCACACTAACAGATTCCATCTACATAGTTATCAACAATTTTCCAAACACTTGAAACCAAGTGGCAAACTAGAAACCAGTGGTATCAAAGGCGCAAACAGAGCATGCCTCCTAGGATCTTATACGAGGTGAATTGATGCAAAAGCCCATCAGGCTACACCACACACAGCGCCTTTGCCAAGGGGCGTGCCTAGCCAAACTGCGTGTCAAGATGAAGAGGGGATAGATACCATGGTTATTAAATTGTTGCTTTATCGTCATTTAGAAGGTAATGTGGTCAGAGTGGGCAGGCAGGCGCCCAGGGGTTAGGGGATGGGGTCTGTATGCCACGGCATTGCCTTGCCGAACATGCCTATGGCGTCTGCCTTAGGGTCAAAGAGTCACCATAGCATTGCTTAGGCGGAGTATGGTGTCAAGGGCAGCTGAGACGGGGCCGAGGGAGAGAGAACTTACCACTAGTCGCCATCGGTTCCAAAGCCAAGGAAGATGGCCAGATCCAGACGCCCCCAACACACACACACACGTTGACTCCGATCCATCCAACCCCGTCCGAGCCACTGCTGGATCCAACTTCCACCGTCCATGCCACCATTGTACGCATCAAACACCCTTAGCAATGTCCCAAGTGAAGGAGGAAGAGACTAAATGGGGAAAAGTTATGCTAGCTCGAGATCCCCTGTTCGTGATTATGGCTAGGAAAAGCAAAGCAGGAGGAAACTAGAAGAAAGAATGATTTTTCCCCTTCTCTACCACGGTCTGCCATGGCTTTGGTGGAAGAAGAGAAACAGAAGAAGAAAAGGCTTCGAAGGGATGAAATAAAGGAGAGGAAGATTTCATGGATGGGAACATGCCCACATGGGTTTGGGAGAGAAAAGCGCTATCGTTTTTTTTGTTTACTGCTTTTCATTCACATGTGACAACATGTAGTCATATCAAGGCAAGAGGTGGATCTTCTGTGCCAAATATGGATCTTTTGTACATCAAATCCTTCAACTTCAATGATGAGAGGCTATTTGAGCATTTATTAGTATTATTTCCAATAGAAAATAAATAGATTCATTTATTTTTAGTATTATATTAATATATAGTAATTGAATCCTTGAATTCGTTTTTTCAAGTCTCCCCGTGTCCGTGTAGGTGCAGAGAGAGAGTGCAGAGTGAATACTGTTTGAGTAATGTATGTGAATGAGGAAAGCCGTCAAGCCTTTGTGTTGATGTAGACCCCACCACGTACATGTCAAGGTATGCATTTGCTCCTTAATGCTGAAGTGCTTAACTGCTTATTAAATTTGATGCCATACAAAGTCAGGATGTGAGTATGGCGTCACCTCACCACACGCCTCGGACACTTAAAAGATGTGAAGGTGGTTAGGTGCCTCACCTTGCCTTATCGCCATGATAGCTATGATATAAACCAAAAGGAAAGAATTGTAAAGTCGGAACAAAGCCAAATAACATTGCAGTTGTTCTAACTCTTGAGATCTATGTTTTCTTTAGCCTACCAGCTACAAATAGATGGAGTAAGAAAGGAAGGACCATAAATTGGAAACAAAGCCAAATGATAAATTGGATATTTTAACATAAAAGATGGCCCGAGGGAGGGAGGGAGTCACTGCTTCATGGAGAATAAGGTGACACACATTGTCTTGGATGTTCTATAGCTATAGCAATTTGGAAAAACTAGTTTAAACATATATTAGGTGTGAATATTGCATACTTAATATAAAACATGATCAAAACTAGATACTAGGGAATATATTTCTGTTATTATCATTGCACCAAACATTCATCAGCGTATGTGTGCGTGTTGTTTTGGCACCACTTAGGGCGATTTACAAACCTAGTGCCTCAACTGATTTGCTAGCAACCAAAACAGACAAGGCTGTAAAAATAACAGTTTCCATCTGAACCATCTCCATAAATACCAATAATTTTTTCAAAAAATAATGATCCATCGCAAATTGAACAACATAACTGCTCATGAAAAAACAATAGCACATCAGTGAACTAAAAGAACCTAATTTTTTCAAAAAATAATGATCCATCGCAAATTGAACAACATAACTGCTCATGAAAAAACAATAGCACATCAGTGAACTAAAAGAACCCTTAAGAGTGTACATGCTCATAAATTTTCCAGATGGAGGCAATATCTCAAACCACAATACTTCAACCTCTGTCAAATAACCACTGGAAGATTCAACTTGTCTAGCCATAATTTGCAAAGAATTTTTTAACATATAAAACATGCTAATCAGCACACATGCTATAACTTATTTAAAACACATCAAGCAACCAACCGACATCGAGGTATAGTAACACAAGAGTCTAAAAGGGGGGAAGATCAAGAGCTCTTACATGTTGAAGCAACCCTGGCACTTGACGTCCTGCACACATGAACACAAAGGTAACACACAGTTAGAGCCCAAACAACCATCAGACGCCACAGTGCCCAGAGAGAGAGAGAGAGAGAGAGAGAGAGAGAGAGAGAGATGTGCTGATGTGCATGTACCATGAAGAAGGAGTTGGGGGACTGGACGAGGCGCTTCTTCTTGTGCTTGAGCTTCTCGAGCTCCGCCGGCGGGTTGAGCAGGTCGATGTCATTCTGCAGAACCTGCACCGATCCCCAACCCAAAGAACCAAACAATCACAGGGAAAGAAGCCACGCATCAAGAATAATTTCGGACCAAACGAGCAAACAATAAAATCAATTCAAGATAGAAGGCAAAACAAAAGCGCAAGATCGAACCACCGTACCATCTTGGAGATGCGGTGGTCTTGCGCGTTCCCGCGACGGAGGGGAGAGAGGCGAGCGCAACGTGGCGGCGCGGAGAGAAGGGGCTAGGGCTGGAAGAAAATTCGGGAGAGGGGAGTGGGCCGCTTTATACGTGGATATGATGAATCTGAGGCGTCCATCCGAGTGGTCATTTCATGTGGGTCTTGCGTTGGCATTTTCAAAATCTTTTTGACTAGTTTAACTCTTAAAAAATCACCATTTTTATTGGATAATTAAAAGTTTAATATGGAATTTTTACAAATAAAAGATAATTCAATATTATTAAACCCCAAGTGAAAATTATCAAAATTATTTTGTTTGGGTTCTTTGTGCTTAGAAGTATTTTTTTCATAATTTCCTGATAATCTTTTACTGTATTTACTATTTTATTTGTGCTCTTTCACAACTTTTGTAATTTTTAAAAAGGGAAGTAATTAATATAAAGGAAGTACCTTTGGGCCAAATTTCCGTCGTCTAGCCCATTTTTCTTTTCCCTTGACCTGGTCCACCAGTCAATTCCACGCGTCAGCCCGCACTGTGTCGCCTCAGCCTATCTTTGCGGTGCAGCCCAATCAGCCAACATGTCGTGCTATGTCACTGAACTATTAGGAATTTTTTTTATTTAATATTTATTTTAAATCTTTTTTTCAAAACTAATCGACGAATTTAAAATTGCAAAAATACATCGCTGTGCCGGGCGATAGGTGCCCGACCTAACGCGAAATTCGAAAGTTTAATGTAAGAACTAAAAAAATAAAAATGCAATCCAAGAATCGTTAGTATGATAGATACAAGTTACAGAACTAGCGACCAACAGTGCTACAGTGATCTACAGTGCCTATCGCCCCGTGTTTGGGCGATTGGTGTTTTTTTAAAAAAAAAATTATCTCTGCCGTTAAACTTTCGAGTTTCGCCGTTAGGTCAGGCACCTATCGCCCCAGTATGGAGCGACAGGCGTGTATTTTTGCAATTTTTAAATTCCGTCGATTAGTTTTGAAAAAAAATTAAAATAAATATTAAATAAAAAAAATTCCTATCAAGCATTAAGCATTGTTCTTCATCTCCGATCGGGACTCTACATCACAACGTGTCAGTCGCGAACTTCCTTTCTCGTGCTGCCTTTCTCATGCATAAATACCATGTCTGCGCCAGTTGTCCTCATGTTTGTTTTCATACCGATCTTACCGTGCATCTTTTTTTTTAGACAACATATCTTTATCTTTTATCTAATCGATCGTAATAGTCATAAGATCTATCTTACCGATTGTGGAATTTAATTAACTGATATTTGTTTCGATCTACATTGTTGCTTAAAGTCGATCGAATCAGTTAATAGCTATTTTGATTTATCTTGCCAATTGTAAGATCAAATTAGTTGGCACGCTTGAACCATACTTGAACCTGATTGGCTCTTTTTCGATGCTAACACTTTTAACATGCTCGGTGGGATGGATGTCTTCTTCAGGAAAATTGATTCCTCCACCAAATGTTGTTATCGATGCCATAATCGTTCTAACAATGGACGATTTAACGCTAGAACAACGAAAAGATACTAAGAATTGAAAGGCCGCGCTCGAGAAGATGTTAAATTGCTATCAAATGATTTAACGTGGTGTTATTTAGAAGACCGTGGCTAAATTTTTAACGGCTTGTAGCCTATAATTGCATCAGACATTGAGCCAGTAAATTGATATATGCCTACACAAGTTGAATTGTCTAATATGATTAATAAGTCTGTGCACCATGCTTTGATCAACTAATTATCGGCTCTGGTAACAACTCTTAACCTGATGATAGCCAATAGTGTCAAAGATTTAGCCCAAGAGTTGGTATCAACGGGAAATCTACTAGACCCAATGCAAACACTGCCAAACCATCCGGTCTATTCGGTTGCATCGAATACGCAGAGTTCGGGGCTAGTAGCTGACTATAAACCATCAGCTTCAATCCCAACCCGGATGCCAACGTAGCCAACCATAATCCTATCACGAGATCTCCGCTATAGGATCAAGGAAAATCGACTAGAGGGAGTGAATAGGAGGTTTTTAAAATTATTTTGGCTTTAATACAATAATCAAGCGAGTATGACAAAAAATTTGCAAAATTAACAATAAAGGCCTAAATAGTCTAGATTTCACTAAAGGCATCAACAACCTAAGTCTAAATAATATAACAATCCAAAAGAGATAATCAAACACAAAGGTCTCTAGGAATGTAAATTTGCACAAAGGAACAACAAGATATCAAACCACAGGATTTATACGATAACTTTTTCTCGTGGTCTTTGAGATTTGTTGGTCTCCATTAATCCATGTTGAGGTAGCTTGAATGAATCAAACCGGTTCTTTACGCAAATGAGCCTTCCTCGATCACTAGGGATTGCTCCTTCTCACTCCGAGTAGGCGAACTTCAACCTTTACACAATCACTAGGCCTCTTCACAATCTTCTTTGAAGATATCACCGGATTCTCCTCCAAGATGTCTAGGAGTCAGCAAACTCTAAGAGTAATTGGCCAAATGATGCTTATTTGAAGATGATCAAGTGTTTCTACTTGCTCAAGATCAATGCTCACACTTGAATGCTCTTAACAACCACTAAAATGAGAATTGAATTCTCTAGGATGAAGAGATGAATGCATAGGCTTCACAAGTATTCAATAAGGTTCCAAGAGATGCCCTTGCTATAGGAGAGGGGGTATTTATAGCCCCCAACCACTCAATGAGCCGTTACACCTCGAAATATGAAATTTTGCCTAAATCGACACTATTGGCATGTGTGGGGATGTATTGTCGTTTTAGGGTTAATGGTCGAATAGTGCATTCAATGCATAGGTACTAGCCGTTGATATAGTACCCTCAGTACTACTGCCAACTAAAGTCTGATAATGCTGATTTTTGTGCCTTGAGAAATACTCCAAAAAGACCTTCTTTGGAAAAAAAATATACTGCCAACTATTGGGCGGTACCATCAGACTTGTGGTAGTACCGACTAAGAACAACGGTAGTGCAAATCCTCAAAAACACAAAAAGAGATCTGTAAAATAGGTACCGCCTTCTGAGGGGTGGTACTACCGGACCTGTGGTAGTATCGTTCCACGGACACCGGTAGTGCCGGTCAACTAAAGTTCTCAAAAACTCTTCTCCGTAATAAAACTACCACACCCTTAGGGTGGTACTACCAGCCCAGCGATAGTACCGACCTTTAGTTGTCGGTAGTGCCGATTCCAAGAAGTCACATGATTTTCAAAGGATTTTTCAGTGCATATACACAACCAAGTATGAGCATGATTTGAGCCATAATTTTTAAGCATTACAAGCTACTAACCAATGATCCCTCTTAATAGTACGGTACCTATTCTAGCAATCCGATCTTTCCTCCAAACACCGAGATCAACAAAAGTTATGAAAAGGTCCTTAAATTTTTATATCTTGGTCTTGAGCTTGAATCATTGTTAGACATGATTGTTCACAATTTCACCTTTTTTATGTGCCATGGCGACCAACCTTTTCTCATATACTCAAAATAATATATTAGTCCTTTAATCTCGATTATAATTAATTACCAAAACTAAAAAAATTAGGGGCCTATATGCTTTACCCAAGACGAGGGGGTTCCCATTACCAAGCTCATACCGATGGCACCAAGTTGGGTTCTCGTGCCACTTACCAATATTGGCTCCTTTTACGATATCCGCAATTGGTCTCACAACCGATTGAAACAACCATCGTCCATTAATATAGTGAGTCGATTCCATAGAGGAATCGACCCTATATAGGGTTGTGACCTACTTGGAATCTTTTGTTTCACTTCCGGCCAATGCATAGAAAGCAAAATATCTCGCTATGAACACCAGATCAACCTTTGCTAGCTCAAAGCCATATCAAGTCGAGCTTGCACTCAAGGGCAACATGCTAGTTATGATTGTAATTGGCAAGCACCTTAACCATCATCGGCTAATACAATGTATTACAAGACCAATTGAAGGGAATGATAACTGGCTATCGGAAGCCTTATCCTGATTATATGATTGGATACCATACCCAAATAACTTCAAAGTCCATGATTTTGCAAATTTTTTGAGAGACAATTCTACCACAACCTTGAAGCACATTGGATGTTGTATTGCACAGTGCGATGAAGTAGCCCACTCCGATGGTTTGAGGGTTAAATTGTTCATGTTATCTTTGTCAGGGGCAACATTTACATGGTTCACTACATTACACCCAAATTTGATCAATTCATAGTTCAATTTGGAAAGCCGATTTGATGAATACTTCTTATGTGGGAGTTTAGAACTTAGAATTTCATATTTACCCACTTAAGTCACCTCTTACATCGGGTATTGGCTCAAGAAGGCTGTTTCACTAATAATCAATGTTCAAGAAGGCGCTAGGCGCTAGTCGAAGGTGAGGTGGGGCTGGGCGCCTAGACGGATTAATCGGGATTAATCGGATCTAGGCGTCGATCCTAGGCGCCAATAAAATAGATTAGAGTAGATATCTAGGATGTAAAAACCAAATAACTAAGCGATTAAGCACACAATTAGATAAATCATAAATAACATAGACATAGTACCACCCACAGACATAAGTTCTCACACCATAAGTCCATAACCCACAGGCAACAACAACAAGCCACACAAGCGTTCATAGTTCGAATTTAGCAAAAGTGCAAACACACAAGTTTTCAAGCATGATAAAATGGTGATTAAGGTTTCAATCTCAGTCTTCGTCCTCTACACCATAATCCTTGGTTGGGATCACTTCTTCTTGCTCTGATTCAAACTCAACTTCTTCATCATCTCCATCTCCATCCTCTTCCTCTTCCTCTTCCCTTCGGACTCCCAATCATCTTCATGTAGTTCTCTCACTCTTGAGCTCCTACGAGGTTGCATGGCTTCACCCGCCCGCTTGCTTCATCAATAATCCTCCAAGAAAGGCCCGCTTCGGATCGACATCATCATCATCCACACCATCAATCAACCAACCTTGTGCATGTCTAGCATTGCTCGTTAAAAGGACATCAATATTTTTGGTCTTGCTTTCCTCTTTTCTTCTCAACAATTTTGCATTGAATTGAACAAAGACTAGATCTCTAAGACGGCGAGTATCTAGCTTGTTTCTTTTCTTAGTATGAACCTACATTACAAGTTGCAAAGAATGAGATGACATAATCAAGTTGAGTATGATAATCAATTATGAGACTTGAGAGTTAGTTAGTTAGTTACCATGTCAAAAGTGCTCCAATTCCTTTCACAACCCGATGAACTTGCCGTCAAAGAGAGCAACCTTATTGCCATTTTTGCAAATGTGGAACATGACCTCCATATTTGGTCCACCAACTTGCTAGATAATAGGATCCAAATGAAACAAACAACATCGATCAATGAGAATTGAAAATGAACAATATGTATCTATCAATGAAAATGAACAATGGATTACCAGAATAATAGAGGATTTTGGCATCCAATTAGAGCAATAGCCTTCCCAAATAATCCTTCTTTATGTCTAAATTTGTCAAATTCTACATTCAACACTATATCCATTTCTTCAAGATCACCATGGTAAAAACGATCAACACATTCATATAATCCTTCATTTATAGCTTGATCCAAAAAGATAGTTGGGTCACGATAGCTATAATATGGATTCAAGACATAACATGCCAAGTGCAATGGAGAATCAAGCCTTGTCTTCATCTTTCTATCAATGGCTTCCATCAACAACTTATAGTTGGGCTCATGGTTGTTTAAGGCCTCTTTGATTTGCTTCTTTGCCTCTATAATTTCTCCATAGACAAAAGTCATAGAAGGACCATCCCCATCAACAATGCGAAGAACTTGCACTAATGGCTCAAAAACCTACACGTAATGGCAATATATTACACTTCTAAATAGCAAACAAAGAAAAATGAATTAATGGACAGCAAGTATTAACTTATTAAAGCATATGGTGTACCTTCAAACAATTGTTCACACCATTCCAAAAGGCCCTCTCGATGATTGTGCCTGTTGCCTTTAGTCCTTTACCCTTCTTTGTGAGAGGGTAATCATCCCATTCCTTGCTAATCGCCATGTTCCTTAGTTCGGTTTTCTTCTCAATTAGACTTTGCAAAGTAAGAAATGCCAAGCAAATCTAGTCACACCGGCCTAATTATATCTCTTTTCTTTGTGTGCTTTCTCATCAAAGCCAAGGTCCTATGGTGCGAATAAATAAAAATAGTCATAGCCTTTGCTTGCTCAACTGTTTTCTTGTACTTGGCCATGCTACCAATTCCTTGTAGCATCAAGTTAATAGTGTGAGTTGCACATGAGCTCCAAAAAATATTTTGTCTTTTCTCCAATAGCAAGTCTCTTGCCCCCATGTTGTTTGAAGCATTGTCGGTGACAACTTGCACTACATTTTGTGGACCTATTTGTTCAATGCAAGAATCGACATACTGAAAGATCAACTCACTTGTATGTGATTCTTCAGAAACCTCCTTTGATTGTAGGAAACTAGTCCCTAAGCTACAATGCACACATATGTTCATTATGCTTCTCCTTTTTTGATCTGTCCAAGCATCGGTCATGATAGAGCATCCACTCAAGGCCCTTTCTTGTTCATGTGGCTTCAACAAATTTTTGGCTCTCTCCACTTCTTCCTTTAACAACTTCTCACGGCATTCATATTGGGAAGGACCGGGATAATTTGGGCCAAAGCGACCAATAGCTTCCAACATTTGCTTGAATTCATAATTGTTGATGGCATTGAATGGTATGCCTACATGAATCACATATGCAAAAATATAAGGTTAGCAATAGGCCAATAGCAAAACCAAAATAAAAAATAACCAATATATTAGTTGAGAAGGCATACCATGAGCATAAAGCCATCCGCAACATATTGGTTGCACATGTGAAGTCTTTCTTTAGCGATGTGTTGATTAATGCTTGTTTGTCTATTGGCCCGCAATAAAGGAATAGAAGGATCAATGGGCGCATATTTCTCCATAGGCCCCATCGCCCGAGGTCCCGAGGACGACTCAATCACCTCAAACCCTTCTCCTTCTCCTTCATTATGATCGATGACCACTTCGTTCCTTACCTCCTGTTCTTTTGAACTCTTGACCCTCTTCTTTTCTCTAACATCATCAATTGATTTTTTGCACTTATCTTGATCTTCCTTGTTAGACTTGGGACATGCTTTGACATTGCCTCTTATATGTCCAACATGTTGTTTAATTCTATAGATCCCTCCACTAACTTCCTTCCCACACAATTTGCACTTCACTCTATCCAAATTATTTTCATCCACAAGGATCCCATATTCCCATCCTATATCATCGGAATTTCTTTTGAGAAGGTTAGAGGCAGAGCTCGCTTCTTTTGCAACCGATGCTCCCGATGACGACATTGATTCTAATATACATTATACAGATTGTAAAACAATAGATGGCATAATAGATGGGCAGATGGCATTAGGAATATTAATATTGACACATTGAGTACAGAGGGGGGGGTAGAGATCGACAGAGAGGGGGGGGAGACTGGAGAGAGATCGACAGAGGGAGAGAGATCGACAAAGAGAGAGATCGAGAGAGGCTGAGAGGGACAGAGAGAGAGGGGGGGAGAGGAGAGAGATCGGCGCAGGGGGGAGACCGAGAAGGGAGAGGCGGCGCAGGGGGCGGAGCAGGAGAGGCGGAGCAGGGAGAGGCGGCGGAGGGGTGGAGGGAGAGGCGATGGCGGCGACGGCGGGTGGAGGGAGAGCAGGGGAGGGAGAGGCGGGTGGAGGGAGAGCAGGGGAGGGAGTAGGGAGTAACCTGCGTGGCGGCGACGGGCAGGCGGCCAGGCGACGGCTAGGGTTCTGCGGTCTTCGGTGCGGTTAGTCCGTTGCTCGCGCGCCCGTGTCTTCAGTTTTTATTGCTCCTTCTTCGGACCATCCATCCTGAAGTCGGCCGCTGAAGCTTGTATCGCCGCCTGCCCGCTGCGATCGCCAGGCTAATCCCGCTCGCCCGCCATGCGACGCTTAGGCGGCGAAGCCACCTAACGGCCGCCGAGGCTCAGATCAAGGCGGCGGTCACCGCTCACGCCTAAAGGCGCCTAAGCGCCGCCGAAATCCGATTTCTTGAACACTGCTAATAATAAAGGTTTTAAAGATAAATTTGGAAATAATAAAGAGAAGGAGAAAGCCAAGGTAAACCTCATTGAGTATGAGTTAAATGATTAATCTGAAAATGACGAGACATAGCTGAATGCGTAAAAGGGTCTAAATTTTTTTAGTCTGTTTATGGATTAAGCCAACTAAGAACCGGTCGAAACTAAAATATTCCTTTAACGTCACAAAGTATGACTATATTTTTTATCTACTCTTACAAGAAAAGATAATACGGTTACCTGAAGGCCATGTCTTACCATCGGCTGATGAGATTAAAAAGAGAATGTATTGCAAATGGCATTTGTCGGCAATCGGGATCTCCTAACCGCAGAAGTGTATCGGGGTTGATGTGAATGCAGGACCCGAAACTAGCTTCGCTCACCGAGGAAACAGACTCACCACTCCAATGGTCGGAGGAAAGAGGAAAAGAGGGAGACACCGAGAATTATACTGGTTCGAGCCCCCGAATAGGTAATAGCTCTACTCTAGTCTTGCCCAGAGGCGGAGAAATTCACTATGTTTGAGTACAAGGGATGCTATCAAGCTCGAGTTCCTGTAGTCTGAGTGTGTGTGTCGTGAAATGCGAGGCTTGAGTGTGTCTTGCCCCCTGTGTTCGTCTCAGGGGGGTTTTATGCCTCTCCCAACCGTTACTAGAAACGGCCGGGAGAGATTCTTGGAAGAGTGGCTTCATGCGCACTAAAGCTGGATCATAACCACCCCGGAATTATCGCCCACGTCTGGCTTCACTCCATCATTTAAGGATCTTGGTAACCGTCGGTGTGAAAGCTCGACCTAGATCTTCTGAGCTTGACCCCCCGGACGGGAGCTGGTTCCTTACCCCCTAGCTCGAGGTCGAGCAGGAGTCGCGTGGTCATCGACATGGTTAGAGGCCTCACAGCTCGAGGTCGAGCTAGGGGTTTGTTGACTGATACGTTGACCAAGCAGGGTTCTTCAGTCCCCAACAGCTAGCCCCTGAGTCTCAAGTCGTAATCCAGGCACTTGGGATGACCTTGAGTCTCATGATCTGGAGAAAGGGACAGACTTCTGGTTGTGCTCAGAGTCGCTCAAGCTTGAGGTCGAGTTCAATACTGCAAGCGGGGTCTTGACATAATCGCGCCTGAAACGCTCGGGCTTTCTGGTGCTTTGACCGAGCTCAGAAACATTTGAGCTCGAGGTCGGACGTAGACCAACCAAGGGACTTAGCGCAATTACGCCTGACGACCCTCGGGCTTTGAAGTCTTGGTACGGACACGAAAGAGCAGCGGAACAGCTCGTGACGCATCGATTCCGTCGCCAAATCCCTAAGTGAGCCTGTCAAAGCGCTACCGGTGCGCCTTTTGAGGCGCAACAGCCCCCAGCTGTCATCGATCGGGGCTCATAAAGCCTGAACCATCTGCTCCTCTGAAAAATTCCCAAACTTCCTTGAATCCTTGGCGATCCCGACTTTCTAGCCTTCTGTCCAAACCGCCTTTTCTTCCCTGACCAAACACCAAACTAACCTCATGGCCAAGTTCGAAAAGAGCACTTTGTTGCTGGTGAGGATGAAGGAGCTCGAAGGTCTGGGGCTGTTGGATCCGGTGACATGGCGGTTACCGAGCGGGGAGACCAAGCCGCAGCCTCGGGAAGACGAGCTCGTCAACACCGAGCAGTACATGCTCTTTGGCTTGCGGACGTCGGAAAGCGACTTCATGGTGTCGGTCCTCGTGCAGTGCAAGATCGAACTCGTCAATCTAGTGCCAAACTCCATCCTTCTCCTTTCTATTTTTTCTCATTTGTGTGAGGGGTTCTTGGGAATCCTTCCTACCCCCTCTCTCTTTTTTCGCTATTTCTCCTTGTTCCGCACCGGGAAGGACCCCGTGGTTGGGTGCTTCTACTTTCGGTTGCGGAAGAGACTTCCTTGGTCCTTCCCCCAACTTCATGCTCAGGACTCTCTCAGTCCATGGACTGAGAGGTGGTTCTACCTGAAGAGAGGCGAGGACGGCGTGCTTGCGTACGATGGAGCGCCCATCACCGGCAAGCGCCAGACCCCCAAGGCGGACAACCTGGCGGTCGACCAAGAATCAATCGCCGCCATCACATCTGTGCCACGCGCGGCCTCACCGGCCAAGCCATCACCAACGACTTCTTGCGGAACCGGGTGTTCCCTCTGCAAAAGAGGTTGCACCCATTCTTCGAGATCGAGGGACGCGATGACCTTACCCGTGAGGGCCCGACCGATAAGTCTTCTTGAACTGAAAACCACTCAAGCTCGAGCTTGGGGTTATCTAACAGTCTTGCCTTTCCAGCAGCACCGAAGAAGTCCTGGCTAGCAGCCAAGATGACCGAGATGTTTGGGAAGATAGCATTCAACTACTCCATAGACAACTTCGTCCCAAGAATGTGCTGAGCCGGAGCGCCGAGATAAGATATCTCGAGTCAGGGCCTAGCTCGGGAGCGTTCGGGCCCGTACTAACCTTTGTTTGTGCCTGCAGGAGAGCCAAGAGCTACTCGAGACGGCGAGGCGGATGCTGCCACTGCCGGAGTGAGCAAGGGCAAGAAGGCAGGCAAAAGACCGCCTCAGACGCCCCGAGCGGCAAAGCCCCGAAGAAGCAGCACGTCGAGTGGGGGGACCGCTCAGTGGTAAGTTTACCCTTGGTCGAGCCTGAATCTTGTTCGAACTAGTGTTTCTTTCTTTTCACCCTTTCTGATTCTTTCTTCCCTTCCAGCAGCAAAGGGCTGCGGCCGCCAGCAGAACCTCAACCACCGAGGTAGCCCCACGACTCCGATCGGAGGGCCCTAGGTCTACTGCCACGGGGAACCCGAAGCCTCCCGTGCTCGAAGATCTCCAGCACGAGGCGTTCAGAGAAGGGATGCCTCTTCACCTCCGGGGCACCGAGACTCCCGACAGCCCTCCTCGAGACGGAGGCTTGTGACTCAGGTATCTCGACTTCTTCTTTGGTCATAGAGTTTTCTTTCACCTTAGCTCAGTAACCTTCCTTGCCGCAGACTTCGAGTGCTCGAACTTACTCCCGACATCCCCTGATAATGGCTGTTGTCCAGGGCGAGTCCGAGTCTGAGAAGGAGTCCTCGTTTGAGCTGGTCCACCGTCCCCACACGGGCTAGGATCGCACCTCCATGGGCCTCCACGGATGGGTTGCGGCCAGCGAGTCCGAGCAAGGACTCGCAGATGTGAATGAAGACGCGGCCCGAGCTGCCGCCAGTGGAGAGGAGGTCGACGATGCCATGGCCGCCGGAACCGAAGTCTCCCCATGTTCTCTAATGTTTTTGCAAAGATAAGGTTCAGCGAACTACCTCCATCAACCAAGGTTTGGACGACCTTAACGTTGACGATGGTGAGCTCGACCATCACGGGGTATCGATCCAGATAATAGACCACAACTGGATAATCTGATTGGTCGAAGGTGACCAACACTTCTGACCACTTGAGAAACTTGGGGGGAGCCAGTGTGGCCAGGTTGACCTCCCGTTCAACTGCCTTGTACTGTCTTTTGGACTGGTACATGGCAGATCCCCAAAGATGTGCTCCAACTTGTGATCAGTCCCGTGGTATTCGGGCTCATTGTCTTAGGGCTTCTCTTTGGCCTGCTCAATCCTGTGGTCGGCAAATTTGAGCTTCTCCTGAACCTTCTTACTGATCACTTGGCACTCATCGAAGTCATGTTTGTCTATGTGATGGACTGGGTAGTATTTGCTTCCTCCACGGTTTCGACCCTTGCTATCGCCAGTATTGCGCTCCTTGCCCCTTTCAACCGCGTCTATAGTGTAGTCACCTTTGCGTTTCTCCCCGTGGTTTTTGTTCCTCTTGGCCCATGCTTGAATGACTCGGGCTTTTCGTTGTTAGGCTTGGAGTTGTCTATATGGTCTCGGGCTTCGCACGTATAGCATATTTATCTGCCAACTCGAAGAGCTCCTTGGTGGTTTTGATTTTTTGAGTGGCAAGCTTTCCATTCAGCTCCCTATCCTTACACCGTTCTTGAAGGCAACTATGATCGCCCATCTGAGATGTCAGGGATCGAGTTGCGCTAGTCACTGAAGCGTCGGATGAAGCTGCGCAAAGACTCCCCTGGCTTTTGCATTATCAGGTGCAAGTCGTTGTGCGTTCCAGAGCGTTCATACGTACCACGAAAGTTGGCGATGAACTGGGCCCGCAATTCTGCCCACAATGATATTAACTGAGGTGGAAGGTTGAGCAACCAAGATCTTGCCACACCATCCAGGGTGGTTAGCAAGTAATTAACGGAAAAATTAGCCCAGCAACACCCAATTCGTTGGCTTTTGGTGGTGTGTCTATGACATGTGGGTCCGTCTGTGTCTATGACAGTGGGTCAGGGTGTCATTTGGTGAATCGCGAATTTTAAAGAGTGTCGCTGGGCAAATTCTCCCAGTAATTAACTATCACCTTCTCGTTTCCTCTGGCAGCCCTCATGACTGTAGTGTAAATCTGCAGCCACTCGATGGGATTGATCTTGCCCGGGTATTTTTGACTACGCGCAGCTCGGGGGTGAACGCCTTGCACCCTTCATCGACATCCTCGAGGGTCGTCTGTCGTAGACCTTGTCGTTCTTCTCGTCGAGGAGGGAACATGCGCCGTGTTGGCGAGCGGCCCCTCGAAAGTGGGGACTCGTTTTCCCGCCGCTCGCGATCTTCTTGATCGTGAAGGACGTCACGCAAATCTCATTGATCGTGAGAAATACGATCTCGAAGATTCTCGGGACATCTCTGATGGGAGTTGAAATGAGTTGTCTTGGAAACGCGATGGTTAGAGCTAGCCACCACCGATCTTGCTACTCGATGATGATCGTGGGATGATCCCGATAGCTGGCTTCTGGCGCCCTACTGGCTGGGGTGTCCGAACTTCGAGTTGACTGCTCGAGCGATCTGAACTTGCGCTGCATTGAGTAGAGATTTTATCTGATTGAGCACTAGAGTCATCAGGTTGCCTAGATCTAGTGGTGGAAGAGATTTCAGTAGCATATGAACACACATGACATTTGCCTCAGGGGTGCTGAAGATGTCGCTATTGCAGTTCTGGTGGGACGATGCTCCTGGGGCACGACCAGGCCCACCGTTGTGGTCGAGCTATCGAGGAATTTGCTATCCCTAAAGATCTTGCGCCTGGGTGGGGTGTCGTTAGATCATCGAGATTAAGTTGCTTCGATAGGTTGGCCACAATCCCAATTGTGGCCATAGCTGCTAGATCTCACCGATGATCTATAGTATTAGGAGCAACAACGTTTGCGCCCGCCCGTACTGCAACCGTCACTGCTGTAGGATCTTGAGGCGTGTATAGGGGGATCTGGTGTCCCTCGCCATCTGTGGTGTCTGCCCTTGAATTTCCTTCTTAGAAATTGCCAGTAGTAGCACCATTGCTGGCTCTAACCATAAACACACATCGATCTGTTTGGCTGCTGTTCTGGCTGTTGCAACCGTAGAACCAAGAGAACGGTGTAAGGGTCTGTTTGGGGAACTGTAGCTTTTCTGAAAAGCTACTTTTTAGCTTTTTAAGCTAAAAGGCATCTATAGCTTTTTATAAAAGACCATTTAATAAAAAATTAATTTCCCTCAGCAATAAGATGCAAAAACAGATCTAGTCTAGCTTTCATCTTTTGTTAGTTATACATACCATTTAGCTTATGTCAAAAGCCGCTTAAAAACTAAACTGTTTAGAAGACTTACTGACTTTTTAAATACTGAAGCTAAGCTTTAAGCTGTTTGGGGAACTGTAGCTTTTTTGAAAAGCTACTTTTTAGCTTTTTAAGCTAAAAGGCATCTATAGCTTTTTATAAAAGACCATTTAATAAAAAATTAATTTCCCTCAGCAATAAGATGCAAAAACAGATCTAACCTAGCTTTCAGCTTTTATTTATTATACATGCCATTTAGCTTATATCAAAAGCCGCTTAAAAACTAAACTGTTTAAAAGACTTACTACTTTTTAAATACTGAAGCTAAGCTTTAAGCCCAGCACCAGCCCCAAACAAAATCAGTGCCTAAGCCTAGTAAGGTAATATGTCTTATTTCCTCCGTATCTACACTCAGCTATTATACACTAAAATTTAAGTTTCAAGCTATATTTCACGAAAAGAGTATACATAAATACTCGTAAGTTAATGAATAAAATCATATTAGCAATTAAGAATATACGTAACTCTATTTTCTGTCTCTTAGGGATCCTCACGGGGACGGGCATGAGGTACAATTTCCCCTGCTAGCTTTCGTGGAGCACAGCGGGAATGCTCTAGCTAGGGGTGAAAACGGTACGAAAACGGTCGGTAAATAGTTGTTCCGTTTCCGTTTCCATATTTTATACCGGTAACGGTAACGAAATCGGAAACCCCGAAAACGGAAACGGAAACGGGTAGTGACGGAAACGGATGCAAAACGGAACGGAACGGATACGAAAACGAAAGCGGAAAATTCTACAAAGACGTGATACATGATCTAGTTATACTCTCCATATAACTGCAGATATACTTATTGCTTTAGCTTCAGATCACAGAAAGTAAGTTCACAGGCTTGTGCAAGAAAAGTAGTTCACAGAAGTAATCTAATGGATTCAAACCATATGCGTGCAGTCAGTGTATATGATGTATAAAAAGGAATAATGTAACAAAAAGTTTCAGCAACCTGCTGATTTGTTGTGAAAACCATTGAGCTGGAACCATTGCAGGAATTGAAGAAATTGCTCATGCACACTACTTAGGGAGAACACTAGCATGATAGATATCACTTCATGTTTTGTATCAAAGTAAGATCTTTGGGGCAAATTACTGATGAGCTGACAAATCCACCCCAGCAGTGAACAAAAATGTGAAAAAATTAAAGAATAAATCAAAGTATCAGAGTATCACCATGTCATCCTAATCTTAATCTGATTTCTCTCTGCAGCATAGTCATCAACTCACCACTGCGTTAATTGGCACTATACCCTGCAAATAACCCCTGGAACATGAAGATCCCAAATTTGGCCCTATCATGATGTGAATTTCTGAAATTTCTGGGTTTCTTATATGCTACTCTGATTCTACCCTGCTGACATGTCTAAAAAATTCCTCAATTCTCTTGTGTCATAACAAAGTTTCATCCTCACATGGCCTTCAAATCCAGCCACGTGAAGAACTCCGTGTCCCGCAGCTTCCTGCACCCAGTAACTGGTCGTCGGTTCGTCCCCGGCACCCAAAAAAATCGCAAGAAATTCAGCAAGACATTGGCGCCGAATTTCGAGATGGAACGAGAAGAGAAGAGAAATTTTCGGACTAATTGAGCGGGCGGAGCGGAAGGGGAGTACCTCTGACTTCGAGGATCATGCCTTGGATCGACATGGCGCGGGTCGGATTGGGAGGGAGCAGCAAGGGAAGAAGGGGATCACACAGGGCCGAGGTGGGGAGGAGCCGAACGGAGATGAGAATGACACGAGGACGATGCGCCGCCTGGTGGCTGGAGGGCGGAGGGAGGCCGGGAGAGTACTGGAGATGCGCCGGATGGTGGCTGGAGACCAGGGGTCGAGAGATACACGGGCTCACGGCGAGGTCGGGCGCCGGCCGGTTGGGGAGCTGTGGAGAACTGGAGATGCAGCGGAGGCCGGAGACGCGCCGCCGGCTGGGAGAGACTGGAGGTCGGAGGAGGACTCGGGAGACTGGGTAGAGGAAGCTAGGGTTAGGGCTGGGAGAGACTGGAGGTCCGATTGGTGGGCCGTGGGCGTGGGTTGGCCGCTGGCGTCTGGGGTTGCTGCCTTGCTGGGCCTGATTCAATTCGGAAATTCCGGTTACTGTATACGGAAATTTCCGTTCCGTTTCCGTTTCCGTCGGAACTAGCTCCCCCGTTTCCGTTTCCGTTTCTGAAAAAAAATTACTGTTTCCGTTTCCGTACCGACACTTTCCGATTCCGTTTCCGAAAAAGAGCTTCTGTTTCCGTTTTTCTTCGGAACGGTCAGAAACTTTCCGTACCATTTTCACCCCTAGCTCTAGCTGGCATCGAGGCAGGGGTCCGCCGATCATTCCTCGCACGGTTGCCGTCCCTAGCGCTTACCACTACATCTACTCACGAGCGAAAAAGAAAAAACTAAAAAATTCATGAAAGAATAAATGGTTTCCCCGCATTTCTCATCCTTTCGATCCAATTCTCATCTTCATGAGTCGTCTTGGACCACCTTAACCCTTTTGTATCATGAGACGTGAGCCTGAGGTAGTGAGGTCATTTCACTATTCATTTACTCATAAGGTTCCTGGAATGTTGTATATCTTTATTACAGATTAGAAAGTACATAATCCCATCTGCCCAACCAAATAATCAGAAAGTCATCTTTTGCCTCATCCATTTCGTAGCTGACCATTTTTCCCCTTTCAGAACAGGGCACCCACTGTGAAGACTGTTGGAGTCTGTGTTACCATCTAGTCCCTGGAACAAGCCCAAAATATTAGCATGGTAGTAGGAGCAAAAATTTGTGTAATGAAGCACATAATATTTAAGAAAATGATTGCAACTACTAACAAGGAAATATTATATTTTTCTTTAGGGGGAAAATATTTTATGTTTCGCCCCATGCTTTGATGTACGTTTTGTGCTAGATGTCTAAAAGTAGGGAGAACAACGCACCATGCTCCAAAAGAGCACAGCGTCTCCTTTGTTTGGCTTAACACATAGTCCTCTGACCATCTTTCCTCCACAGCTGCATTCACCTTCTCCTGCCTGGAACAGACGTGAGAGTTGCAGAATAACAGGCAGGCACAACACACAACGCACACCAAAAATCACATAACATCAAAAGATAACCAAAAGCATGCATGCACATTGCTCATGCAAGAACTATATATCCACAATCCCACCTAGATGAGATCCAAATCTGATTTAAAGGGCATTTTAACATCAGCAGATCAACTACTCTTTAATATTTATATTTCATCTAAGAAAACTACTCTGCTATATTAGTTTTCCTAGTTGCACGGCAGTGCCATCAATGCAGTTATAGTGGGTATGTTATAGCAAAGATATCATGCTATAGATGATTTTACTGTATTCCACACTATCATTACACAAATCCTCCTGCGCATTCAATCTGTCTTCCTTAAGCTACCAATAGTTCTTTGTGCCAGTACAGTTACCAGTAGTAGTTAAAAAGATGGTGCTTCTATTTTCTGGAAAATAATACTGTAACAGCCAGAGTGGTTCCTAAGGTAATATTTGATTAGAGGGATATGGTGGGATAGAATGGGACAATCCAACTTGAATGGAATGGTCCTGAATGGGTTGATCCAAGTAGGCTGTTTGGTTGGGGGGATGGGATGATACAAGATTTTGCTTGGGTAGTTATATGGGTGGCACATGATGTGTGTGTGGTGTGTAGACAGTGTTCACTGGATCAAATGAGTATACAGAAAACAAGCACATGTTCGTAAATTGTTTCACCATTTTTACAAATTATATTTTGTGAACTATGGAAACAAAATATGCATGGGTGTGGCACATAATGAAGCGATGACCATATTTCCAGCAGGTACTTGAAAAAAAAACTGGTGTACAATGATCGAACATAAGGTGACTGCAACAAAAGGCACATTTACAGTGTTTGATGTAATAACAAGCTAAGTTGGTATAAATTCAGCTAACCTGAGGAAAGTGGGTTTCACCGCCTTGAACACCATCAGTCAAATACATCAACATTGTAGAAACACGCTGCCCCCCACGTTTGAGGTTGAACTGCAGATTGACCATTTATAGTTTTATTGATTTATATAATTGATTAGAAGTACTGAAGACTGATAGTAATATGTTATGACTAGTCTGGTGATGAATAATAAGGTATAGCTTTACATACAGGGAGTTCAACTTACAGTATCAGCAAAGTAATCATGATGTGGCCTATAATATTGGCTTGGTTCATACCTGTAGTTCTTAAAGTTAATTTCACAACAATAGTCAAGTCAAAGAACTTCAGAAAATTACTGTCAGAATTCAATCTTGTACCGCAATACTTGGATGAGTTCCCCATTTTCTTCAGGTATATGAGAGAATACAGAAATTCGCTTCTCTATAGCCTGGACAAAGCAAAGCAAAGTTAATGGAAGACAGTATTAAACTAATTACGGTTAAAACACACTGTCTCATGTGAATCTGACATGTGATAAATGGTAGATATCATGCAATGCATGATGCATGGTTGGATAGTTTGACCGAGTATAGGTATGTAACAGTGTCGGCAATAGCCAAAATATAGTGCCAGAATAAAGCACATAAATAATTCTGGAATACGCTACTGACGTTTTTGAAAAGCTCATTGAACCTTTTAGACTTGACAGAGTAAGTCCACATTGCTGAACTGCGAAGCTCAGTAGGGTCACATCAGACATAGAGTAAATAAAGTAATATATATTATGACACACAAACCATATTTTAAATCGGAGGCACCTTTACATAAATAGACACTACATGGTCTGTATGTGAAGGATCATTGTTTTATCTGTCATCAACAATGTTATTAAATATATGTTTTGTGTGCCACTGCCGCCATTTTTGGCATTCTGCCAACAGAAGCTACAAATTATATAGCCTAGTTGTTCCATCGATCTAAACATGTTGATTGTAGATAGTGTTACCTTTTGGTAACAGGATTTTATTTAATTACATCCACAAAACAATAAAATAATCTCAAAATTATATCTATATCAAATCTTGGTTCCACTTCAACTAATAGGATGCATTAGTACCTTAATTTCAAACTAAAATTAGGAGTGAAGATAATCTCATACATTCATCTTCATCTTTTGACCTAACAGATAAAATAAAAGGACAAGTAGTTAAATGCCAATCTAGAGGTGGATCATTTCAGATAATGTTGTTTACAAAGATGCAACCATCTTGGGAAACAAATCTTATTTTGACATGTAACTAATAAGCAGAACATGTCTCCTTACTAGCCACACAGCAAACATATGCGTGTACTCTTCTGTTTCACAGAATGACAAAAAAAAAAAAAGATTAAACTCATGTTATGTAACACAAACGGATATTCTTTGTTGCAGAACAGACATATCTGAAGGGCATTAGTTGAATTGTCACAGATTAAAGGGATATTGAACAATAAATGCTCAGAAACCTGGAGTCAAGTATGGCGAATTGACCTGAATAACTGGAAGTTTTCTTTCTTCAGAATTCAGAAACATACCGGAACTTGTGCGAACATCACTTTTTACACCCTGTAGAACATAACAACAGCAACATTATAAATATAGAAAAGACAAGAAAAGCATATATGCAGTTTCAGAAATGGAGAATCACATAAAAGTGAAAAAACCAACAAATGAGTGTTCTACCACCACAAATTCCTCACAACACTTCCAGTGTTATAATTAATCATATAATGATCATATAAAGCAGCCATACACGCACGCCAAAACGGGCAGTGTTCCCTTAGGCGCTAGGCGCTAGTCAAGTGGCAAACCAATGCTTAGTGACTAATCACCACCTAGGCAGCTAGACGGGAGGGAGGAGCCCAGCTGTGGTGACCTGCACAATTAGCCTTGGGTAACAACAGTAACACCGCTATTACTCTAAGATAATTACACGAATCTCGACATACTAGGTAATCAAAACATCGAGCGCACATAATGTTTTAGTAGTTAGTACACCGTGTTCAAATTGTTGCGGCAGAACAATAATTAGGGACTGAAATGGAAACTTTATTACATTTCATGCCACGCAGGGCTATATGTCCAGTAAATTAATTATGCATAAGATCCAAGTACAACAAAAATACAATACAGAGATATTAATTACACAAAAGACCGATAAAGCCGATACACAGCTACTTATCACTTCTATCCCTCCTGGTAGAACTCAGCCGCCTCGTCAAACCAACCAAACGCTTGAGCACCAAAGCCATTGTCTATAAAAGGGGGATTTAGCAAGACTAAGTACAAAAGTACTCAGCAAGCATTAATAGCAAAATGCAATAGATGAATTTTCTCTCAATCCAGCCAAAGTCCAAATAATGATCACCTTCCCTCAAAATCCATTTTTACAGAAATTAAATTTTTAGTTTTCTTTAAGGGTTGTCCATTTTAATTATGAAAACAGCTACTATCACTCGTATATGAGACAAAATTAGCTTCCGTAGCCTCCAATCCAGGAAACAAGTATGAATTAATGATTTTAACCCTGCGCAGGCTCGTATCATTTTTAGCCATATCGACTCCATCCTGTGAGGCCCCAGAACGTTTATCACTAATCCAACATTAGATTTCCACCCTTGTTACTCGATTCGAGAACACCTATCCTAGGCTATCTCACCAGACTTGCAGTTACAGTTGTACTCCAGCTACCCATCGGCAGTAACTCCACCCATGGCTTCAAATATACCACCACAATATTCGCGCCTCTCCGGGACTCCTGGCATACCTGGATTTGCACACTAGTTATCTACTCATACCTAATATAGAGATCATAATACCTTCATAGGACAACCTTTTCTAACCGATTTCACTCACTATGGTTGATACTGGAAACATGGCTCATTGTCCGAGTGTAGTTGTTTTGACCATTTATTATAGCCTATGTAGAGGACCCTACCAGCTATTCCCTTCTCATCGGCGCCCTCTACCCACCATAATAAACATACACCAATCATTCTATTAACTAAATGAACCAATCAACTACCAAATCCAATTATCAATCCATTTCTCAACCATTCCTTCCAACCGTATCCAATTTAATATTATCATTTATAATGTAAGTTTCCCATGCAGTGATGATATATATGTAAGTATGTAAAAGCAGTTGAAAACCTTTAATTAAAACATGATCAAAGGAAGCTTGCCTGGATTAGGATTAATATACTCGGCCTCACTCATATTTGGAAAGTGGCCTTTTGCTGGATTCAGTTCAGTTCCTGAAATCATAGAGTATTAAATCTTAGTCTCATCACCTCATTTTCTCTGGACTCGCTCTGGCTCTCTCTCGCTCGCTCTCTCAGCTCTCCCTCTCCCCTCCTCTACTCATCGGTTTGCTGCGACTTGGTCCCGACTCCAAATTTAGTTTAGTCCAATTTAGTTATTAGATTGCAAACATATTCTCTAGCCCATCAGATTCACATTTTCATAAATGGGACAACATAATCTTCAATGAATGCATGTATTCTTTTTTTCCTTATCTGTTGATATGATTTTAGAGTTAAAATGGCTATAAGAGCTCTTCTCTTGTGTGAACCACCATGGGCTCGGTCAGCCCCAAGGCTAGCCTCGCCTACCTTGGCTCTGGCCTCCATCGCAGCCCCCTGCTGCGCCCTACCCTAGCCTCGTCCCCGTGAATGGGCCGCCTTGCCTGAGCTACGGTTTTTCCCCCTTTTCCAGCTTTCGCCGAATCCCTCACTCCTCTCCTCGTGGCTCAACTCGGTTCTGCTTCTAGGGTTTCTACTGCATTTTACCTTTTTGGATTGTGGTCTACCTCACTAAGGTGCACTAAGCCATCCTTGGGTTTATTGGTTCACTAAAGAATGCTAGCCTCAGGTCTGTGATGATTCTAAGGTTGATGCTCGGGTTTGGACGGTGCCGCGATGACACCCTTAATTTGCCGTGTGCCGGGAGCATGAGCAAATTATTGGGCACACACGGCGCAACCCGACTGCATTAACCGACTGAGACCACTAATTTATCTATTGCTTTTAGTCTCTAATTCTTGCTAATGTTGCTCTATGTTGCTGCTATGGCTATGGATGTGAGGATTACCTAAGATGTGGAATGAAGGAAGGTGGGGGTGATCTGGTTGTGATGCAAAGAAAATTGGTGGAGGTGATGTTGATGCTGATGGAGAGGTGGCCGATTCCTTATCTTGCTTCTCGCCTCCCTGGTTGGCCTTCGGCTTGCCTCTAGTGCTTGGCCCTCCTCCTCCTAGCTCCTCTTCTTAGCTCCTAGGTTTCAGTCTCCTAGTTGCCTTCTTAACTGTGCTCGGCTTGCTCTCTTGCCTATGCTTGGTGGTTTCCTGGTTGTCTCTTTTGCCTTGGCTTTGGAGTGGGGAGAATGGGGGAAATGAACTAGGCTGTGCTCTGGGGCTTGGCTCTGGTTCCTTGCACTTGGTCTGGAGTGAGAGGCTCAGGGAATGAATGAGCTGTGCTACTCGGCTGGAAGTGGCAAGGGGAAATGAATGGATGTGCCTTGGCCTTATCCTTTTCACTGTGCTCTATTTACCTTTTCACCCTAAGTCTTTTATTGGTCTACAATGGGAGGTTGTGCTATTACTTGGGCTTCTCTAAGGATACCCGCAATCCTACCAGATTTATTACTAATTGCCGAATGATGAAACCCGAGTCTAGCGATAGGTGCCGATATGGCCCCGACGGATCAGTTATCTGGATGAGCGATACCCTCGCCTGCATGTCTGACAGCAATTCTCGAAAATCCTTACTTTTTGTTACTCCTACTTTACTATTTTACTGATGTATAATATTGGTTATCAAGTTTAATTGCCTGTTATCTTCTTGATTGAATGCTTGACGATTTTATTTGCTTAGTTTAAGTTTCAGGGTCCTTACACCAGCACCTAGGGAACAGTGAAAACAGGCAGTGTTCACCATGGCGCTAGGCACTAGTCAAGCGGCAGACCATTGCCTAATCGCCGATTAGGCAGGCTATGCGGCCACCTAGGTGGGATAAATTAGCCTAGGTGGCTAAGCGGGATGGTGGAGCCTAGCAACTAGGTGCCGCCTACGAGCTAGGTGGCCGCCTAGGAGAGTAGGGAAAACAGGTGTTAAAATCCTTCATTTGCTCTATTAAAAGAGTAAAATAAATCGACTTGTAACTAAATCACAAAGAATAGTATATAATGGAAACAGACAAAATAGGTCATACTAATGCTAAGCTCGAAGAAGCAAGAGAATAGTGCTGACAGGAATCCATGCAAGACCTCCAAGCTCACAAGTAAAATATTCCTAGTATAACCAGGTCAGGTTAAAAAATGGAGTTAGATTTTGCTGTCATTTTTCCCCTTAATAGTGCTCTCAGGTGTAGAAGTGTACAAGTTAGACACAATATTAAGAAATACAAATGAAGACAGAAGGCTTCCACGTTGCCAACTAAAATTTCACCTTTGCAGGTCTGCTGATTAAATGGAGAAAATGCCTACTCGGTACTGAGAGACAGAGAATAGGACATGCTATAAATTAGAAGCCCAACCACATACTTTTCCTGTTGCGACGTCCACAACAGTGGAAACCTGGAGTCTTGGTCTAGCAATTACTCTTAGATAATCACATTCCTGTAAAGATTAGCCAAAAAAACTCAGCAACAGTGGTTTTGCCTATTTTCCATTGTATTTGTGTATATGTACATAATGTTACCGCCTCAGGCTTACAGTTTTGCTTTGGAAATGGCAAGGACAGAATGTGGCTTAAAAAAAACTATAATCACAATAAATGACTTAATTGTGGAATACAAAAGTTGAGGAGACTCATTTAGCTCACACTCAACCCAATTACCAGAGAGAGGGCCGAACCTCTGAACTTAGAAAATTATGGAAAAGAATTATTCGTGGTGTCCAGCTGAGGACTTCAGGCTTCACCTACACAATATAAACACATAGATTTGCTAAGAAAAACAGAAGGTAGTGAATGCTACCAAAATGTGCCCATTTGGACTTTTGCTAAGAAAAACAGAAGGTAATGAATGCTACCAAAATGTGCTCATTTGGACCTTTTCAGTTTGAGTGCGAATCAAATTGTACATCTCTTGTAACGATAAAAGAAAGTTCTAAAAAAACTAATCCATAACACGTAGTTAGCTCATAATTGAAAAAGATGCATGCATAATTAATACAGGCATAATCAGACTTAACATGCTGTCACTGTTATCCAATCATTTGCACACGAATCAAAATTAACTTGCTATACGATTTGCATGTGGTGCATTTGATAGATAAGTTTCTTTTGAACCATGCAACATGATCAACATCTAGTCAAATGTCATAAAAGTCAGAAAAGTATCCACAAAATGGTATTGAGAAATTGGAAAAAAATATAATAAGCCACTTTGTACACATGAAAGAAAAAACTTCATATAGAGCAAATTACGGTATAATAACCACACAAAAAATGTGCAATTTATGCTTCAAGACCAAAATGATGAATCAAACATCACACACCGCGACTTTTCAATAAATATTGATGTGGCAAATTTATCAAGATAGTTACAACTAACCACTTGTGCAAATAGAAAAAAATAGATCACAAAATAGAAAATAAAACATAAAATTATTTATTTGTCAAACTTGCATAGTGACTATGCTGAATTGCTAACCTCTCTTCCAAAATTTATTTGATATTTCTGGAAAAAATGATAGTTCATCTGACGATGTCCCATGAATATAGACTAGATTAATGAAGCCACTTAGGGTGGATTGCAAGAACATAAGCCAAAAGCGAAGTCTACATTCATACAAAATTATGGAGAAGGCATACAGCTAAAGCCTGTAAATGATAGCAGAACTTACGTAACCAAGCCGAAGAACAACTGCTTCTTGATCGTTGTCCAAATGCATTGTATCTGCCATGCAGAACACCTAATATTTGGTTACACATGCTCACTGAGGAGTAAAATCTGTTCCTTTCACTTGAGGGCTTTATGGAACAGGATTTACTAGGATGCAACCCTATGCTAACTGAATATCTAGGATTAACAGGCATTTGATTTGACATAAAAAAAGGACAGGAATTTCCAGTAATGCAAAATGGCTGGGCAATGGCAAACATAATGCTGCAGAAGATGAGCCTGTTCCAGTTATATCAGAAGAAAAGCGAAGAGAAAATGGCACATATATATTGTTGGAACGCAACAAAGATAGGGAAGATAGACATACGGGAGTGGTCATCTAGCCGGTGGAAAAATGCTAACTGAAGCAAAGAGCCTGCATTTGTGGAAAGAAAGCAAGATGAAACCAAAATATAATTGTTGAAGCAGCATATATAATCGGTACACAAATAATCGAAGAGCCATTGTGGAGAAGAGGGCAGCATGAAACTAAAACATGATGGTTGAAGCAATAAATCTAATCTTCATTCAGATCTGACAAATTAAAGGAGATATTCAACCTTTACATTATTGGAGCACATATAGCTCCACATGGGAGCAGGAGAATATTTCAGAATACAACAGTGTTGTACACATATACAAAATGCACATGGCACAATGTATAATCTAATATACATCTGATATGGTTTTACTTGGAATATGCTGGGTCACACTGCGCCATATTGACTTTGGACATCGGAATGAGTTTATCTCTTTATTAATAGTAGGTGTTTGAGCCATGCTAGTAGGTGTTTGAGATACGCATGCCCAAAGGCTCTAACTTAGCAGGTTTTCAGCTATGAGCCTATGACTCGACCCTAGGTGTGGGCATTCGGTTTCTTCGGTTTACTCAGACTGTTTATCTGATAAAAAAATATTTCAGTATTTGAAAGTTGATCACTGAATTAGTCAAACAGAAATAATAAACTGATCTAATTAACCGATTAGTTTGGTTCGGTTAATTCGATAATTCAGTACCGTAATACACAGCACTGACCAGAACGAGTATCCACAATGATAACAGAATACGTAATGATTCAACAATACAGCAGATGGTCTGTAGCATAGTGACAAAGATTCATAGCTCAATATGTAAGTACAAAACTAGCAATCGCTGCTCAAAGTCTCAGATTCTCACATTCCAAAAGCTAAACATGAAACAAACATGACCAGTCTCATACTCTTGTACTTGGACACTCGAAAATGTGAGTACACCAACATGTACAGGACAGACAAGGATACAACGCAGCGTGAAGGACCTTTTTTTCAAGAACCCGCAGGAGATCTGCGTCTCTTTGTATTAAGAGAAAAAAATGAATAACAACGAGGCAGACAACAAAGAACAAGAGGACAAACAACAAAAAGTAAACTTAACGAATAACAGCTGCTGCCTATCAGCTGCAGCATAAAGGACCTGAAGCAAGAGCTCAGGCACTTGATAAAAACGAATCCAACAAAAGCACAAATACGAGCAGATTAACAAGTTCTGTTTTTATGGCTTATATGGTTTATGCAATATGGAAACCGCACTGAACACTGAAAAGCGATTAGCGCAGAAATTGCTATCGCACCGAACACCGCAAGACAAATAAGGCCATAATTTCATTCATTTGTTTCGGTAATTCCGTTTCGGTAAAATTACGCCCACCCCTACTCAACCCCCAAACCTAGTCCAACAAAACTCACGATACACATAGCACTCACTCAATGACTCACATCACTACATCCTTGCACGGTTCATACATTGCATGTGGAAGCATCGGGCATTAATGCACCGTGGATGTCAGGATGCCAAAACAAACCAAGCTTTCGACACCAAGTTCAATTCCCTCCAACTGATCTTAGATTAGTCAAATCGAGTTCAATCTAGGTATCGGAAGCAGCCTAAGCAACCTGATTCGGATAATAGTTCCCCAATGCAGCCACGTACACTACCGAATTTTCGGTGATTTCCCCCACGAAGCCACGCTTATCACCATTGGAGCCCAAAGGGGTCAAATTTAGCCGAACCTAGCGGTTTCTTCGGATCTGAACAGAATATACTCGCCGTGCCCAAATCAAGAAACGGAACACCGCATCGAGCAAATTCGACAGCATAGACCAACACCACGCAAGCGCAAGATGCGGACTCCCAAGTCCAAATCTACAAACACGGTAACAGCACGCCCTGATCCAACTCAACAAGGGTTCCGCAGAACCCGAGGCCTAACCAACCAAGCCAGAGGCAAGGGGAGAGGCGGCGGGAAGCGCACCTAGGATCATGCCGAGGGTGACGAAGGTGAGCAGCGGCAAGAGCCGACGCGCACGCCACCGCGCCATCCGAGCCGACGCGCCCCGTGTCGCAACGCCGGGGAGGTTGAAGGCTTGAAACGACGAGGGAAGCAAAAACACCCGTGAACCCGGCCGCGTGCACCGGTGATGGGTTTTTGGTCGAGAAATCACGACGGACTGGGGGCTTTCTGCTACTTCACTTGCTGCCTTTCCTGGTCGAGTCCGCCCGGCGGCCGGCGCGACTACCGCGTCGAAATTGGACTGGTCAGCGTTTCGGGTCATTTTTCTCGCATGCTCACGGCCGGACTTGGCTTCGGTCACAACCCGACCTTGACTGGCTGACTCCACGTACGACACGTCACCAATTCGCCTACTTTTGTAAGCAACTCGATACTCCTACGACCTTCCGTTCCGTTTAACCGGCAGGTGGGACTCTCCGCACGCACGTACGTGCACGATGACCGACGGCGTACGTGAGTGTGACTACGTATCGAGGGCAGCAGGGAAAATCTTCTGCCGGCACACCGTGTACGACGACGCGACGGGGGACGAAGCGCGGATGATCAAGACGCTGCGGTGCACCTGCCGCGGCTGGCCCTAGCCGGAGGATGGCGCTGCTGTGCGCGTTGCACCAGCTCGGTGACGACGACGTGCCGCCCGGGACGGAGGGACACCACTGGCCGTGGCCGAGGAAGGGGTCGTGGGTCGTCGTGCCGAGGCCACGGGTGGAGGCGGCGTTCGCCGGGTACACAGTGACGATGCGCACGCGCTTCTCCGTGGCGGACTACTACGGCTAGGCCTAGCTAATCGAGGCTTGGAATGCGTGCGATGTACAGAATCTATAGGGCGTGCCGTGTACAGGTTCAGAACACTGTGTTGCTATTACGTCTGGTTGCATCATTGATTTGCGTAAATGTCAGATCGAGATTTCCTTGTGAATAATACACAGAAAAAGTAAGAACATGAGAAATAAATTTAACAGAAAAAACCCTTCTAAAAAATCAAAAGCGCACAATGACTTATCTCTGTATCAGAAACTTTTGCTATGAACTATATGGATATATTTATAGTGATACATAACATAGGAGTAGATTTGAGATAGACTAAGACATAAATTCGTATCACACTCAAACTCAACAATTTCCATCTTGAGACGAATTCCTCCTGTGGCCAAAGTGTAATGCAAATATCTTTGAAATAAATCATCATGAACACATAGTGCGCCCAAAGTCTTAAGGATTTATTTGAACAACAAAAACTGGAACAAGCTTATCCAAATGCTTCTCGCGAAGCGAGGTTGAGCAAATCACCAGTTGGTTCAAATATATAGCTATTAACAAAACAGGCGAATGAATATGGATCTTCAATAATTCATAATCTCAGTAATGTCTTAGTCTATGAAATTGACTTCCTAAAACAAATACTCAATCATTTAACGACATAACCCGAAACATCACGTGTAATGCTTAATAGAGAGCAAAGAACTCACATTATGTATATTTCATATACTCCATCTAGAACACAAAATTTAGTAAACAATGCTTATTAAAAGAGCAACTTGTACGTATAGTCATCATTAGGGGTGGCAATGGGGACCCGTTCCCCGATCCCCGGCGGGGAATTCCTCTATTAGGGGACGGGTATGGAAAGAAATCGTCCCTCGCGTGGATGGAAACGGGGAAAATTATTCCCCCGTCGGGGATGGCGGGGATAGGGCGGAATTTTTTCTTCAGGGGACCGATTGGATCCAAATTTAGTTTAGTCCAATTTAGTTATTAGATTGCAAACATATTCTCTAGCCCATCATATTCACATTTTCATAAACGGGACAACATAATCTTCAATGAATGCATGTATTCTTTTTTTCCTTGTCTGTTGATATGATTTTAGAGTTAAAATGGCTATAAGAGCTCTTCTTTTGTGTGAAATTTTCACGGGATGGGTCTCGACAGGCCCGATACCTTAACGGGATGAGGACGGGGGATTTTCTCCCCCGAGACGGGGAACGAGGACGGGAACAGAGAGGCACTCCCCGACGGGGATTGGCCCCGTTGCCCCCCTAGTCATCATGTACGTTAAACTGTCAACTTCAAAGATAATTAAATTCCATAATATGATTGTAATTGCTCTTGTAAAACTATCAAGATAAAAAAATTTATACCGTCAATGGAATATAAATTGTAGTAAACCCCTCATATCGAACTGTGACAATTAGACAATATAGTAGTATTTACGCAGAAGTAAACTACTTATTACACTTCAATCATTCATCTCAAACTGATATTGGAACAAAACCTTCACTTTTAAACATTAAACTTTGAAGAGTTGGAGCCATAAAATTCTTGATAATTAATGTCGACAAGGCATAATGATCGCACAAACCATCCAAAATTGCAACATATGCAAATGGTGATTGAACACCAAATTCAGTTGTCTCCTCAACTGATATTATTTTTTTCTTAAAGTCTCCTTGATCAAGCGTATCCCAAATTAACTCATTATGTTTTAAAAACCCGCAACTCCACCTTAGACTCTATACATGTAGATCTTACCGTAGTAACCTATAGTAGATAATGGATCGTCGACATAATTATCAATGATTAATCCTGCATGTATGCCGTCAATAATAGGCATAGTGGCCTGAATTGCAATGAAATCAACCTCCAATAGAAGCAATACGACGATTGATTGTAACAGAAAATTGTCAACGAAAATGGCGTAGAGTGGCACCAAGGTATGGCGTTGAGTGTTGCTAGCGATGATATTGCCAAAATTTTGGTGCTAGAACAGTCGCTGGAATGAGCGTAGGTCAACACTCAGTATAAAATCAAATCGTGGAGTGGAGTTGAGAAGAGTTTAAAATTGCTGAGTTGTGGAAATTGACGGATGTACAAATCTCTAGTACACTTCACATGCACATGAATTGAAATTTGTTGCACCAAAAAATGTGACGACAGATTGATCGGCTCAAACACGCGTGAACACTAGGTTCCAGAGGTTTGACGCATGCCAGCCAATTTGATCCTGCAAACGGCAAGATAAATGGAAAATACGCTCAAAGCCGATCTAATGTGTCAGTAAGGATCTAAACAGCTATACAAAGCCGATTGAATCAAAAGTAACGATAAGTTTAAACAACCTATTAGGGCTGATTAAATGATTGATAAAGGTTTATTTTTTCGAAAAAGGCGATGTGCAATCGGAGAAAATCAAACCTGGCGTAATTGAAAAAGATCAACAATCAATGATGCACAACTTTATTGATCAAAATTGAATTACAAAGAAGATTCTAAATTACAAAGTGTCGACGATTCAGGAACCAGTCCCCCGCCGAGCTTACTTGTTGAATGAGGGATCAACCTAAGGCCCCTTTTCCGCGAGGGGTATAGCGTCCGAGGTCCTACCGAGCTACGAACGAGGTGGCCAAGACAATCACAGGCATGAGGGATCGTTTTCTCTCTAGTTCGGGCCTCTCGCACGGGAGATAACAGCCCTACGTCCAGTGGTTGCACTGATGTGTGAAGGTGGTTACAAGTGCTGTATACAGGCAAGAATGTAAGTTTAGTGGAGAGAGCCTAATGGAAAGCAATGTAACTGATCTCTTGCTCGACGCGTGCGTGAGTCATTGCGCGCCACCACCCGGCACCATGCGACGTGGATGCAATGGCGTAGATTGCCGGGCGCGCAGACCACGGCAATTGTCGCGATTAATACCACGTCCTCTTCGTGGACCGTGCAGCTTTTGGGTGATCTTCGAGGCATCTTCGGCGGACCGGGTCGCCAGGTCACGGACCCCCGAGCAAGCATGCTCGGGGTAGGGGTGCTTGACGAAGGTCGGAATGCCCGGGGGACCCTACGTAGGGACGACGCCCGAGCACGAGCATAGTTGCCGCCGGCCGGGTTCCAATGGTTGTTTATGGGCAATAACTAATCCCCGACAGCTAGCCCCCGAGGCTAAAGGGGGAAATTCGCCTCGCCGAGGCGTCCGCCTTAAGCCTCCAGAATCTTAGAGAGGGATTGGTGCCCTGCGGTGAAGGGCTACATGGCACCGAGCAACGCTTGCTCGGGACGAGGATCTTTGCGGTGAAAGGCTACCGTAGCATCCGAGCAACGCTTGCTCGGGAACGGGGATCTTTGCGGCGAAGGGCTACCGCAGCATCCGAGCAACGCTTGCCCGAGAACGGGGATCTTTGTGGCGAAAGGCTGCCGCAGCATCCGAGCAACGCTTGCTCGGGAACGGGGATCTTTGCGGCGAAAGGCTGCCGCAGCATCCAAGCAACGCTTGAAGCAACGCTTGCTCGGGAACGGGCGTGTTTGCCCAAGGATTTACCCGGGCAACTCCTTGGAAGCGATGGGGGAAACCGCGACGGTTCCTTCTCAGTGAAGCTTTTGCAGGTACGACTCTGACAGTTTTTGGAGAACCGCGCCACCGTAGGGCGGTTTCGGGGACTGAGCCGCCACGCGTTGGCCATCAGCACACGGAACGGTTTTCCCGCCCACTCGACTTCTCCGCCTATAAATATCAGGCGGGAACAGTCTCTGGAAACTTTTCCCCCCACGACTCGTAATTAGACTTAAGAAAGCGCTTCATCCTTCAACTTTCTTCCGGCGCTCCTACGCTCTCTCCGCCAACTCCTTCCATGGCGAAGTTCGGCGCGAGCAAGGCCACTGCGGAGAGGCTCCGGGTGCTTCAGGACTTCGGGTTCCTCGGCGTCGGCACTTGGCGGCTTCTCAAGGCAAAGAGCGGCGCCCGCTGATAGCGAGATCGTCACGTCGAAGCCGTATTCATCATCAACGGGCTCCAGATGCCCGAGAGCGAATTCTTGGAGACCGTACTCCTAAACTGTGAGTGCGAGCTTACCCATTTGAACCCCAACTCCATCCTTGTCTTGACAATCTTCGCCCATCTCTGCGAGGGTTTCGTGGGCGTCCTCCCTACGCCAAGCCTTTTCTTTCATTTCTACTCCTTGTTCGTCATCGGGCACCACCGTCGGCTCCGTAATTCCGCCTTGGGCACCCTTGCATCTGAATACCCCCTTTCTCCCTTAAGGACTCGTGGCCGGATGGGCCAAAATCGTTCTATCTGCGGAAGGCGGAGGAGCACTGCGCTACACCGAGACGGCAGCGCCACGCCGAGGT
>CM070507.1:34400742-34515255 GCA_036346375.1 Guadua angustifolia
GGGAAAGCACAGCAATTGATTGCGCAATTAGCTGTCCACAGTCCTAATGAAGAAGGATTTGAATTGAACCAGGGCATTATCTGGTAGAAAGGCAAAATTTGGATTGGGGAAAACTCAGCACTTCAAACTAAGTTAATCTCTGTGTTCCACTCTAGCGCGATTGGGGGACATTCAGGCATGCAGGCTACCTACCAGCAATTAAAGAAAGTGTTTAGATGGAATGGCATGAAAAAAGGAGTGGAAAGCTTTGTGTTGCAATGCAGTGTCTGTCAACAAGTGAGAGTGAGCGACAGAAACCAGCTGGTTTGTTACAACTGTTGTCGATTCCTTTAGTTAGCTGGCAAGATTTAACCATGGATTTCATCGAGGGGTTACCAATGTCTGAAGGTTGCAATGTGATCATGGTGGTGGTAGACCGTTTCTCAAAATATGCACACTTCATAGCCCTACGCCATCCTTACACTACTCAGAAGGTAGCTCGAGTGTTCCTGGAGCAGGTGGTTAAATTACATGGGGTACCTCGCACCATCACTTCCGATCAAGATCAGGTGTTCACTAGCATCTTCTGGAGAGAATTGTTTAAGGGGTTGGACACCAAACTGCAGTTTAGCACCGCATACCACCCACAAACGGATGGACAGAGCAAGTGGGTCAATCAGTGTTTGGAGATGTACTTGTGTTGTGCCATGCATTCATCACCGGGGAAATGGAACACTTGGCTGGCATTAGCCGAATTTTGGTATAACACAAACTACCAGACTTCATTGGGTTGTTCTCCGTTCAAGGCATTGTATGGTGGTGAGCCGAGCTATGGTGCCATGCTTCATGCTGATTCTATGGCACCAAAGGAAGTGCAAGAACTGCTACAGGACCGGTAGAAACACAATGAAATGTTGAGGCAGCATTTGGCAGCGGCTCAAAATTGAATTAAGCTGCAGGCAGACAAGAATCGTCAGGACCGACAATTTCAGGTAGGGGAACAAGTACTCCTGAAATTGCAACCTTATGCTCAATCAACTGTGGTAAACAGGTCATGTCCCAAGCTAGCATACTAGTATTTTGGTCCATTCACAGTAGAGGAAAAAATTGGAGCACCAACCTATCGTCTGAAATTGCCGGAAGGGAGTCAGGTGCATCTGGTATTTCACGTCTCCCAGCTGAAAACTTTTCATCCCGATTATTCCCCAATCTTCGCAAAAATACCCAAGATGGTTGAGCTGGACGTGGATTGTACTGAACCAGAGCAGATTCTTGAGAGGAGGATGGTTAAAAAGGGGAATTCGGCGGTGGCGCAAGGCTTGATCAAGTGGAGAGGAATTCCAGTGGAAGCGGCAACATGGGAAGACCTCAATGTCCTCTGGAATCGGTTTCTGACGGCCTCTGCTTGGGGACAAGCAAAATTTCCAGCGGGGGGTGATGTCACAGTTGGCTGCGATACAGGCAACGACAACGGGGAGATTCAGCGTAATGTCGGGTAAGGAGTAGGAGGACAGCGAGAAGAGGCGTTGCGAAATGTATGGAGTTCACCGAAGCCGGCAGGACTTAGAACTGAGCGACGACTTTACTTAGAAGTGTGCGGTAGTTTTTGTATAGTAATTACCGACAATTGAAATGGTAATTGCGGGCAAGAGTGCATGGTTTGGGGAAGGGGTATAAAAGGACTCTGTATCGGACATTCTGGAGACTACGAATGATATGAATAGAATCTAAATACTGGTTCTTCTTACTCCCCACGCAACTTCCTTCCTGTGTTGCCAAGGTCTCACGTCTAGATTGAAGCTAGGCCAAGGGACATTACATGAGGTGGACCGAAGTGTGTGGGAACGAGCTGCCGTGGTTGGCTGGGCTAAGCCACTGGGGTCACTTCTTCACACACATGGGCATGTATATGGCCTGGACCGAAAGCCCGTTTTGGATTTTTTTTTTATGGGGTAAGTTTAGCTTCTATCCCAACAAAATCGTAAGTCTGGTCCCTCTTGACCGTGGCGGGTAAATACTGCACTCCCATATGCGTCAGGTCCACCTTGCCGTGATAATTAGGTTGTAATTACTAATTAGCATCATGGGTCGTGCCAATTCTCGTTTAGAATTTTTAGAACTAATTGATTTTCAAGGACTTTAGGAGTAAATCAGGCAGTGGTGTATTAAATAGATGTGGATAACTTTATTTTTTCAAACAAGATCAAGATCCTTGAAACCCTTTATATGGTATGTTATGGCCTTTGGAAGTCTACTGTTCCGCAGATCGTCTACAGTCGAGTGTTGTTGTGGTTCTAGATGTTTTAGGCCTGAAGATGATCGAATTATGTTTGTACAATAACTAGAGATCTGTCAATAACTTTATTATATTTCAGTGGAGCATGATTGCAATGAGGTAGAACCTTCTTCGATGAATTAACTATTGTTTGTCTTCCTGGAAAATTGCTTGACAACGACGACAAGAAGATTAAGAAACATGATGTTCTTGTGGAATCTTTGAATCTGAAATTGCTAGACTTAAATCTTTAATTCCGATGATGATGCTTGTAAATCATGTGACTTAATGGTTGACGACTGATTGTGTTAGGAAAGAACATGTTTCTTTGTTAGAACAAGTGAATGTTAAAAGAAGATGAGAAATATGTTAAAAGGGCAATTGTCAGCTGTTGATTTGCATGATACAACTCATTGTTCTAAATGTGCTATCGCTGAATTGAAGTTGCATGATGCAAATGCTAGGGTTTCAAAGTGAGTGCTATGCTCACTCATGAAGTTCTCTCATGCTCAACTTGGGCAAGATGGAAAGGAAAAGTGGCGTTCCATGTAATAATGTTTAACTCTTCCGAAAGGTTGATTACTTGGAAAAATCTTTAGTACGGTTCATTTTTGAAAGAAAAACCTAAACATGATTTTGGATCAATCAAAGTCGGAACTCATCACAAAGGTTTAGGTTTTGATTCTTATGCTCATCATAAATCACATGACTCCAATGTATGAAGACACTTGAAAGTGGAAAATTCTAAATTGTCAATGAGCCTAAGAACTTCTTTCAAGTCTTCTGATTGGTGCCACTTCTACCATGGTGAATGCAAATGTTATTGTGGGACCTAAAGCTAAAAATTATGTGAGTAAACTTGCACTTATTGTGGTAGAGATGAGACACCTAGTGATTTTGCTTTAGACTAGCCTTTGGATTTTTAAAAGGGGAAGACTAAGGCTAGGTCTAATTTAATGAAGGCACATTTTACTCCTCATTTTGTGCCTAGGGTGATGCAAACACCTTTTGTTGGCAAGATACCGAAAGGGCAATGTGATTTTGTGAACAAGCATACTCGGCATTGTGCCTAGGGTGATTCAAACACCTATTTGTTTGCAAGAAACTTAGGAAAACAGATGATTGTGTGAGCAAGCATACTAACTATGTTTTCAACGATCAAGTCCTTGTACTCTTGATCTGGATTCTTAAATGCTTTATTTCTAATCCGATCGCTAAGGCCTCGACATCTTCTTTGCTATTAGTTTTTGGAGAATGGGTTGGAGATTGAGCTTAGTGGATCTTGGTCTTTTGCAAGATGAGATCAAGACTTGGATGGTTCTCACCCTTGAGATGGTTTCAAGGCATATGCAATAATTCTTCATCTATTTTGTGAGCTATTTTTTACACTCATGTCTTTACATTCACAGATATATAATTGTGGCATGAGATGAGATAGTTGTTCATATGCTCATGTGTATCTCTGCATGTTAAATAATGTTATATCTTATATCATGCCTTTCATGCTCTAACTTATTTGTCATGATTCATGCTTATGGTGACTCAAATATCATGATAACTCAAGCACATGTATATCATCATCTCTCTCTGCCTATTTCATTGGTTATCCATTTGAGGAGTTAATGCTTTTGGTGAAAGTTTCTTTTGGTTGCTTTTTGGGAGGTTTGTTCTTTCGTTTTTTTAAAAAATTCCTTTAGGTGACAATTTTGTCAGTTTTTAAGATGGTTGTTTTAAGGGGAGTTCTTTGAAATTTTTGTAATATTGTGTAACATGTTTTTTGGTTAACTGTGTTCCTCAAATGAAAAATGCAGACTCAGTTTAATTTATTAGAGCATTGTATTTCATACACATATGTCATTTGAAGCCATGTTTATGCTACTAGGGTCTTTGCAACTTCTGTTATAAACATATATGGTGTAGTTTATGTCATGACTTTTTAAATGGAATGTCAACAGATTAAATCTTGTCATGGTTAAACTTTCTTGTCTATCTTGATCCTGTGGACAAGTGCAAATATGAAAGTTAAGTGCTAAAACTCAAAAAGTGATTGTTGATAAAAGCAAGATCAAGGTTATGTTTTTGAGACTTCTTCTTATCAGCGCTTATCATTGCACTATGATATGAACTTGGAAGAGGTTGTGTATGACCGAA
Source organism: Guadua angustifolia (assembly GCA_036346375.1). Classification (NCBI taxonomy): domain Eukaryota; kingdom Viridiplantae; phylum Streptophyta; class Magnoliopsida; order Poales; family Poaceae; genus Guadua; species Guadua angustifolia. Next base: position 34,405,148 of record CM070507.1, read on the forward strand.
ACCATGAAACCTTAAGCTTGTGATTGCTTGGCATGGTTGAAAAGTAAGTAGATGGTGCATGTAATTCCTTGCAATTGTTATTGTTGCAATCAAAGTAATGAATCAGTTTTCTTTAAAAAGCACAAATAAAGTGCACAAAAATTCAATGTTTTCAAGTTTTAAGATTGTTGAGAAAGGGAGATCATGCCATGCAAAAAATCGTTAATAGTACTTGATTTCTAGTTATGCTTACTCTACATTGTTTATGTGTAGATTTGAGCGTGCCAATTCTCGTTTAGAATTTTTAGAACTAATTGATTTTCAAGGACTTTAGGAGTAAATCAGGCAGTGGTGTATTAAATAGATGTGGATAACTTTATTTTTTTCAAACAAGATCAAGATCCTTGAAACCCTTTATATGGTATGTTATGGCCTTTGGAAGTCTACTGTTCCGCAGATCGTCTACAGTCGAGTGTTGTTGTGGTTCTAGATGTTTTAGGCCTGGAAGATGATCGAATTATGTTTGTACAATAACTAGAGATCTGTCAATAACTTTATTATATTTCAGTGGAGCACTTAAACACTTAATTTGACAGGATAGATTAAAATATATCAGATTTGTAAGCTTGTTGTCCAGTGAACTGTCGTGATTGGGCAGTGTCGTAGAGTACTTTACAGATTAAACATAGTAGATGGCTAAATTAAGGTTTTTGATAATTATGAATAATGTAGATAATTATTTAAGATTTCTATAGAGTGCAAGAACACTGAATTGGTTAAGTGGTTTAAAAGTTATGGCTTTGGAAAGGTGACTGCCAGAATTTGGTCTAATTGGTCGCAGTTACGTTAATATGTTTATTTTGCCTAATAGATGGTCAAAGTAAATTGTGTCTATAACTAGGAAAAACTAGATAATTTTATATAATTTTCAGAAGTGGTATGGTTCATTACTTTTTAGAGTTGTATAAAAATAGATATGAAATTTACAAGTCTATTGTCCAGTATCTTAGTAGAACAATCTTTGGGGTTGAAAATGAGGTTTAAATAAATTAATCAGAACCTTTGGCCAACTAGAAATGATATGGATATGCTTATGCCTAGTACCTTCCAGTTTAATTTATTAATTAACTAGAAAGAATTAATAACCGTATCAAATATCAACAGTGAATCTTTTTCTTAAGTAATCTTTGCTATATTTACATAAGAATTATATACTACTTAATAGCGGTGCTTTCTTGTTGTTAGGTTTAAAGATTGCACAAATGTATGTTGGAGCCAAATTGTGTCCATGTATTATGGTGGATCCTAGTGGGAAGCAAATCGAGAAAGAAAGAAGCTAAGAGGAAGAACCAACACCTAAAAAATCAACCCAAGTCTGTACGGTTTGATATTTTGAAGAATTTAATTCCAATCTGCCCAATTTTTTTACTGTAGTAGATGAAATGCTATAGCAACTGCCGAACTGTAGTGCCGCCATACTGTAGCGACCGTCATATTGTAGCAGACTGAAAATTCTATAAAAGGAGGGCCATTCTGTGGTTGGGTGAATCAAGTGTTGCAGGTTGCCGTAATAGAGATAGTAGTTGGTGGTGTCATTTATCAGGTTGTACGGGTCTAGTTATCTCCAATCTTACGCCGTAAAGATTGGGCCAAAAACCCTGCACAGTTGTATGACATTTTATGTAGTTTAATGCCGTTAGAGTACCAGGACCCGGTAGTTGTCTGGCAAAGAGAATGTTTAGGTTTAGAGTTGCGCGTAGAAGCAATATTGTTTTTATTTGATGCTTACATACTATTGTGGCACTTACCGTGGTCACTATCATCTACCAGAGTTTCCGTGGTTATGGCAAGAGGTATTGTCGTAATTTGTTTATAAGAGAGCCAAATTCTCAAAAAAAAATGTGCAACAGATCCAATTAAGCCGAGACTTCTGATGACACGCACTAGCGATGTAACGCTAACCCAGATTATGATTTCGTGCAGAAATTTCCCAAACTTCCGTGTTGCATAGCAATATTAACCAGATCCACCTGACAAACTAACAGAATCGTATGCATGCAGAATTGCAGAGTTTATTTCATCAGCCACAGTTCCATAGTTTGGCAACGTTTAACAAATCGACGACCAAAATTCGATTCAGCAAATCCTGCCCCCCCCAAAAAAAGGGGGGAAAAAACACATATATCTGAACCACCGTATTGGTAATCCACCAACAATTGTCCCAATCATATACACGCTACACTGGATCTCCTAAACTATAAGCAACGAATTTGGGGGATGCGTATCATCCACCGCTGGGCTCACTAACAAATATCCATCAACCAAAGGGAAATGGGGCTGGGACAAAAACAGCATTATGGCAAGAGTCCATAGGGAGGCTCCCACCACGACCCACTCAAGAAACAAATACCGACAACAATTGTTATGTTGTCCACATCTATCCCAAGAACTCTGTGCCTCAAAATTGGCCTCCCAAACAAGTAGACCAAGGCTCCACAAACTCAGTGCCTGCTATCACCGAACCATAGGATACTGACCCATGCCAGTGTCACAGACTGGCAAAACCGAAGACAAACCATGCTAGAACTCGTCACTGTGCATTTGCCTTCGCCAACTTCTCTTTCTCAATTTCAATTTTTCTTTCCTCGGCATGTTGAGCTACATCATTAGCAAGTGCCCGGTAGCGGAAATCCATAGTCTGCATAAGGTTCTGGAACCTAGCTAGGTCGGATGCTTGTATAACTGTAACAGATGGCTATCACCTTGTCATGTAAATTCAGCCACATGTACATCTTGTAAAAACAAAACTGTATGGAAATATTTGCTTTACCTTGGATAGTTTCAACAAGGAAGATGAATGGATCCACCTCATCTATTGGTGTTTGCAACTCCTCATCGCTAAAATCGTCATCAGAATCATCATCATCATTGTGTAGCTGGAAACCTCTTGCCTAAATCACAGGACGAATGTAAAATGTGAGCACAGGGTACAACAAAAAACAAGAAGTATACCCGAGATAATGTGACATCTGTCACAAGACATTTTCATTTGTTCCTTCCAGACAATCTGTTTAACAAAAACAACAGATGTTCTATTTAGTGCAGCCAAATGAACACAAAATGGACAACTAGGCGCAGACCGCAAGAGACAGGCAAATGCTCCTCAAGCTGCTTATGGCACAGCACAAAAGGTGATGTGCAAGCTTTAGCGGCAAGGCACTAAGATGCACACACATCTCAGCACAGCAGAGTTTATAATTGAAAAAAGGCTTAAAAGGCCTATCTAACAAGCAAGGTCAAATAATACTCTACTGAATCTTTAGCAGTCAAACTTGACAATTGGTAACATTAGGAAACCTTTGGTAAAGTGTCAGCTATTTGTTAATTAGCTTTGCACGTGCTATATACATTACAGCTATTGCAATTTGTGATCTAAAAGATGACCAGTAATCCTATACAAATTTATAGTGAATTATTCATCAGCTCTAATTGTCATTAATAGAGTATCAGTAATATAACATTCTCCTAAATTACCATTAAAATAGCATGTGCTATTCAATTATAGGTAAGAATTTCTGTTTTAATTTTGTACTAATGTTTCTGTGGTACCCAGTTTTTTCATTAAGAAAAACATATCATATATACTCTTCACCTGAGACTGCATAGGTACCTTTTTTTTCGCTACACATTGATTCTATGAAGTATTAAGTACACCATGATAAGCATTTTTTGGAGAAAATTAACTATGGTGGCCATCTAAAACAAAAAGGAAAGCATGACACCAAGGTCTCAAAACGTAAATTCTACTTCGGCAAAGATCAGAACACAAACCTGTGCTAATCTCTGAAGATTGAGACTATTTACTTCATCCCCATCTTCGTCATCAACCCCCATCTCCTTATCAGACTCAACTTCCTCTTCCTCTTCATTAGCATCAAAGCCATCCAAATCATCAGCAGCGGCATCGTTTTCCCTCTTAGATTCTGCTTATTAATGCAAATAGGTAAGGTTTGACAGGAGAACAAATTTTAAAACCTCACCTCATACTGTTATAGCAAAAGGGAAAGTAAGGTTGGAAACTTTTTTATGGCATTAGCAAATGGGGTGAAACAATCTAAGGGGGTGCTTAATGAGCCCGATGTTTATATGTTAGTTTTTGAAGAGCTGGTATCAGACAATAAACAAGAGATAACTGCACCTGCAACTTGATCCTTGTAAGAGACAAGCAGCTCAAGTGTTGCTTTGAAAATGCGCTCTAGAGCCTCTGCTGGAATGAGATTAGCTGGAAGGCCAATAAGTGAAGTCAATCCCAAGCAACAGACTTTCTTATCATGCTCTCTGCTAATTAAGAAAAACACCATCCTTGAGTCAGTACAGCACATAAACACCAGAGTGTAATATTACAAACATGTGCTAGCAAAACATACCTCTTGAAGTTCACCTGCTTGCCGCTTTTTTTACTTGTTGTAACATGTCGCCTGGTGTCCTCTCGCTTGTCCAGGTGATCTCTTGGTCGCCCAAGTGTCCAAACTGCCGCCAGTGCCAAACCGTGCGCCAAGTGATCTCTTGTCGCCTGATGGTCTATTGTTTCAACCGTGATAAACTGATTTCCAAGCAATTTGAGTTTCAATTGGGGTGTTTGAAAAGTTCAAAATTTTAATTTTAGCTTCCGCGCAATCATTCACCCCCCCTCTGATTGCTACATTAGTTAATTTCGATCCTATAGTTTACATCAAATAAAACATCATGCCAGATAACCATACCAAGCAGAAACTCAAAGCTACAAAGTGCATCAAATAAATTTTTTGCATCACTTTTGCCCATAGTGTACTTACATACCTGAGGGGCCCCATGAAATTGGGGGCCCATGGCGCCCACCCCCCTCCGTATCGGCCCCGATGTAGTGTAAATGTGTCTTGTCCCAAGCTAGCATACAAGTATTTTGGTCTATTCACAGTAGAGGAAAAAATTGGAGCACCAACCTATCATCTGAAATTACCGGAAGGGAGTTAGGTGCATCTGGTATTTCACGTCTCCCAGCTGAAAACTTTTCATCCCGATTATTCTCCAATCTTCGCAAAAATACCCAAGATGGTTGAGCTGGACGTGGATTGTACTGAACCAGAGTAGATTCTTGAGAGGAGGATGGTTAAAAAGGGGAATTCGGCAGTGGCGCAAGGCTTGATCAAGTGGAGAGGAATTCCAGTGGAAGCGGCAACATGGGAAGACCTCATTGTGCTCTGGAATCGGTTTCTGACGGCCTCTGCTAATTGGGGACAAGTAGGGGTGAAAGCAGTCGGTATTACCGTCGCAACGGGGATCTGGTAGTATTTTTACCCGCTTTTTCGGATCTGGATCTGGGTAATTTTTCTGGGTCGGATCTGGATAGTACGGATAATCGAAAGCGTCGGATTCGGTCGGATTCGAGCGGTGGGGACAAGCAAAATTTCCAGCGGGGGTGATGTCACAGTTGGCTGCGATACAGGCAACGACAACGGGGAGATTCAGCGTAATGTCGGGTAAGGAGTAGGAGGACAGCGAGAAGAGGCGTTGCGAAATGTATGGAGTTCACCGAAGCCGGCAGGACTTAGAACTGAGCGACGACTTTACTTAGAAGTGTGCGGTAGTTTTTGTATAGTAATTACCGACAATTGAAATGGTAATTGCGGGCAAGAGTGCATGGTTTGGGGAAGGGGTATAAAAGGACTCTGTATCGGACATTCTGGGGACTACGAATGATATGAATAGAATCTAAATACTGGTTCCTCTTACTCCCCACGCAACTTCCTGTGTTGCCAAGGTCTCACGTCTAGATTGAAGCTAGGCCAAGGGACATTACATGAGGTGGACCGAAGTGTGTGGGAACGAGCTGCCGTGGTTGGCTGGGCTAAGCCACTGGGGTCACTTCTTCACACACATGGGCATGTATATGGCCTGGACCGAAAGCCCGTTTTGGATTTTTTTTTATGGGGTAAGTTTAGCTTCTATCCCAACAAAATCGTAAGTCTGGTCCCTCTTGACCGTGGCGGGTAAATACTGCACTCCCATATGCGTCAGGTCCACCTTGCCGTGATAATTAGGTTGTAATTACTAATTAGCATCATGGGTCGTGCCAATTCTCGTTTAGAATTTTTAGAACTAATTGATTTTCAAGGACTTTAGGAGTAAATCAGGCAGTGGTGTATTAAATAGATGTGGATAACTTTATTTTTTTCAAACAAGATCAAGATCCTTGAAACCCTTTATATGGTATGTTATGGCCTTTGGAAGTCTACTGTTCCGCAGATCGTCTACAGTCGAGTGTTGTTGTGGTTCTAGATGTTTTAGGCCTTGAAGATGATCGAATTATGTTTGTACAATAACTAGAGATCTGTCAATAACTTTATTATATTTCAGTGGAGCACTTAAACACTTAATTTGACAGGATAGATTAAAATATATCAGATTTGTAAGCTTGTTGTCCAGTGAACTGTCGTGATTGGGCAGTGTCGTAGAGTACTTTACAGATTAAACATAGTAGATGGCTAAATTAAGGTTTTTGATAATTATGAATAATGTAGATAATTATTTAAGATTTCTATAGAGTGCAAGAACACTGAATTGGTTAAGTGGTTTAAAAGTTATGGCTTTGGAAAGGTGACTGTCCAGAATTTGGTCGCAATTGGTCGCAGTTACGTTAATATGTTTATTTTGCCTAATAGATGGTCAAAGTAAATTGTGTCTATAACTAGGAAAAACTAGATAATTTTATATAATTTTCAGAAGTGGTATGGTTCATTACTTTTTAGAGTTGTATAAAAATAGATATGAAATTTACAAGTCTATTGTCCAGTATCTTAGTAGAACAATCTTTGGGGTTGAAAATGAGGTTTAAATAAATTAATCAGAACCTTTGGCCAACTAGAAATGATATGGATATGCTTGCGTCTAGTACCTTCCAGTTTAATTTATTAATTAACTAGAAAGAATTAATAACCGTATCAAATATCAACAGGTGAATCTTTTTCTTAAGTAATCTTTGCTATATTTACATAAGAATTATATACTACTTAATAGCAGGTGCTTTCTTGTTGTTAGGTTTAAAGATTGCACAAATGTATGTTGGAGCCAAATTGTGTCCATGTATTATGGTGGATCCTAGTGGGAAGCAAATCGAGAAAGAAAGAAGCTAAGAGGAAGAACCAACACCTAAATCAACCCAAGTCTGTACGGTTTGATATTTTGAAGAATTTAATTCCAATCTGCCCAATTTTTTTACTGTAGTAGATGAAATGCTATAGCAACTGCCGAACTGTAGTGCCACCATACTGTAGCGACCGTCATATTGTAGCAGACTGAAAATTCTATAAAAGGAGGGCCATTCTGTGGTTGGGTGAATCAAGTGTTGCAGGTTGCCGTAATAGAGATAGTAGTTGGTGGTGTCATTTATCAGGTTGTACGGGTCTAGTTATCTCCAATCTTACGCCGTAAAGATTGGGCCAAAAACCCTGCACAGTTGTATGACATTTTATGTAGTTTAATGCCGTTAGAGTACCAGGACCCGGTAGTTGTCTGGCAAAGAGAATGCTTAGGTTTAGAGTTGCGCGTAGAAGCAATATTGTTTTTATTTGATGCTTACATACTATTGTGGCACTTACCGTGGTCACTTTCATCTACCAGAGTTTCCGTGGTTATGGCAAGAGGTATTGTTGTAATTTGTTTATAAGAGAGCCAAATTCTCAAAAAAAAATGTGCAACAGATCCAATTAAGCCGAGACTTCTGATGACACGCACTAGCGATGTAACGCTAACCCAGATTATGATTTCGTGCAGAAATTTCCCAAACTTCCGTGTTGCATAGCAATATTAACCAGATCCACCTGACAAACTAACAGAATCGTATGCATGCAGAATTGCAGAGTTTATTTCATCAGCCACAGTTCCATAGTTTGGCAACGTTTAACAAATCGACGACCAAAATTCGATTCAGCAAATCCTGCCCCCCCCAAAAAAAGGGGGAAAAAACACATATATCTGAACCACCGTATTGGTAATCCACCAACAATTGTCCCAATCATATACACGCTACACTGGATCTCCTAAACTATAAGCAACGAATTTGGGGGATGCGTATCATCCACCGCTGGGCTCACTAACAAATATCCATCAACCAAAGGGAAATGGGGCTGGGACAAAAACAGCATTATGGCAAGAGTCCATAGGGAGGCTCCCACCACGACCCACTCAAGAAACAAATACCGACAACAATTGTTATGTTGTCCACATCTATCCCAAGAACTCTGTGCCTCAAAATTGGCCTCCCAAACAAGTAGACCAAGGCTCCACAAACTCAGTGCCTGCTATCACCGAACCATAGGATACTGACCCATGCCAGTGTCACAGACTGGCAAAACCGAAGACAAACCATGCTAGAACTCGTCACTGTGCATTTGCCTTCGCCAACTTCTCTTTCTCAATTTCAATTTTTCTTTCCTCGGCATGTTGAGCTACATCATTAGCAAGTGCCCGTGGCGAAATCCATAGTCTGCATAAGGTTCTGGAACCTAGCTAGGTCGGATGCTTGTATAACTGTAACAGATGGCTATCACCTTGTCATGTAAATTCAGCCACATGTACATCTTGTAAAAACAAAACTGTATGGAAATATTTGCTTTACCTTGGATAGTTTCAACAAGGAAGATGAATGGATCCACCTCATCTATTGGTGTTTGCAACTCCTCATCGCTAAAATCGTCATCAGAATCATCATCATCATTGTGTAGCTGGAAACCTCTTGCCTAAATCACAGGACGAATGTAAAATGTGAGCACAGGGTACAACAAAAAACAAGAAGTATACCCGAGATAATGTGACATCTGTCACAAGACATTTTCATTTGTTCCTTCCAGACAATCTGTTTAACAAAAACAACAGATGTTCTATTTAGTGCAGCCAAATGAACACAAAATGGACAACTAGGCGCAGACCGCGAAGAGACAGGCAAATGCTCCTCAAGCTGCTTATGGCACAGCACAAAAGGTGATGTGCAAGCTTTTAGCGGCAAGGCACTAAGATGCACACACATCTCAGCACAGCAGAGTTTATAATTGAAAAAAGGCTTAAAAGGCCTATCTAACAAGCAAGGTCAAATAATACTCTACTGAATCTTTAGCAGTCAAACTTGACAATTGGTAACATTAGGAAACCTTTGGTAAAGTGTCAGCTATTTGTTAATTAGCTTTGCACGTGCTATATACATTACAGCTATTGCAATTTGTGATCTAAAAGATGACCAGTAATCCTATACAAATTTATAGTGAATTATTCATCAGCTCTAATTGTCATTAATAGAGTATCAGTAATATAACATTCTCCTAAATTACCATTAAAATAGCATGTGCTATTCAATTATAGGTAAGAATTTCTGTTTTAATTTTGTACTAATGTTTCTGTGGTACCCAGTTTTTTCATTAAGAAAAAACATATCATATATACTCTTCACCTGAGACTGCATAGGTACCTTTTTTTTCGCTTACACATTGATTCTATGAAGTATTAAGTACACCATGATAAGCATTTTTTGGAGAAAATTAACTATGGTGGCCATCTAAAACAAAAAGGAAAGCATGACACCAAGGTCTCAAAACGTAAATTCTACTTCGGCAAAGATCAGAACACAAACCTGTGCTAATCTCTGAAGATTGAGACTATTTACTTCATCCCCATCTTCGTCATCAACCCCATCTCCTTATCAGACTCAACTTCCTCTTCCTCTTCATTAGCATCAAAGCCATCCAAATCATCAGCAGCGGCATCGTTTTCCCTCTTAGATTCTGCTTATTAATGCAAATAGGTAAGGTTTGACAGGAGAACAAATTTTAAAACCTCACCTCATACTGTTATAGTAAAAGGGAAAGTAAGGTTGGAAACTTTTTTATGGCATTAGCAAATGGGGTGAAACAATCTAAGGGGGTGCTTAATGAGCCCGATGTTTATATGTTAGTTTTTGAAGAGCTGGTATCAGACAATAAACAAGAGATAACTGCACCTGCAACTTGATCCTTGTAAGAGACAAGCAGCTCAAGTGTTGCTTTGAAAATGCGCTCTAGAGCCTCTGCTGGAATGAGATTAGCTGGAAGGCCAATAAGTGAAGTCAATCCCAAGCAACAGACTTTCTTATCATGCTCTCTGCTAATTAAGAAAAACACCATCCTTGAGTCAGTACAGCACATAAACACCAGAGTGTAATATTACAAACATGTGCTAGCAAAACATACCTCTTGAAGTTCACCTGCTTGCCGCTTTTTTTTACTTGTTGTAACATGACAAACCAAAGATTGAAAATTTCTGTTGCAACTCCAAGTTTATGCAATGTTGCAAGTGTCAATGAAGGATTGTAGTACAGTGCATTAGCTATCTGCAATTAGCATGGAATTAGGTACATTGATCAGTAAATAATAGGAGTTAAATGCCAGATACCCTGTTTAAACATACTTTGCTGAAGAGATTTGACTCAACATGAATATCAATGTGCCCAACCCATGGAATTGCTAGTATTGATACAGAATCAGAAGGAACAGAGTTTGCTAAAGGCAATATGGAAAAGCTTAGATCTGTTCATCGATAACACTGATAATTGTATAGCTATGTTGCTTTCTGCAATAGCTACAACACTGTAGGCATGTAACCATCTCTCTTTGTTTTTTATGGGAAACCATCTCTCATTTATTTACAAAAGATAGCCCTTTTCAATGAGGAAGTTAAATTACAGGCTACATGCTGACTATAGCCATAAGACATAAAATACCATATGACAGATATTTAAGCATAACTATTGATAATTTCAAAAAAAAAAACTTAGCCAAAATGAACCCAGATAAGATGTAAAGTTGTTGCACAAATATGAATCTAAAGTTCTAAATGACTGGTCATAATATGTCAAGTTATATTATCAAGTGGTACAACTGGATTTTGATTTAGATCGTTTCCTACAAAACAAAACAACTCCAACTTCAATAACTGACTGGCTGCCATGTCTAAAGTTGTGAAAGACATGGTTATTAAGGTGCTAAGGCGAAGCAAGGCGCCAAGGCACAGCCTGGACACCCAGGCGATGCTTTGGATGCCTGAGGTGACACCACAGTGGCACAGAAACATGAAGAAACAAATAAAAACGTTACAGGAGAGAAAAAGAAAAAAAATCCCTCCCTCCCACGCGCGCGCGCACACGCATGTTCCCCTACTCTACCTTCCTCTCCCCTGTTAGACGGAGCTAGTGACAACACCAGCAAGCAGCAGAGGTGGCAGCGAGCAGTAAGGGTGGCGGCGACAGCGGTGGTAATGATGAGAAGTAACATTAGCAGCAACGGAGACAACAAGCAACAACACTGGCAGCATCAGCGAGCTCTATCCCTCTCGATCAGCCTCTGTCACCATCGATCTACTTCTTAAGGCGAGGCGACCAGCCGTGGCGACCTCACCGGACCACCTCGACATGTAAGCGACGATAAGGCGACACCTTCATAACCATGATGCAAGAACTACATGATGAAGCTGCTGCTAAAATATTAAAGCAGTGGAAGTCTATGGTATAATTGAAAAAAAAAATGGTTAGTTGCCATCACGGATCACAAAATCAGCAGTTACATTCCAGTTCTGGAAAGCATGGCTAAACAAGGAAGTTGATTTAGAGATTTATAGTTGATTTAGAATCAGTGCTTTGGTCAGAGCCTGACCAATTTAGGCCAGTTCTTAGTAACCTTGCATTGCTCTTTTGTTGCAAACATGATATTACAACTTACCCCCATCAAAAAACTGTAAGGGTTAGTAAATAGTAATACTTCAAGTTTTTCCTGGGTTTCACCACACATCATCTAGTTCCAACTTCTTACCACCTAAACAGGTAGCAGGCAGGCTGGTGTGAACCGGCCCAGGAATAGGTTGCTAAACCCAGTTGCAATACACATGCTAAATGACCAACTTGCTCAGACACATTACCTGTCATCATTTATGTTTAGCACTAAAACAAATAGCTATTCCCTGATTTTAAAACAGTACTGCAAAGTCTACACACTGCAGTAATAAATTACACTATTTATCTACAGTCCAGCTGAAACCCAAAAGCTTAAGACATTGAAATAATATAATACAAAATGCCAACAATTGTACTATGACCAGGCATGTTAGCTGATTACTGATTAACATGTCTAGAACAACTGTGTTTCTCACCACTTGTACAAGAAGACATTTCAGATATGGCTTCTCCGCACGACGCAGCCGATCAATTGTAAGCCTGAGGTATGGCTCAACCCAATGATCGACTTGACCTTTGCAGTTTTGAAAAACCACTTCAATGAGCTTGGGTGCGGGCACAATATCAGAATCTTCCATGTTTTGGTCTGTCATAATCTAGAAGTATTGATATGCAACTGTAAGAACCAAATTACTAATAATTTTAAAACAAACAACCGACAAACCATGAATCTAATCCACACTCACAGATGATAGTGCTTTCCATAGGCTTTGTTGATAGTCAGGATCTTTGCAGGCAACAAAATGATCAGTACCACGAGAAATGTAGTTGTCTAATGGGACTAGAATATCTGCAAGGCAACAAGAACTTTAATTAACTAAAAAAATGACAAAAAAAATATATAATGCAATCATAGTTCTAAAAAATGGAACTGGTGAGTGAACCATTGGGCTGAACGGTTCATCAGTTCACAAATTGGACCGCCGGTCTGCACAGTTGGACTGCAGCTCGGTACAAGAATATTTTAGTATATAATGCCTGGCTTAGATAGTAAATGAGTGCAGTGCAGGTGGTAGGTGCACTCCTCCCCAATGGTGAGGTCAAGGGTTCGAGCCTGGGTTGGTGAAGAATTTACATTAAATATTATTGTTTTGCTAGTTTTTCCCCGATGTTGAGGTCAAGGGTCACAGCCTGGGTCGGTTTTTTAAATAATGAATGCAATTACTTCTGAAAGTCTACACCATTATTCCAAAAACCAGTAGGATTTGTACACATCTCAAGAACGAATAACAAAGTAGTACGGTGAAGGATGTGGGAATAGTTCATAGGGGCCGTCTGGGGAAAAGCGTCTGAATTAGGAAAATCCAAGCATTTGGGGAAAAAAATTGGTCAAAAGTGTCAAATATCTGGAAACAGAGAGAATAGCTAACAACAAGCCAGAAATATGCATGATTCAAAATTAAACTTTCAGCATAAACCAAATTTAACAGCACACTATTCAAAACTAGACTTACTCTCAAAGAAATCAATGGCCCAATCATTAAGAGCCTCCAACATCAATGGCCACAAGCTCCACATGTCCAATGAAATTGCTGGTGAGTAAAAGGTCATATAGGAAACTATTTCTAGAACTTCTTCATAAACATCTGCAAAACAAAATAAAATGCATGAGCGAAAAACTGCATGAAAGGGACCACAACATTTATAAAAGCAAAACTAATATTAACACAAAGAACTTATCTATCTGATAATCATTTGAGTTCTTACATCTGTCCTAGTGTAACTACCTACAAGCTTCTGATGTATTGAAGGTCTATCACTTCCGTTAAAAAGAAAGAAGAAAGAAAAGTCTATAACAAATTGTTTTTCTATACATTTGCTTTTACTACATCTCAAAGGCACCAACATTCTGAACACCCGCGAGTAGTTACTACAAAGCGCAGCTACAAATGGATTTCACAAACAGGACAAATGGAACACTATACCCATTAAAATGTAAAAGAGCTCCATAATTGTGATTAGGCAATAGAATACCTTGACCATCGGAAGTCAACATCCTGCGCAATACAGGCAACAAAGTGGGTTCTATTTGGATAAAAAGATGGGGAAGACTGCTAATGGACTCAAGAATTGTGCTTATTGCACGTAAGCAACCAACAGCAGCCAAAGCACCAGTGTCCTCAACTTCATCATCAGATTCTGAACTAGCTATGCATCTCCAGAAGGCAGCGGCCTAACAAAATAGTAAGCATAAATTTCAAGGAAGGTAGCAGCACCTAACAATATTGAGCTAAATATTACATAAAAGGGCAACATACCAAACTCTGGCACAATCCAAGTGCATATGGTGCCATCTCTTGACCAAATTTATCAACAATCGTTTCAAGGGTCAAAACAAGGTCCTCATTCTCAACTTCACTCATAAGCTTAAAAAATTCTGCAAAGTAAACAATCAAACCACCATCTAAAACAATGTTGATGAAACTAGTTGTTACCATCAAGAAGTTGAGGAAGAATTGGCCGGATCTCATCTAGATCTGTAGAACAAGAGAGTTATTGTAATTATTGAACTAAAATGGTAGATCAATCAATAATTTATTAAGTATCCAGGAAATGAAAGAAAGCTTGCCTTTGCATGCTTCAACGAAAGTACGGAGTGCAAAGACTGAATCAACCCTGACGGGAAGTTCTGGATCACGCAAACCAGAGATAACACAATGCAAAGCTTTGCGAAAATTGTCCTGGTCAGAGAAGCTGATGTGCGCGTACTGCCCAGCAACCCATGCTGCCTATTACCCATATAACATATCAGTTTGATTTGACAAAGAGTAGAAAGTACATAAAGGAAAAACTAGGGAAAATGAATATTGGATTAAACTAGAATATAATTGTAGAAAGAAGGGAAAACAAGAAAACAGATTAAATTGTAGGCAACATCCTTGTATCACAACAATAGAACAGACTAAATAAAGTAAAAAGGACACTTGAATAAAAGGGGCACCTAAAGATAATAAATAATTCAAATATGATAATGGCGGTCACAATTTGCAACAATGTGTGTGACAAAAAACTGTTTATCTTATAACTAGAGCAAAACTTAGCATGCTTTAATTGGCTGACGTTAGCATGCTTTAATTGGCTGATGATCTTCAATTTGAAGAACAGGAACAAATTGGCCGTACCATGCTAGATGGAGCCAGTAGTTCATGATTTATATCTCAACTGGCTAATCCTCACTATAACACTTCTATCCAGAAAAATGTATTAATGCTGATCACAGTTGTCATGGCGTCGCCTTGGAGGCGTCCAGTCGCACGGAGGGGGACGACTTGGCTCGTCACCCAGGCCGAAGCTCTTTAGGCGAGCAATTGGGGCTGCTGGGTAGGGTTGCAATCGGATCGAATAATTTCCGGCCATCTGACCGACCGGATGTGTTCGGCTTGGATTTGAATAATTTTTTTGGATAGTTTTCGGATTCGGATACTGTTTTTCGGATTTGAATTCAGAATATCACTATCCGTCGGATCGGTATATTTCGAAAAAAATTTCAAATATATCCGATAAAAAGAACTCGAATATCTGATCCTTGCAAACACCCGCGTACGCACGTTCCCGT
Source organism: Guadua angustifolia (assembly GCA_036346375.1). NCBI lineage: Eukaryota > Viridiplantae > Streptophyta > Magnoliopsida > Poales > Poaceae > Guadua > Guadua angustifolia. The sequence continues at coordinate 34,420,474 of CM070507.1, forward strand.
CGCGCTTGGTCGGTGTCGCAGTCACGCCCGTGAGGTCATGGGCGCGCGCATGCAACCCGACGAGGCGCAGGTCGCGACACGTCCGCTCGTGGCTGACGGCACCCGTCGCAACAGCCTACGGCGCTTGGCATGGCTGGATGCCCCTATCCCCTCCAGTGTCACGTCAAAAGTTTAATCCCTAGACAGTGGACACCCTCACACCCTCATAGGCTCACATTGCTATGTCCTGGCATGGCGAGTATTTCCATCACTATAGGTTGCCCACGGGCCCCACACTACACATGCCAAGCATGCTGGCTTTTCTAACGCATTAAGGCTGTTATTTTGTACGATGAGATTATGGTTACAGTTGATAAGGACTAAGTGTTTGTTGAGGACAAGTAGTCATGGTTATAAACTCATTATCTATTTGAAATGTTGCGAGCTTGCCTTAGCCACTTCGGTCTTCAAACTCTTATATAAGATTGTTCATTGTTGAGTCTTCTGTGTAATGTAATCCAAATGTTATCGACTTGTTTTATTGTCTCTTTCACAAAGACGTGAGTTATGGTCATGTTATCATAATATTATTTATGTATCGTTCTATATTTCATAACTTTTCATATGTGTACCGTTTAAATTGAAAGTACTTTCACAACTTTGTTGGACTACACGATAAAATGACTTGTTAGACTGCGATAATCTTGTTGCATGTTAAACTCATATGGTTGGTTAATCAGTGCTAAATGTGCACTTTATATGGTATCTATTTTCGCGCGTTATCCGACAAATTATCCAGTACCGTATCGATTCCAATCTATATTCGATTCGAATCTGCGACCGATATTATTCGTACCGTATTTGTATCCGGCACTATCCAAATCCGACAAAAAATATGGTTTAGGATACGGAAAGAGCGATATCCAACCGAATCGAGCCGATTGCATCCCTATTGCTGGGCATCAACTCGGTCACCAAGGTGTCATCTCTGCGACGCTGGCGAGCTCTTGGAGGAGAGAGGACGGTCTCCGCCGCAATGATTTCTGCCTCCGCCACCGTCCCTCTCTGGAAACCAGTGGATTCGATGGCAGCTTCCTTAGGGCTAGGTGTAAAGGAGGCCGGTGGGTAGCTTGGTGGCGGATGGGACCACCGGATCAGGCGAGAAACTACCGAATCTGGTGAAGAAGCCGACCGGAGGTCACCAGATCGGCGGCATGGGGAGAGAAGGGAAGGAGAGGGGGAGCCGGAGAAGGTGCCAACTCCAGGAGGGAGAGGGGAAAAGGCGGCAGAGCTAGGAGGGAGAGGGGAGTAGGCGCCGACTCCAGGGAGGTGAGCGGCTCGGTGGCAGCTTGAAGCCGTGAAGAGGAAGCGAGAGAGAGAGAGAGAGACGGGGAGTGCGGGCAGCGGCTAGAGCCTGGAATCAGGAGAGGGAGATGTGGGGTTAGGTTAGGAAAAAAGGAGGCCAAATGGGCTGGGCCAAGTGGGCTGAGCAGTGTGGAGATGAAATTCTAGCTCATCTCTAATTTCCTTGTATATTTATTTAATTTTATATCATATGAGATATTATTTATTATTTTTATCGTCTAATCACCGACTAGGCGGCCACCTAGGCGCCTAGGCATCTGAGCGCTCCGGGCTCGCCTCGCCTAGCTGGACCACCGTAACAACTATGATGATGATACCACGACTGAATATCCAATTATTTCATTAGGCAACCTAGAAGTATCATTTCGTGTTTCAAAATAGAATTCAATACAGCAACAGTGTGTATCCAATGATTTCATTAGGCAACCTAGAAGTATCATTTCGTGTTGAAGAACAAAACAGAATTCAATACAGCAACAGTGTCAAACATAATTCACAAATTAGACACCTCCATTGTTCTGTTATACATTGACATACACATTAAGCAAACTGATATGACTGCAGCAGCCACACTAATAATAGGTCCTACATGAAACACTTCAATAACAATGTCGTGTTACGAAAAATACTAGTAGTACCAAAATAGAGAAGCCAACTACTTCAACGGGGAACTTTTGACCATTAATATAGTTACAACTTATAAATATTTAGATTGTTCACAAGGAAACAGCATAATACATTTGTGTTGGGAAAATACTTTCACAGTATTTTTTGCAAATTATACAAACATGTTATGAACAAAATTAGTGGGCAAATTTGGATATTCGAGACAGTGAAGTCAAAAATGATACCACTTTGGACCAGAGGTAGTATAATTTTGGGACGTAGAAGCATATTTCTAAATTTCCAAAATAAAGAAAAAGGAAAGTTGAAATGTGAAAAGCAGTACCACTAAAACGCAGATGGATCAAGAAAAACCGTACATGATCTGACTGTGCTCCAGCTACAAGAAAGAAAGAAAAAAAAGTGAACTGCCAAGGAAGTTGGAGCATATTACCTTCGCACGCAAGTGTCCAACATGACTATTGAACTCTGGAAAGACATGTTGAACCAACATCCGCTCCAGCTCACCCTTATATGGATTAGTCTGTTTCAGCCTATCACATAATGTCCCAATGGCAAGAAGAGCACCGTCTTTTTGGCGATATGGCTTCACTTCAATAGATGCCTCATCATACCTGTAAAACTTTTCTTGAATTAGATAGCTCATAAAAAGTTGATGCACACAATACAAATCACAGAAACAAGTCATACCTCACAAATATCTCCACAATAAAATGTATAAACTTTTGTAAGTTGCCTTTTCCCTGTTTCCTTACCAATTCACTCACAAAATCCATAGCAGCTGTTCGAGGACTATACAAATCTTCAATGATATCTGTAATTAAACACGAAGCAAAATTATGAGTGATCAGAATGAAAACTGAATATAGCACATACTAACTTACAGAAGCGAGACAACTAAGAGATCATGCAAACTTACCATAGCCTTTCCGAACATATTCATGAGGATCTTCATCCCATAACATTTGGTCATTGTCACTGAAGCACATTAATGGAAATATTATCTCAAAAAGAATGATATCAATTTGCGGTTGCATCAGCTGATACATGCTGTTCTTCGTAACACTGCAAGAAACACGATATCCCATTATCATAGGCGGTTACCATGAATCTAGAAATCACTGAACAAATTATCCTCTGAAGGATGCATGAAGTACAAATTTTATGCATGTGCTCAGCAGAACAACTGAAGCAACAATTGCGTTGCAAGAGACATGCTATAAACAAAAATGCCCAAAGAAAATTGCAACATGCAAACAAGATCAAACCAAAAATAATTTCCCACAAATGAAATGGCATATACCAAACATTTTTCTTGAGTTGGAAATTATGACTCCCTACCAGAATAATGCATGCCAGTAACCAGAAATCAAGCAAAATTATCTCCATTGCTAGGAATGATGATGAAGCAGAATTTGTGCCATTGTTTAAACTGTCTAACAGAGCTAGGCACAGCAATTTTGTGATATGTACAGAAATCCAGAAACAAAGAAAGGCAGCGACAAGAACAATGTAAACACAAATATGAACGTTACTTTGAAAGTACAATATGCTCCTGTGCAATTTTTTTTTCTCACGAACCTGTTGGTAAGATATTGAAGAATAAGGTTAATAACCCTATCAGGCAAATAGCCACCAGTACGGATTGCATTGAGCAACTGTAAGTGACAACCCAAAATTTTTCCAGCATAATTCTTTTGAAACATTTGAGCAAAAGCTTTGCTCTCTGGTTTTTGAACCTTCAGATCAGCAAACCTGTCAATAATGAACAAAAAAGAAGTAAAAATACCGATTCCCCAAAAACATACCAAGTTTAATTGAATACTGACCGAGTGAATAGTCGGTTCAAGATATGGATAATCCATTTCTTAACTTTCCACCACCCCCAAGCTTTCCTAGCATCAGGATCCAATGGTTGTCCTTCAATTGGAACTGGCCTTTCCAACAAGCTTAAGAATAAAACCATCCATGCATTGAAGACATTTGGATCAAAGAGTTGCTTTGGAATTTCTAGCTGCACAAAATACAAGACAAGAGCAGTAATAAGTATAGGAAGAAAACTGGAAAACATAAATAGAATTTAATAAGACCAAAATCATACATAAATCGATGACCAGAATATTTTGCATATCAGCTTGATCAAGTCAGCTACTTCAATTGGGGGATTGGCAATCTGAACAAGTGTGCTGAATATATTTAACAAACGAGGAAAACACTCCTCAACAACTTGATATAAAGGTATCCTTTCCTCCTCTGACTTGAACCTAAACCATGAGGGGGAAGAAATAAGATCACGCTAGCTCATATAAACAGAAAAACGCAAATATTGTGCTGTGAGGATGTCATACAAATACAATGGTAAAATTTCATTATAGAAGAATTATGATGTGCATCCTTCATCATAGCAGTAGCAGAAACCTAGAAAAAACGATGTTATCTTGACAATATTGTTTCAAGTTATCTCCGGAGGATCTTCATATAAGTCTTCCAATAAAGCAAATAATCTAAGGTGTAAACAAATTTCACAACAAAAGTGACAGAAATATGTAAATCCTAAGTTATTTTGAGTTAAGGAAAACAAAATAATATCAGAAGAGAAAGACTGATAATATAACTATCATGCACATAAAAGTAAAAGGTGATATGTATGCTCACTCATATTTCCTGGAAAGAATCCTTAGGACATATAGAGCTCCAAAAATTTGATCCTGTGACTCTAGGTTAAGCGTAATCCAATGCAGAAGACTATGCCACTGCTCAGGATAATCCGCAAGGATCAAGGTCTTGATACTTTCTCCAAGCTGTACTCTAAAGAAATAGCCATGAAAGATGTCTCAATTATCCACACATTTCACAAAACATCTACAATACTGAATGTATTTTCATCATTAAAAAAACACACAAGACTACAACTTCAGTGAGATATCATGAAGATTAAAATAATGCAAGCTGATGTGCAACGTAGAACTTGACACCACAAAAAGAGACCACACAATAGCAATTCTATCACATTACAGCTTGAAGAACACTCTGTATTATGCATCTAAACAACAAATTACCTAAATTTACTATATACAACTTGAGGCTAGAATGGAGATTCCAGAGTCCAGACATACAGGAAGACAGAGAACAAATGCTTTCCTAGCACTAACTGCAATTGTAAGTTAGGATAGCTTTTGTTCCATGTGTTATGTGAAGGGAGAGTGGAAGACTCAATATTCTTTGACTACATATTTTTTACATTTCACATAATATGTCACTTCAGTTGCAGCAGCACAAGGGAAAAAGGAAACAAGGAAAAACATAAATCATAAATATTACTTTCTTTAACTGCAATTGGCTGGATGTTGAAGTTACTTTACTTATATGTCAGCAGTTACTAACATAAGGTTACCATCTTTTATCCTGAAAAGGTGAAGGAAAATTATGGATTTACAACAATAATAAGTATGGTGAATACCTTATTTAAAACTAGAGGTCCTTGATTTCAGTTTATCTGGTAAAGAAACGCAAATATACCAAAACTTTTGGCACTACGATTCTAGCAGATGGCAACAACAGGAAAAAAAATACTCCTTAAGGATAGGTGGATTGAGACAAAGTTACTAACCTTAGCAGTGGAGGCAATTGAGTAACAAAGCCCAGTATATTCTCACGAATCATGGACTTGTCACTTTCTGGAATTGTGTGCTTTTCTTCTACAAAAAGGGGACAAAAGTGTAAGTTATAGAAACACATAAGGGAATTGGTGCTCAACTACTGCCCTTCACATACCAGGATCAGTAGGTGACCAGTTTTTCAAAACAAAGTTCTTGAAATGAATGCTTGCAACCTGTCTCACAGCCATATCATGATTTCCATCCACAATTATCTGTAACAATCTCACCAAATGTTGTGGCGCGTGCTGAAACTGTGGTAATTAGAGAAACATCAATACAAGAATCTTAAATAAATAAGTAAATAACATATGTAAAGCATGGCAACAACATGATCTATAGAACAAACCAGACACGCAAACATTGAATATTAATGAGTAAATGATCATCAAAACAGGAAATAATCAGCTGATACAGAGCATTCCATTTTACCCCTTCTGGTATATTACCAAGTAATGCATTGTAGTTTATCCCTTTCTCATTCTTGGAAAAAGGGAATAAGTATGTATCAATAGCACACCAATCCAACTCAACTTTCTTAACAAGCCTTGATGGTAGCTCGAAGTTAAGAAAAATAGGACCAACTCAATATCACTTGTAACTTTGCAGTCTGTAGAATCCCCTGTTATTACTATTCAAAACCACATAAAGTTTTCCCCATTTGTTGGTTTGGCTTGGATCTGTCTTAACAAATTATAGTGCTGTGATCCATCATTATACAACACAAGAACAAAACACGTATGAACTTCAGAAAACAGAGCAATATTTGTTCCACCATCCCAACAAATCTAATTCTAGCTAGCAGCTCATTTGATACATCATACATGCAAGTTAGCTGAGAAACAAGTGCTTTTGACTGATGCAGTGCAGTTAAGAGTGCCATTCCAACAAATATAATCATAACGAACAGATCATTTGATACATGCAAGTTGGCTGAGGAGTTATCTTTGCGAACAGTTCACCTCAGTTTGCATGTGCAAGGAAACAGATATAGCTCCCTTCCACTAAAACATAGTTCATTAAACAGAAAGGGAGCAAACCAGCAACTCAGTGCCATAGAAACGTTCATTAAAATATGTTTATACACGCAAAACCATTATAGGATACTAGCACAAATAAAATTTATATGCTAGCACAATTTCCGTAGTAATGCCAGTCTACATGATTGAACAGGTAACTAACCTACCAACTCTGAGGTGTTTATGGCCTGGAGGCCAATAATGATAACTACTCTAGCTGCATGAGGTAAAAGCACAAGCAGACTGCAATAATTCCATTGAGCATAGTTCTGCAACCAAATCCAACTACACGACAATGTCAAGCAATCATCAAACCCGCGGAGGATTCAGGCTAGTACGGATCACTGGTTCAAATTGATCCAATTCAAGTATGCAACACAATAACCTAGCTCCAGGTCACAGGAAACAGGGCAACGGCAATCGACTGGATACACAGTTAAACGCAGCACTTGAGAAACGCTACTTATGTGACTGGTTCGGTTGAGCAGGCTTCGACAGCAAAACCCAACGATGCAGAGCCGAAAAGCAATCACCCGACGAACCACCAGCCCAACCCAATCCATTTCAGCGCGGCGGGAACCCCAGGCCCCCGATAGCGAGTCAACACAAGCAACGGAACAAGAGAATCTAGAGCTCGATCAATCGGCGTACGGCGGCGGCGGTGGCGGCGGCAATAGAAGAGAACGCGCGATCCGGGGTGTGAGGGGCTCACCTGGTTGAGGCTGGCCTCGGCGGCCTTGCGCTCCTCGGGGGCGTGGCTCAGCGCCGCGCGGAGCACCACGGCCAGGCTGGGCAGATCCATCGCAGCTGCTGGGGCGACCTCGAGCACCGACGGTGGCGCGGGGGGGTGGGTGGCCGGAACCCCCGGGCAAGGGTTCTACGCTGCTGCCGCTGCGGGGTGGGGGCGGGGGTGTTGGGCCCGGACGGAGTGGTGTGTGGGGAGAGTCGGGAGTCCTCGGCGCGAAGGACTTCGGGAGCTTCGCGGAGACTTCGGGAGAGGAGAAGCGTGCGGGCGCGCCGTTGCGTGTGCGCGTGCGCGAGGAGGAAAAGGAGTGGGGATCAAGTGGGTATTTTACTCTAGGGTTTGGTCAAAGGGGTTTTGCTCGGCCGAGCCCGAGCGGATGGAATCGGTGGGTATCTCCGCAGCGCTTTAAACCCAAACCCAACCGAATAAAGTCCTGTCACCCAAACCCATTAAGCTTTGGATGCAGTTGTACTATACCCAAATCAATGGGTACCTAATACCCAATGGGTACCCACGAGCGTGGCAGGGCTGGCAGAGGGGGGGGCGCTCTGGCGATGCTCCTCCTCTCTTCTTCTATCTCTCATCTCTCCTTTCTTTTTTTGGGCACTATGCGCCGAATGTAGGAGCCGATGGGAGTCGGCGGTGAGGAGGCAGGCGTCCGCCAAGGAGGCAAAGACGAGGTAGGGAGGCCAAGCAATCAAAGCGATGGGGCAAGGAGGAGGTGATGGGGGAGGGAATCAGGAGGAACCGACTCACCAAGTTGTCCGTGAGTTTGTTTTTCTAATATACCTCTAAAAATGGATCCACATGTCATAGGATACCCATTGGGTATCTATAGGTAGAAATTGACACCACAACCATCCTATGGGCTTATCTGCACCCAAACCCGTAAACCCATGGGTCTAAAGTGCTACCCATACCCACTCTTATCTGCCTGTACCCACAGGTACCCAAACCCATGGGTAAAACTGCCATCCCTACCCGAGCGGGGCAGGCCGCGAGCCTTTTTGGATGCGTTTGGTTCAAGGGCAGGTAAGGCAGGTCTGGGATGGGATAGAATGATTTCTGTTTTTGTTATCGTTCAGTCGTTTGATTTAAAGGCAAGTTAGATGGGGTTATCCAAAAAAAAGAAAATATGCTCTTCAGATGCTGGATCAACCAATCCGTGAAATTTGGCCGAACGAGGGCGTCTGTTTCGCTGCGTGACTCTTCTTGCGTCACGTGATTCCCTTCGGCAGACGGTGTCATCCCACTTCTTCGCCGCACCCCAATCTCGCGAGCTCTCGCCATCGCCTCCTCGGTCGCTTGCATCCTGCTTCTCCCCATTCCTCACCACCCATGGCGGCTAAGCAAGGCCATCCCCGGTGGCGGCTCGACGAGGAGGCGCGACGCTGAGGAGGACCTAGCACCGGCTCGGGCAAGGAGGAAATGGTGCATAGGGCGGCAAATTCCACAGTGGCTGGGCATGGCCGAGGAGGTCACGGCGCCGACGAGAAGGGCACAAAGCTCTAGATCTGCATCTTGGTCTACTTCCGTCTGCATCTAGTGTGAAGTTCTCCCCCCAAATCAGAAAGTACATACCCTAATCAATTAGCTTTAGGTCCACTAGCTCCAGATCTGTTTTAATGCTGAATCAGAAATGGTAATGTTGAATTTTTGTTGTCTGGTAGTTGATTATCACAAACTGCTAAATCTTTTCCTACTCCCCCAATCTTCCATATGCATAATGATGTAGGCCAAATAGATGAGTACTCGATTAGTCGGTGGTCACGCATTTGCAGTAGAAAAAGGGCAAAAAAAATCTATGTATGATCCATCCATGATCTATTCATCTGGCTGTGAATGTAGAAAAAAGGTTGTTTGCGTAGTTTCTCATTGAAAACATTTGCTAGGATTATAACAATTACAAAATTTTTGACATCTTAGGTCCCAGATGGGATTTTTTTCTTCTGATATCTGCAGAAAATGAAATGTTCGTAAAATTCTTACACTCTAAATAGGACATTAGATAAGCAATTGCAAATTGATAAAACTGATTCGCTTTAGTGAATTTGTTGAGTAGGTAATAGCTGTCTGTAGGTGTTCGCTGAAATTTCATCTAGTGCACGGTTATTTGCTTAAACATAGTGGAGGTGGAGGTGTGAATGCGTGATGAACTGACAATTTTTCCTGCAGGTGTGATTGTTATTTGTAGGATTTGTGACAGTGATGGCTTTTTCTAGGATAGTTTTGATCAGTTTATAAGCTGACTATCCATGTTTTTGGGCCAATCAGAGTATAATTTTATAACTAGTTCATTGGATGGTGATGGCAGGAGAAAATTATGCAAAACACCTAGTCCAGTTCAAAATTTGAGGGTTCTGATTTTTGGCTAGTTTTCACTATCTAGTCCAGTCCGAAAATCAGATAAGCATGTGGAATATTTTTACTACATCTTCTGCTGAATTGATTGATCTTTGTGCTTCAAATACATTTTGTTTTACTCTCTACAATTTTGTTAATGCTTGAAATACTTTGTTCATTGTATATTATGCTATGGTGAAGTTAGAATTTTTTGTTTCACTCTTGCATTGTAGATGGACACGAGCACAAAGAAACTATGCATTTTTGCTGTTGCAGCGTAAATGACTATTTCAATGATGGCCTTGGTTATTGAGTCTAGAAAAAGGAAAATGAGAGAACGTGTTAGGTATGGACCAATAGATGAACGTGACAGGTTAAGAATTGAGTATCTAAACAATAAAATATGGAAGAGTGATACAACTTGTGTGAACATGCTTAGGCTTCGAAGAGCACCTTTCTTCCAATTTTGTAAACTCTTGAGAGAACATGGCTTGCTTCGAGACACTATACATGTATGTGTTGAGTAGCAAGTAGCAATGTTCTTAAACACTGTTGAACACAATCTTAGAAATAGGTTGGTTGGCACTAATTATGGTTGGTCCAGTGAAACCGTTAGCTGGTATTTTAAATTAGTCCTCCAAGCCGTTGGTAAGCTTCGAAATAAACTTATTAGGCCACCGTCATTGGAGATTCCAAGCAAAATAGCAGGGAACCCAAGGTGGGATCCATACTTTAAGGTATGAGGTTGAGACACAAATATTTATTTGATTTTTAGGCATAAATTGTATGGTTCTTAATATTTTTGGGTTGTATTGTTCACCAAATAGGATTGTATTGGAGCTATTGATGGTACGCATGTATGGGCTTCTGTTTCGAAGGATATGGAGCCTTCATTTCGTGGTAGGAAGTCTTATGCTACTCAAAATGTGATGGCGGCAGTAGATTTCGATCTTCGGTTCACATATATGTTGGCAGGTTGGGAGGGGACAGCCCACAATGCTCTAGTTTTACGAGATGCATTAGAACGTGAAAATGACCTACGTGTCCCGCAAGGTAATAGATTAATTGACAGTTTTATTTCTCCATGCCATTTCATTACATATAGTAATGTCACCCACTTGTGCCTCATTGACTTAGGAAAATTCTACCTAGTTGATGCCGGATATGGAGCCAAACTTGGATTCTTGCCTCCTTTCCGTGGTGTGAGGTACCACTTGAATGAGGGAAAAATTAATCCAGCGACACTCAATTCGTTGGCTTTAAGTGATGTGTCTATGACATACGGGTCTATCTGAGTCTATGACAGTGGGCCAGGGTGGTATTTAGTGAATCACAAATTTTAAAGAGTGTCAGTGGCCCAAATCTCCCCTTGAATGAGTGGGGGAACAATCTCGTGCAAGATGAGAAAGAATTGTTCAACCTTAGGCACTCTTCTCTTCATGTGAGTGTTAGAGCGTTTATTTGGGTCATTCAAGAGAAGGTTTAAAATACTTGATGATGCCACTCCGTTCTTCCCCTTTCCTACTCAAGTAGACATTGTTGTAGCTTGTTGCATTATTCACAATTGGGTGATAGAGGATGTGGTTGACCAACTAATCATACCAGAGACCAATTGGCCATCTAATCATAATCCCGCTTCATCATCAAGTGCGCAAACAAGTGAACATGCATACATGGTTGCTTTTAGGCAAGTAATTGCCGATCAAATGTGGGAGGACAGACAAAACTACTATGAAAATTAATATGTACTATCGAAGTATTGTATTTGTATTATTGTCATTGAACTATTGTATTTATATTATTGTCATTGAACTATTGTATTTGTATTGTTCTCATTGGTTTCTTATATGGTTTGAACTCTGGATTTTGCAAGTTAGTATTCTTTGTTTGTCCCTTAGATCATAGATTGAAGAATATCACCAACATGAGATAACCTATTGAACTATGACATAAATGCTGACAACTTGATTAATTGTGATTTGTGAATACTAACTTCGAGCTTATGCTGGATGCTGTAACATTGGTAATATTAGTAATTGCAAACTTCTGTTTTATGATAAATGACTGGGTTAACTTGCAGGAGAGTTTTGAGAAGCTTAGCAAGCAGCTTGAGAAGGTGGTTCGTGTCAATGAATCTACCAAGCTTCCAAATATGTATATCAAGGCTCTTGTGTTATACTGGAGGACTTCCTTGCTGTCTTGCTGAGGCACTTGCAAACAAGGATGCCAAGAAGAAGATGAGCAACAGCAACGCAAAGGCACTCAATGCGATGAAACAAAAACTTAAGAAAAACAACAAGCAGTATGAAGACCGGATCCAGAAGTGCAGAGAGGATCCGAAGAGTTTTGAAGATGTTGGTGCAGATGAGAAGGAAGAGTTTTGAGTATATATGGTTTTCATTTAGCTATATGATTTGATGATTTGACATAGCCGTGCACAACAGAAATACTTCTTTTTGTACTACTGATCATCGGTGCTAACATTGTAGTTACTTTAATTCCTGCAGGAAAGACTTGAGAGGAGAAGGCAGATGCGTTACCATATGCATATCAACCTTGAACTTTTGGAAGCCACACACTTGATTTGTGCAAAATGTTGTTTGAGGTCCCCAATATGGCTTCCAGTACTTATGACAAGTGGAAGCCTATGAGCAAAACATTCCGCAGGCTCCTTGAAGTGAGCGAGAGGCAGACTTTTGTTGGACCTCCAGAAAATGTAATGGCTGCCACAAGAGCCCTCAATAAAGGTGACTACCAAAAGGCTTTCAATGTCATCAATTCACTGGAGATTTGGAAGCTTTTGAGGAACAAGGAGCATGTTCTTGAGATGCTGAAGCTTAAGATCAAGCATGTTCTTGAGGAACAAGGAGCATGTTGAGTGGGTATGCCATATTTCAACTTCACAGTTTATAGTTGTGTTATATTGATTTGTCCTCAAAATTTTCGAAATATGTTATGCTGTTAACTCTCTTTTATATGTTCGGCCTTGTTTGATGTATAGGATATTAAACTTTGGGATGAGAATGAGTGTTGAAATTAAGATGCAGAAAAAGATCTATTCTCTATTTGACTTTGCAATAAAGTAGTAGTAGGATGTTAGCAGATTATTCCCATTTTCCTTTCAATTAATCAATATCGGGATTAGGGAGTATTGAAATCTACAGCCATTATTTCCTTTCCTCTCAAAGCTTTAGCCTGTGGAATATGGTCTCCATTGTCTTGCAATGGGACCATGTGTTTCTGATTCCAAGCTCATTGTAGTAGGACACTAGGACATAGCGGAGTTATTAGTGAGTCATGATCTGGCAGTCTATGAGACTTAACAACATAATAGAATGAAAGAAACCTCTAAGAAACATGTTCAGATTGTTGTATCTTGTCTTGGCGCTTTATTCAGAGACTTACACAGTAGATGTTATTTAGGCAGAGAATTTTGCACACTTCCTAGTATTTCTTTTTTCCTCCATTAGATTTGATCACTTTGTTGCTGAAGAGGTATCTCCGTGCTGTACGTACTGTCTCGTTGGTAATGTCTTTTTTTTGTTCCAGCTCTGTAAAGAAGGATGAAGCTGATTCTACCATTCAGTTTCAGCAATGCATGAAGGTCCTGGCAGACAAAGTCGGTTTTTTGTCAGGCCATAGTGCTGAGCTGCTAGAACGCTATTCAAAGGCGGAAGTAGCGCATGGAATTCTTGTAAGAGAGTTGGAGGAGAAGAAAGAAGTGATTAAAAATCTATATAGTAAACTTCAACTAGAAAAGCAGCTATGCCTTGTAACTTCTGCAATCACAAGATGCAAATATTTTACAATGGTACATATACAAAAAGGGTTTTGATAAACATCATTCGGATGTTTTCTTACCAAAAATCAACCAAATCGTGAACCGTTGGATTTTGCTGTGATTAGTGCAGTTAAGTGTGACTGATTGTAATTTGCTGTGACTGATTGTGATTTGATGTGATTAGTGCAGTTAAGTGGGCCTGATTTTGCTGTGATTAGTGCAGTTAAGTGGGCCTGATTACTGCAAAACTTAAGCTTTTGATCCAACGGTTGGGTTAATCAATCCAATGGTCCAAAATTTGAATGTTTTGTTACACAAAAACATCCGGGAGATGACTATATACACTCATACAAAAATCAGATACATCTTGAATTTGATAAATAATGAATTAATCATGATTGATAAGCTTGATAAAAGAGTGAATCAGACAAATTAGCATCTGCGCAAACAGACATCCTCCAGTTTGTACTGAAACGATCAAACAAACCAATGTAGCAAACACTAGCTTAAATGTGTATTTCAAAGTTACTGAAATGAGACCTGGCTGAGATTGCTTTTGACCTTAATTTCTGCATCAAGCCATGAACTCATATGACTGATTAGCGATCACTTATGGGTTAAATCTCTTTTATTTTGTTAATTGTGAGATAACAAGCAAATATGCTGTGGTGTCTGTTTCGAAACCTTGTTAACAGGCCAGCAAGGAGAAGATATCATTTGGTCGTTTCGAAGTTCATGAGCTAGCGGTCTTTCTTCGGAACCCTGCTGGGCATTACGAGGCGATCAACCGGAACTGCTTGAACTACTACCTCTCCGAGGAATCTGTGGCCCTGTTCACAAAACACCATCCACGTCACCCCGCTTACATAATCGGGCAGGTTGTGCACGTCGAGCGGCGTGTAGCCAAGCCGCCTGCGCACGGCGACCAGATGGAAGGTTCGCACCCTGATAGCGGTGGCCGGCGGCTACCTGCTTCCATGCTGAACCCGTACAATCTGCCTCCGGGCTGTGAGTACTTCGTGGTTACAGTCGCGATGCTACCTGACACAATTCGTTGAAACAACCTTCCTGATCCTGCCTACGGCTGCTGAAATGAAGGGAGAAACTCTCAACTGTATATATTAATCACAATTTATAGACTTTGCTTTTCGCTTCATCTTTGTGCATACGATCAGCTTCCCTCTGTAGATAGACTCAGTTACTGATGTTATGGTCTCCGTTCAAGCAGACTGAGTATTCTTCCACTCCATGTCTCATTTTTGTCTTGTCAATTTTTACTGGTTAGTATCTCTGTTTGCTATTGAACAAAGCTTAATTTGCAAGCTTTGGCGATTAGTATTAACAATGTCTACTTCAGTGAACTACATGGTTGAAGTTGATACGCACAAACTAGAATCAAGTGAAAGCAAAGTCAAAGTGGCTTTTGATCGTGGCCTAAAAAAGGATGGGGAGGAGGAATTGGATATCCAGTCTGATAGCCACAACAAAAGAATGTGCTTCTCTCAAATGGTTTGGTTTAGAGAAGTAGAAGGAATAATCTTCTCCCCATGGAGTAGAAGCGAACTATTAGCACTCACACGAAACAAAAAGAGAAGGCTCATCCCATCCATCCAACCTGTGAAATCATGTGCTGAAAAATTGGCTGAGTAATGAAATTGGCATTGTAAAGTGGTTTTGGTTATAGCATGTGTGGTGCTTGTGCATATGCTGTTTGAGATGATTACTTGATATGCTGTGATAGCATGTTAATGATTTTGCTTGATGCAATGCGCTCGTGTGAGTGGTTGCATGAATTGACTTTGAGTTAAGTCGTGGACTTGTGCTCGGATCTGTTTCTTGTTTATTCATGTGCAGGTGTTGCTCGAGGGCGAACGTGGTCGATGACGGGACTAGAACTAGGTTCGTGGAGGAACTGAGGTTCGGGACTAGATTCAGGGAGGAATCGAGGTCTTGGTGGTCAAGGATGTCATGCAAGACGTTCGGACTAGAGAACATGTATATGGAGGCTGGTTAGTCACGTAATTACAGCATGTGGGTTGTACATGCGTGCAAGAGTTGTTTTTGGTCATGTTGGGCCAGGTTGAGATGTATACAGACTTTTTCCATGTTGGAAGTGGAGTTGTATTCAATCTCGTTATGTTTGCTCAGTATAAATAGGGGGAGGTGTCTCCTGTTTATTTGAGCGCTCAGGTTTTAGGATTTGTACTCTTTTGTTCGAGTACTGTAACCAGATCAAAAAAAAAGATCTTTCTTGCGTCTCCAGCGGCTGGCGATTTTGTTTTTTTTCTCTTGGCTTCGGCATAGTTGATCGATCGCTTGAAGTTTTATCTGTCGCAACAATCACGAAGTTCGGTTTCTTGCAAAGGTATCATCTTACGAAGGTAATATCTCAAGATCTATAGATCCGATCAAATTGATTCTTTTTGGATTAACTTCAGAATTGAACCTAGTTTCTATAGTTAAAATTTCATATCAATCGAACAGTGGGATCTTTGGAAATTACTATTTTTGTGAACTGGTCGCCAGTCTGCTCGCCTGGTCGCCCAGATTTAGTCATCTTGCGAAGAATATAACTTTAGATTTGTAGATCCGATTGACCTGATTCTTCTTACATTAGCTTCGTAATTGAGTCTATTTTCTACAGTTAAAATTTCACATCGATCTAACGGTTGGATCGTCAAGAATTACTGTTTTAGTGAATGTGTATCAGTCTGCTCGCCCAAATCGCTTTCGTCTGTCGCCCGATCGCTACTTTGTCGCCCAGATCTGGTCTCTTGTCGCCCGATCGGCTCATCGTCGCCAGATCTGGTCTCTGGTCACCCAGACTGATCTACAGGTCTCCCAACTACGTAAATTGGTCTCCCAACTGCTGTACTGGTCTGCCGGCTGCGTGAACTGGTCTCCAAGCAATTTGAGTTTAAATTGGGGTGTGTTAGAAAAATAAAGTCCAAAAATTTGATTTTAGCTTCCGCACAATCATTCACCCCCCTCTGATTGCTACATTAGTATATTTCGATCCTACACAACCAAACAAAAAACTGACTCAACCCATCCATCCTCATCCATCCGACCAAACAAAAAACTGGCTCATCCCATCCATCCTCATCCATCCAACCAAACAAAAAACTAGCTCATCCTATCCACCCAACCAAATAGCCACCTGGATGACTCCATCCCATTCAGACTGTATGGTCATATCCTATCCAACCTCATCTAGACAACCAAACGCACTCTTTCTGATTCTCCCCGCTGAGGCTGGCAAACCCCCTGTAGGCCCGGGCTGAAGGGATGAAAATGGTATGTATAAATGATCCTCATGTTTTCGTTTTTATATTTTTTATTGGTAATGGAAATAAAATTGAAAACTCCAAAAATTAATACGAAAATGGATACGTGCTAGCCTTTTTCTGATTCTCCCTGCTGAGGTTGGCAAACCCCCTCTAGGCCCAGGCTAGAGGGATGAAAACAGTATGTAAATGGTCCTTCCGTTTTCGTTTTCACATTTTTTACTGATAACGGAAACAAAATTGAAAACTCCAAAAACTAATATGGAAATGGATACAGAACGGGATGGAGCACATACAAAAACGAAAATGAAAAATTCTACAAGAATATAATACATGATCGCAAAAAACAATGTAACTCATTCCACCCCCAAGACAGATACAAGAACAATGCTATGTTCACCGGTATCACTAAAAAGTTTTTTCTCAAGTTTTTCAGCTAAAGACTCGCTATTTATCACCCAGATCAGATCATCATGTCCTCCTCCATATCAATAATCATCGATATCCTCTTGCTCCAACTATAAAGGTGTAATACCCTAAAATTTGAATGTTATTGTTCAATTCTCATTTATGATTTTATGAGGTTTATCCTGGATTTTCTAGAGTTTATAAATTTCATTTTGTAATTTTTTAGATTAATAGAATTAATTTATTCATGAAAAATGAAATCAAAATATGATAGAAATAATTTTCCTAGGTTCAAAATGTTCCAAAGTATTTTTGAGAATTTTTTCAGAATTTTTTGTACTCTATTTGATATTTTCTATATAACTATTTGTATTTCTAAAATTATTTTAATTTGAAAATAAATGTAAATTCTCCATTCTCCTTTTTTGGCCAAGTGGGCCAAGTTTCTGACAGAATTTTGATTTCACTTATACGGAATTTTCGTTTCCGTTTCCGTCGGAAATGGCTCTCCTATTTCCGTTTTCGTTTCCGACAAAAAATTTCAATTTCCATTTACGTACTGATATTTTTCATTTCCATTTTTCTCCAGAACAGTCGGAAATTCCGTTTCCATTTTCATCCCTAGCTAGAGATGGGCATCGTGTCATACCATGATAGATCAGCATCGATCCATCGTATCTTATACTTAAATCATACCATACCGCCATAGCTCGTCGTGCCACCGTGCCATGCTTGTCCTGCCTGGCTCGCCTTAGGTGAGTCTAGGCACAACCCATTTGAGCTTCATGCCGGCTCAGGCTCGGCCCTTGTGCACTATTACGACGAGAGGAAAAGAGCAAAGATGAGGCAATGGATACAAATATTGAGGAAAAAAGAATTAAATTTTATTCATTCTTGAACATGTACAGAGTTGTTGTCTTGTTAAAAACCTTACATCCAGTGTAGGGTACCCCAGTGTGGAGGGCTCGGTGTCTATGAGTATATACTCTCCAGTCTCCACCTTTTAGCATCTACGTTATATCCCATTTCTCCACATACAAGGACCGCAAAAGAGCTGACTGTAAGGCGAGCCACAACATGACGTAATATCGTGTCAGAGCATCCTATCGCATGTCTTGCCTACTTCGGGCCCATCAGACTTGTTTCGTGCCATGCTAGCCCAAGCACAAGCAATGAAGATGTGTTGTGCCAAATTGCTAGGGGTGAAAATGGGTCGGATACAGGCGGATGTTGCTCTTCCTGTATCCTAACCTATATTTTTTCTCAGATTTAGAACTAGATACAGCCTAGCTGAATACGGATTCGGGTTATTCGGGATACGGATACGGAACAGATATGTGACAAATTTGGATCAGAAAAGGATAAAGATATACGGATAATGCATGCATATATAGAGTAATATATATTAAATTAAAACCATATGAGTACATGATTATAGTAACAAATTATATATCAATCAAACTCAACAAATATCGTAGAAAGAATATGCTACTTGAGAATCAATAGAACCAACTAATTGTTAATATAAATGGGCTGACATAGAAAAAATATGATGAAAATGGGCTGAGCCTTACTGATATCCAAATAGGAAAAATCCGAATATCCGATCCGATATCCGAATAGGAAAAATCCGGATATCTGAATAAGAAAAATCCGGATATCCGAATAGGAAAAATCCAAATATCCAGATCTCATCCCATATTTATCAGATATTGGATGCTTCGGATCCGATCCCGAATCTAGATTCAAGTATCCCAATCCGGTCCCGGATCTGACCGTATAGTAAAATCTGGTCCTGGATCCAGTCCCGATTGGGCAGGAGATATCCGACTTATTTTCATCCCTACAAATCACCCATCATGTCCGACCACGAGGCCCGACATAGTCCTGTTATTTGCGCTATGCCAGCTTAACCCATGCACATGCATGCCATGCCTACCGTGCTATAGGCTAGCCTAGAAACCCCAAGCCAATGCATAGATCTAACCTGGGCTATGATTCTCCTATTTCCTAGCCCTTTCTCCTACTTTACCCATTATCTTAAACTGAATTCCCATTTTGCCCTCGTTCTTCTTGTCCTTTTATCTGGATGGGGCCACGTAAGCCAAACCAAACCAGATTAAAGTCTCATTATTTATTCTTGAACGAGGCAGAACCAAGGTTTTAAATTTCATTTTCGGATTATATCTTAGGGGTGACCGAAATAAAAAATATCAGTGAGATTTTATAACTTATGTCAAAACTCGAACAAAACTCAAAATGCAAATTTGAAATTTAGCAATTTTGGTGGTGGGAAAACCAAAATTTCAGTCAAAATTGCTGAAATTTCAATGAAATGGATCGAAATCTTGGCATTTTTGGAACCATTGTAAAATGGTCTCCTAAGGCTAGAAAAAATTGGGTAAAACTTATGAAAAAAAATCATGCAGGCATTTATCTACATTTTCTATTTATTTTAATGCAAAATACAAAGTATTTGCACATAAAAATCCCTAAATTTAGAAATTTCGGCTACATCCTGACTAATTTTTGGATTGTAACACTTACATTTGTCAACAATCAATATATATTGCAATCACAAATGATAAACATGGAATAAAATTGACACATATGACATTCACATTCACCAACATCATACCGTTGCGTCAATCCCATTACCTAACAATTCACAATTCATAAACACTTTTGAAAATCTATTACAACTTTGAAATCACGTCATGCATTCCACGCATCATATTTCATCTATCACAATTGTTTTGAACCTAATAAATAAGAGAAATATCTATCGAAGCATAGATGATGCCACAACCACTACAAGAAACAGGGAAAAATTAAATGGGCCAAAACCCACAATTTGAAAAAACCCACAATTTAAGTTAAATTAGTGGACAAACCGTCAATTTAGTTCATGAATTTAACTCGACGAAATTAATCAATTAAATTCATGGGTACCATTTATTTAAATTAAATTCGTGGAGTTCTTGAAAAAACCCACGAATTTAACAGCTAAATTGTGGTTTGGAAAACTCCACAATTTATGATTAAAATTGTAAATGGAAAAACCCACGAATTTAACTGTTAAATTCGTGGGCTGAAAAAATCCACGAATTTAACTATTTAACTGTTAAATTCGTGGGTTTTAAATGGCCCATGAATTTATCAGCCATTATACAAAAATATATATATATATATATCCTGGTGACTGACCACCCATCTAGCTTGTATTTCATTGATGTCAGCTCGATCATTATTTTGGTAATTTGATACCCAAATTATAATAGCATTTACTAGCCCATTTTCCAAACCTGGAAAACTGTAAATAACATATATACGAACAAAAATTAATGGTGTGATGGGTTAATTTAACCTGTGTTTTATACTCAAGGGATTTGTTTAGTGTTCATCCATACTTGAAATTTTGTTGTCTTGGACAAGTTAACTTCAATTGTTTGGAGCATTGTTATATGAGCAGTGTATTGGGAAAGATGCTGCATATTTACCTCAAAGTCATAGAATGGCGTATAGTTGGGAGAAAAAAGAAAACCATAGTTGTAGAATTGAAGAAAAAGAAATCCAGAACAATATGTAAAAATATTCTACTAAAGATAAGAACGAAAGTAATAGTATCCCTGTAATTTTGCTAATAACCACTACTTTTTTAAGTGGTGCACATGTGGACGTTTCGGACATTATGAGTATGCGACTATGTGTTGTACACAAGAGACACAACCACCAACTTTCATGATATCACAACTAGCATGGATGCAATGTGTTATAGTAAAATCTGAAAACTTATTTAAATGTAAAACTTAGCAAAATCTGTTAATAGCCTCAATCTGAAATGTTAACTTCAGTTGTCATACCAAATGAAGTAAACTTAACTAATTCTGAAACGACAATTTCTTATAGCACAATCTGAGTACTAAACTAAATCTGAAAATATTTGCAAGAGTCTAAACTAAGTCACCGAAATGTACAAAATTTCGGCATGACCTCTCTTATAAATAGGACATCCACTCGTGCAGACAAAAGAACATTTGCGGTTATAATATATATATCAATCTTCGAAACCGAAATGAGACATTCTAGCGATCCTTAGATAATCAATCACGTGTGTGTGCACATAAAATAAAGAACATTACGAAGCATCTTTACGGAGGTTTACAAGCGCGAACACCACGACTTTCGAGTTTGGACGGTCACGAGCTTCATATTGCAAACAACGGATGCTAATCGCATCAAGTCGGTTCCATCGAGTGGAGACATGGCCTTCAAGCAAGAATCCATCAACACCGGAAATTCTTTCCTCTTATAAGGTCAAGTGCCTACAAAGAAACCAAACAAGTGAATGCTTTCCTTGAATAAAGTCGATCTTCGACAAAAGTTAGTTACACTCAATGGCCATGTACAACAATAATATATAAAAGTGCAAAATGCTAACCTAAAATTCAGCCTTTGTAATTTTCCATCATAAAAGCGAGTTATGTTAACAGGAGCAAATAGCCAAATGCATACATGGCTTACAAGACAATGTGAGTATATCCAAAGCATATATCCCAAGACATAACCAAACTTTATGGTATAGTTTATTTGGCAATATGGCCAAAGAGGTACTCAACAGTGGCAGGAGGATAACTTACATGGCTTGGTGGTATATGCTTCCCACTTAGGAGATCAAGCAAGATAGTACCAAAACGTAAACCACACTCTCTGGAATTACTCTGCTGCAGAATAGAGGATGTTAAGAAGCAAATAAAATCACATGTTTCTTAAGCTTCCATGAATGAAGATTCATTTCATGGAGATTGTCAGAGATAGAGGTTGACTTGTAATACAGAATTGCATTGCTCCTCTATGAGTAAATTAAGCAACAGAAGCTCACTAAACAATTGCATAACAAGATTGACCCCACTAGTAAAAAGACTATAGTGGCACGAAACAGGGATTTAGAAGAATAAATTAAAAAAAACTCATTACTTTGAGCTCAACTTGTGTACGAACAGGTTATAGCCATATGACTTGGAGCTTCATGATTACAAACAAACACATAAAATTCATGATGCATTCATGTTCGCAGAAAATTTCACTTATATATATGAGACACTTACCGGTCTTAAGGTACTCGGGAGGTGTGAAAGCCAAATTGGTACAATAGCTCTTCCCATCCCTGCTGTTCTTCATCAGACCGAAACAAGATAGTTTGGGATTACCATCCTATAAATCACCGTCTAAAAACAAAATAAGTTGCATGCCTTGTATGTGAAAGCATCAACAAAGAAGCAACTAAGGAGCACAAGTACTACTAGTGACTCACCACAAGTACATGCTATGATGATTAGAGTACATGTACCTTTGAAGAGAGCTTGTGAAGCATAGTCTGATATCCTGTCCATCTGGAGGTTTCATCTTGAACATTTTCGGCCACAGACGAGAAACCAACCACTTAACTCTTTAAAACCGGCATAAAACTAAGTCACCGAAATGTACAAAATTTCGGCATGACCTCTCTAGTAAATAGGACATCCACTCAGCAGACAAAAAAACATTTGCAGTTATAATATATATATCAATCTCTCAAACCAGAAGGAGACATTCTAGCAGATCCTTAGATAATTAATCACACATCCAACGGCTAATATATCACTGCTGGAATCGGATGACGTTGTGACTACTCCGCTGTTTGAAGTGGCCGCAAGTGGACGGCTAGCTTCTAATTTCGCTGTTCGAAAACGGAACCCGTTCACATCATAGCGACTATAGCTCCTTGCCGTCACATCACCATGTGAGAGCCGCCGGAGATCCTCGGGGCGGAGGCATCACGCATACACTATATAGCAATATGCATCATTTGTTAGTCTAATATTAAGTTACTACAACAATTCATTTAAAAAATGAATAAATAGTCAAATTACATCTTGTGAGAACCATTGCACGAAGCTTGGGCCGCCTTTCAACCCATCACGGCGTAGGTTATCCAATTTCTTACTTGTGGGTTGTCGAGTTGACTTCAATTTTCTTTGTCAAACACTCTGCCATTTATTCCCGTGTTAAAAGGACACTACTTCGAAATGTTGAAAACATAATTGAAAAAGTCACTTACTCAAAATATTTTTCAACTTCTACCATATTCTTGAACTTGTAAAGCATGGCGTGTTCCACTCCTCATACTCAACATGGTGTGCGATTATACGACCCAACAAGTTGACCCTTGCATTGAAAAAGCTTAAGTTCGCTGTGGTTCTTCTTCCGCGACACAGTGCATCGATTCAGTAGGGGCACTCACGTTGTGCTTGAGTGCGAAATAATTTGTTGAGAAGTTTGTGATCTCTTTACTTGCATAAGCCTTTGCGATACACCCTCTACCCTTGCCTTGTTGCGCCTTTGTAGCTCTAAGCTTTTTCAACTCCCTTTCGACTATACATCCATCTGAATCAAGGGACCTCCAACCATCGCTTCCCAAGGCGGATGCACCAAACAGATGTTGCATCACATTCATAAAACCAGGTGGGAAAGTTTTTCCAACTTGCATACAAGCAATGGAATTCCCTTCTAACTTCGCATCAACGTCTTGAGATTTCCTTAGCGCATATCCGCTTATAGAAGTGGCCGAGCTCGCTAACATCCTCCACAACTCATTATCAAAATAGCCACGAAACATTACCGAACAAGTCTTTCCATGATAATATGGTAATCATGACTCTTTAGCCCGTTTAGCTTACCGGTCTTGACATTCCTGACCCGCTTTATGTTAGATGCATAGCGATCAGAAACTTTAGAGTTTTCAACCACCTCAAAATCTGTTTACGGTCTTACGGCTTCACACAAGATAGAGCTCATGGCGGCTCTCATTTCCATTTAAACCAACTTTAACCTCGAGCCACGGCCTAGCACAATGATCACCCATGTCTTTCCTAGCACTCACGTTATCCTTTGTTTTGTCGGTTACATCAAACACCATGCTTATGATGCTTTCTGCCACATTGCGCTCTTGGTGCATCAAATCTATGTTATGCGGCAGAATCAAAGCTTTCGCGTAAGGCAGCTCCTAAAGAAAAGAAATATGAGTCCAGTTGTGCTCCTTTCCATAGCCAGTGAAACCCACTTCCGTAGATCGTTCAAGCCGACTATGCCATTCAGCTATCTCCTCTCCTGTGAGTCGCTTCAGCGGCTATTTTTTAACTTTCTTTCCTTTTCGAAATGCTTTGGCATCATTCCTGAAAGGGTGCCTCACCGGAAGCCACCATCGATGGCAATCGAAGAATGTGATCTTTTTACCGTGCGTGAGCCTGAATGCATCAGAGTCAGCCATACAAATTGGACAACACAGGCGACCATGAACACACCAGCCGGCCCAAATGCCATATGCCAACAAATCATGGACCGACCACAGGTATGCGGCTCGTAAGGTAAATTCTCTACCAGCAACGTTGTCGTATGCCTTTTCCCCTCGCCACAACTTTTTTAGCTCGTCAATTAAGGGCCGCATGAACACATTGAGATCCTTCCCTGGATGCTTAGGACCTGGAATGACAAGAGCATGAAATATGAACCCCTCTTTCATGCAAATCTCAGGTGGAAGATTGTATGGCATGATGAAGACCGGCCAACAAGAGTAGGGGCTAGCGCTTGTGCTGAAAGGTGTGAAACCGTCCGTGGACAAACCAAGACGGACACTCCTAGGGTTGCTTGCAAATGCAGGATCGAATCGGTCCAATGCCTGCCATGCCTCGCCATCAGGTGGATGCACCATCATATCCGGGTCCCGGTCCTCACGTTTACCTTCTTTGTGCCACCGCATATGTTTCGCTATTTTTTTACATGTACAGCCGTTTAAGCCTATCCGTGATCGGCATGTACGGAAGCTGTTTAGTCGTGACCTTTGTAGTCACTGATACCCCTTCCTCATCTACCACCTCAACGAATCTACACTTACCGCAATGCATACAATGAGTATCCTTGTCATGATCCTTCTAGAACAGCATGCAATTATTCTCGCACACATCAATCTTCTGGTAATTCATCCCGAGCCCGGCCATCAACTTTTTCGATTGGTACAAATCCTTTGGCATCTTGTGGTTAGGCGAAAGAACATCATTCATAAGTTCAAGCAAAGCGTTGAAGCATTTGTTTGAAAAGTTGAACTTCGACTTCATCGACATAAGCCGTGTAACCGCCTGCAGGACGGTCACATTGGTCAAGTCATGCATCTTCGCATCCGAGGCGTCAAGTAGCCTATAGAATTCCTTAACCTCCTCCGGCTATGACCCCTCCCCCGAGTTAAATTCAATCCCCCTGCCAAGATCATCCAGCATCTCTTCCATCCGGTCGTGATCCTCCCCATGGTCCGACTCAATGGCCTGCCCTGCGGCCTCTCCATGACGGTGCCACACCAAATAGTTAGACATGAACCCGTTTTTGCAAATGTGATCTCGCACTATATCCTTCTTTGTAGTAGTTTGTTATTCTCGCAGAGGGTACACGGGCAATACACATATTCAGCTCCTCCAAATAATGCTTGCTTCAAGAAAGCATTCGTGATCCGCCCATTCCTTGTGTGCCCCCATCACTCCTCCATCATCATACATCGCCCTTCGATCGTCACCCATTCTCAAAGCTAAACAAATGAAACGATGTCAACGTACGACCGTGGCTTAGGTGACAAAGACAACCCTGTTAGGAAAGATGTGTTCTAAACCCACCCAAGAATGGAGGCCGTTGCATGTGACCTATGACGTGCGCTACGAACCGAACGAAATTTGGCGAGATAACCCCGCTGTTCTCCAAACGCACGCTGATGCTGGTGCGTCGAAGAACAATAGGGTTATCTTGGCGAAATCACGTTCGGATCGCCGCGCGCCACAGCCCCATGCAACAACCAACATTCTCGGTCATCCAAAATACGTTGGACAATTCCTAACGCGACCTCACAAGCAAACCCTAAACTCTAACGTTATATACAACGGCAGCGAGAGAATTAAAATATATATACCATATGCAGCGAATAAAAAAATTTGCTATGTCAATAGATTTGCAAAATAAACATATATGGAGGGAAAAAATATGTATGATACAGGCAACAAGGAAGTTTAAAACAACTAGAGCAGAGATGTATCTGTTATCAGTCTAAAAAGTTAAGCGATTTTTTAGTCTGCCTTCTGGACAAAACCTAGTGAGATTCAGATATGAAGAAGAGGTAGATTCCAATTGGTACAAGTCAACTAAATACACCTAGCAATGTATGAACAGCCACTATCAATGGCAGGGAAAATCCCTTGAGCCAACTCAAAGCTACTTACAGACACAAGAAAGTACAATATATTTGTTACAAGAATAATTGTTCGGGAGTAACAACATATCTTTTGTAGTTTGCATTAGTAGCCGCCATCGCTTATAAACTTCTTGCAATAACCATGTTTTGGCTAAACGATTCTTTTCAAGGATACATAAATAAACTCATAGCTTTACTCTTCATATAACCCATGATTTTTATATCCTATGGTCACAGATGCACTTATTCATCAATTCTAGTAGTAGCAATTTGAAATGTCTATATATCGTCAGGCCTATTCTCACACAAGACAATATTTTGTGATTTATGATCCTGCACCATTTTTTCCCTAGATAGACCTGAAAGTTTGGTTGTTTTATGACACATAGGAACCATCGGTATGCCACTCTTTCCCTATATCCCCATTTGATTATATTGAACTACGCTTTAAATTGTTGAATACATGAAGAGAGTGTTACTTTCATTTTCGAATACAATGATGGGTAATTTCCTTGGATAAAATTACGAGATCACTTGTAAGGTTCGAAAATGCTATAGACGACGTTGAAATTGAGTCTTGATTGGTTAAATTGAAGATGATAAATAAGAAGGAACAGCTATATCGGCATCGGCTATTTCATTGTGCCACTAATCGACATGACAACGGTATCAATGTAATCTGCTCTACACCATTTTCGATTTAATTAATCATTTTACTGCGACAAATGGCAGCTCGTCGAATCTGGGGCATCGGGCGGCACGGGCGGGCGGGTGGTGGTCGGCGATGGGGGCGGCTGAGGGCGTGGCGCGGGTGGTCGGCGATGAGGCGGCGGCTGGGGCGCGGCGCCGGTGGTCGGCGATGGGATGCGGCTCGAAGCGCCGGGTGGTCGGCGATGGGGTGGTGGCACAGGGCCGTGGCGATGGCGGGATGGCGGGGGCGTCGGGGGCTGAGGGGCAGAGACAGCGTGGCGGGAAGGGCGGCGGCAAGTCGTGAGCAAGGGCGGGAGGGCGGGCAAGCGAAGGCGGGCGGCGTGGGAACGCAGCTGGTGGGTGAGAGGCGAGCGAAAAGAGAGAGGGAGACGCGCGGGTAGGTTAAAAACACAACGTTAAATTCGTGGGCTAGGAGGCCAACGAATTTAATTAAAATTGTGCGCTAGTTTAAAAAACAGATGAATTTAAAATATAAATTCGTGGGTTTTTTTGCCCATGAATTTAATTAAATATGTGGGTTTTTTGTAAACCAATGAATTTAAATATATAAATTCGTGGGTTTTTTGGCCCACGAATTTTAAAAAATCCACGAATTTTTCACTGTTTCTTGTAGTGAACCCACCAGTCAGCCCGAATCATGTGCAAGAGGCATAATTAAAGGAGTTTGAATATGTATTGCTTGAAGATGTAAAGCATAATTAAAGGAGTATGAACATGTATTGCAAGAAGAGGCATACTTAAAAGAGTATGAACATATAAAACATGGACAACTTTTCATTGGCGTACCTACGAGTAGCAGTACATGTATGGTACAACTTGCACCTCTACAACATCAACAATGATCTCGCCATGCTTCCTCTTGTGCGCTTGCTTGTACTCCTCCCAGTTCGTATCCCACAGCAGCCAGGTGAACTTTTAGTGTTCGTCATGTGCTATTCTGGCTGAATGATTCTCCGACTGGTGCAGGTACCTGATAGGCATATGTCGTGTATACGGATCAATGTAGGGATTAGTGTAGTCAAACAATGATGATATGCTTGATCCATCATGACTTTGGTAGTCATTGTACCCACCCTAATCCCCTATGTAGGGCATCGAGCCATACCCTAACATAGGGTACCCATACTGCTCACTAAGGAAGCCCCATGGCTCGTAGACCATGAGCCCATGTCATCCTGGGGCTATTCTGCCTGCCGCCCATCTCCACCACTTGTTGTGCCCTTCCCCGAACTAGGGTCTACCTCTATGAGCCCTTTTCTCGAGGCACTTCCCCCTATGCAATCCTCCTGTTGTTTGTGGCTATGTACGGAGTCAGAGGGAGTAGCTGTCATCATCATCTCCTAAATCTGTTGCCGAGTTGCTACTGACAAACTCCTGGAATTGTACCTTTTTAGGGGTGTCTCTATTTCGTCGTCGCTCTGCCCACATCCGACTTGTCATTGCTTTGGACCTTTCCTTTTCCCTTGCCATATGAACTGGCCAACAACTTTGCTAACCCACCTAAAGCACCGACCAATGCCTGTCCTCCTCGTCATTGCCGATGCCACACTTCCTCTTCCCTTTGTGGGAGTCGTCGATTGAGAACTCAGCCCAATCTAGGTGGTTCTTCTCACTTGCGGCCAATTCAAAATTTCTTCTCACTTGCGGCCAATCCAAAATAATATTAACATCTGATAGGCTTTTTTGAAGTTGGATGTGTTGTTAGTAACCACCAACACCATGTGGTTGGCCCTAATTTCCTCTACCACCACTTTCGTAAAATCCTGTAGTAGGTTCTTGTAGTCCTGGATTTTTCCTGTCGAATGTAAACACCATAAGTTAGTATGTACATTTGCATTACTACTAACACACAGAAATATTATACCTATGGCATCGACGGATTTGTGGAAGAACATGATCCCGTTAAATAACACCATGAAGTTGACGATGTTCTATTGTAGTCATACTAGCCTCACACCTTCTCTAACAGCTCCTCATGATCGTCACAGGTTGTGGATTGTCCTCGTCACTATCACAGGTTACGGATCATCCTAGCGTTGAAACTTAACAGCAATGCCTCTAAGGTATCCACACATAAAAGACAGGGACACCACGTGTCGGAGTGCTAGCACTGGCTGTGTGGTTTTGGGCAAAGGAGGTTTGGTGGCTAGGATTTTGGGAATTTCGTATTCCTATGGTGTCCCTTAACCCTAAAGCCACCACCCCTCCTTTTATATAGATGCCCCATGATTGACCTCTACATTAGAGGCTCATTAGAAACTCGAAGCCCATCATAACTCGGATCACCATCCGAATTAAGTTCCAACCCCTTAACGATGCAACTCTATAGGTTCATGTATACTTGGACATGGCCCGAGTACTCTTACTCGACTATAAATCGGTAGTGGTCCTTGGCAGGATGTGTCGACTCTCGAGTATATTTAAAGATCACATCGGACGAACCTTAACAATGCTTAGTTATATGCATTTCCCTTTGCCTCACAATATCGGTCAAACTAAAGGTGAGAATGTGCCACCCTTGTTTAGATAGCTCGACCACTCTTTCTCTTTTACGTGACTCGGAATCCCCGACTATAGTTAACTCTTTAACTATGAGTAGTATGGCCATGCATTTCTAGAATTCGACCACTTGAGAGGCCTAGATATATCTCTCTCGTTGTGTGGAGGGGCAAATCCCATCTTGATCGATTATGCCTCGTAGTATGCTTTATGATAAACTTGAAAGTCACCTTTATAACTACTTATTTACAGAGTAACCTTTCTCACAACCCCTAAGTAAGTCATTACACATCTCAAGTATATGCATCGACCTCAAGTCTAAGGATATAGCATACACATTGTATATGAAACCAACTGATAACAAGTAAGAATACAATGTTCTTGTAGTGTCTCATGGTGACTCGATCCAACTCCATATTATTGGTTTAATATCTCCATATCTATGACACATATGCTAGTCTATTCATACGTGTCCTCATATATTTATCGACTAGGGATCATGTCGGGCTGGATTTTCAAATCCGAACCCTCTGTGCTATGCTAGTCCAGGAAAAATTAGCACACATAATGGAAACAATAATGACAACATATCCATACCACGAATCAAATAATATTAATTAAGCAGAAAGGTATTAGCCTTATGGCTAATTATTACAAGTAAATATCCTCTTGGCTTGAGTTCAAATGAGTAGCAGCAAAAACAAAATAATAGCAGCAGGATAAGCCCATCCATTTGCCCACAGACAATCAATTGGGGTATGCGTCCTAATAATCCGGATCGCCTTCATCATAACCACAAGCATAGAGCTCGTAGTCACCTTCAACTTCTATGCACTCCTCTGTGGAAAATTGGGATGTTGTAAGGGTGAGCACAAAATGTACTCCGCAAGTCTTGGAAACATAATGCATGGCTGAACAATTGAAGGCATAATATGGATCTTTTAGCATAAAGCAAAGTTTAATTTTAAATACCAATAGTAATTTCACAAAGCATCATTTGATCAAAATGCAATTGGGTAATAATTGAATTTTAAAATGACAACTTAATAGATTCCAACCACCTGACTAGCTCTATCCGTCAAACCACAACCCGAGAGTTCCATCCACTCACGGATTCCTAAACCATCATTTTATTTAAAACCAAAACCATAAAATCTACAATGTGCAAACATACCTCGCCTGCCCTTGATCATGGGCGCCATGGCTACTTAAGTAGTTTTAACTTTGCAGAGTGTGTACAGCTTTACCCATAAGACATGATCAACTCTTGTTGCCATGCAATTACCGCACTTCCTTTGGTGTGTCAGCAAAGAGATCATGACAAGGCCTTTACAATGTACAATCCTGCCGAAACCTCGCCTGCTAAGGTTTCACTGCTAAAGAGTTCCATCCACCCAATCAGAAGCCCCCTCTTGCGCCATGTGGGGAAAAACTGTCTCTATCTGACACCCACATCCCCTCGACTGGCAAAGCCAATAACGAGATGCACAAATTAATTATCAAGGTCATACACATATAGACTTGAGGTTGTACTGTAATGCTCGGTCTATGATAACACATGCTTTGGTCCTTAATTGATTAGGGCGGAACATTCACTTTATAAGGTCTCATGCATCAGCACCCACCAAACATCCATCCGCCTTAGTCTAAACCATTTCCTCTTTATTTTATTTAAATAACAACATCAATACCAATTGCCGCAACTTCACAAATAAGTTTAAACAATACTTGAAATGATCCCCATAATGGCATAATATTGGAATGTCTACGTTGGACTAAGCAGTTCTATCGTTCCATGCTACTCTACTGGTTATCACCAAATAAAATAGCTAATATCATCTAGGGTGACAAAGGATCGCCATGATTAATGTCAATGAGGGTATAACAAATCTGGAATTTAACTAAACCTTAAAACCACGTTTAAAGTATATTGCATAAAAGTAAGCATGCATGATTTAAAACAACATAGGCACTTTATAAAATTTGGGATCAACATGTTCGGGGAAGACTTGCCTTTGTTGCCTCCTGCTGGTTCTACCTCTGACTGTTGATTCAATTGAACTTCAACTGCGTCGTCTACACACGAAATGAGAATAAATAAATAAAACAAATTTAAAAATTCAAAAATTGAAATGAATGGTACTAGAAGGTAGATTTTGAATTTAGAAATTCGAATCACTGGAATCGGAGCTCGAATGAAGGAGAACCGGCTCCTAGAAGATTCCAAGATAGAAAATCAGAGAAAATAAAAAGGGTTGACACATGGCAAGATCTGATTGGCTGAGATTTTGGATTTTCTAGAAATTATAAAAAAGAAATTGGGATCTCACTGACATGAGGGGGCCCACATGTCGGCGACTTGTTCACGGTGAACCGAGTTCATCGAGAAGATCAAACGTGATGAGGCAGCCACGTGGCTAGGGCTAACGTCATGCTGCTAACGTCATGGTTGCATGGCTGAATGAGAAGGGCTAGTGTCATGCTGATGTCAGCTGTAAGTTCAACTTTCATTAGTTATGGTTTTGGTGTTAATGACAAATCTAATATTGAGATTATCCATTAATGTGATTTTGTTATTAATGACAAATCTTATATCGAGACTAACTCGTTTATTGAGAATATCCTTGATTAGTCTCATCGCATTGGAAAATGGAAAACCCAAGGTATGTATGCGTATTCATCTTAGTATTAGTTGCATACTTTGGAGCCAAGTTAAAGTATGAATGTCCCCATTATATTAACCACAAATGTGCATCATGTTTCCCAATCCACATATTATATGGATGCACATACTTAGGGGGAGTTTGTAGTTTGACTTGAAAGTCTCTTTGTATTGATCTATTCTTTATTGATACATATAAGGATCAAGACAAAGAAACTAAATTCTTGAGTATATATATTTGAATTGCCTAGTTATAGTATACTCATGGTAATATAGGATATACTCCAATATGATCAAATTGAATATGTGCATATTATCTTCAAGTCAATTATACTTATGCACATATACATGTGGGGTGTATTCTATAGTCGATGACTTAGAGTAATGATCATTTCCATATAGTTTACACATAATGGATCATTACCTCTCATCAACATGAGTATATGAAAACTTGTGTAGTTAATATATACTCACATCGATTTAAATGATAATTTAAATTGAGTTCATTTGTCTTGTTAATCATTAAAGAACATTTCATCATGTGTTGATGGTGTTCCTTGATTAATTAAGGACAAGTGAATAGCTCTTAAGTATAATAAAGCATGAGTTGCACTATTGTACTTAAGACACACTTAAATCATTCAAATTGATTTAGGTTGTGCTCAATTGATCTAAAGGCATCCATTGTGTGTTAATGGAGTGCAAGAGATAATTGAGACAACCGTGCATCTTGGACTAACTATTTTATGAGTGGTGATTGAGTTAGGTCCAAAGATGAATGAGATGATTGAGAACGGGATAAAGACGACATCATGAGGTGATGGGCGTCAAGAGAAGATCCCGAAGACAAAGAGAAGAATCGAGTGATGATCCCGAGGGAGTATCAAAGTGATGATCATAAAGAACCCAAAGGGGATTGCTTGCGTGCGGCGGCGAAGGTATAACTAGATAGGCTAAGGACCTTGTAGTCTTTGAGTCTAGTTTTTATCGCCGTACTATTAAGAGGGGTTGTCTCCTAGTTTGAGCTTCATCATGTGTTGATGATCTCAATCCCGTGTTCACTCAAGCTCAAACTATTTGGATTTGGTTTTTGCATAAGGGTTAACCATTTGACATGTGTTGCGAATGTATTAAGCTTATGCTTGGTTGTTGTTGGTTTATGCTTTGATTTGCATGTGTTGCAAGGAGGAAGAGCATATGCATTTGGTTTTCGCATAATGCTTTGATTTGCATGTGTTGCAAATATGATAAGCTATATGCGTCGGCTTTTGCGTGAAGTTCACTTTTGCATGTGTTGCAAATGTTGAAGCTTCATGTTTTGTTTCAAAACAATCTTTATAAATCTTGTGTTTGTATGGAGCTAGAGGCTTGCATGTGTTGCAAGTAGAGAGCTCATACGGTTGATTTGGTTTTAAGTGTGAAGTTTGATTTGGTGTTGCATTGAACTAGAGAATTGCATGTGTTGCAATTAGAGAGTTCATGCACCTTGATTTGGTGTTGCTTGGAGCTAGACTTTTGCATATGTTGCAAAGAGTAGTGCTCAAGCATGAAATGTGTTTATTGAGTTATTTGCAAGTTCACAGCGAATAAACCGAGGTTTATGAGTCCTAAATCGAGAGCATGTGAGTAGGGCTTGCAACCGGTGTTGGCAAGTTGACTGGGTCTCGTGTTGACCTTCACATGGCTAGGGGGATTAATCTCATAAACTCGAGTTTGATTTGCTTAATACGTTTTGCAAATAGATCTTGAGTCGGTTGCGAAATGCGTTTTCACAATTTGGGTTAAATTCTTTGAGCATGAGCTAAATTGGTGCAAATGTGTTTTGCATGTGTGTATGATCATGTGTTGATCATCTAGTAGCTCAAAGAATGGTGTTTGGATCTTTTGAGAAAAGATTGCGCGAAAAACCGCGTTTGAAATCAGGTGGGGCGGTATGACCGCACCCCCAT
Organism: Guadua angustifolia; assembly: GCA_036346375.1. NCBI lineage: Eukaryota > Viridiplantae > Streptophyta > Magnoliopsida > Poales > Poaceae > Guadua > Guadua angustifolia. Next base: position 34,454,770 of record CM070507.1, read on the forward strand.
GCGGTCATACCGGCCGTGCGGTGTAACCGGCCCCAGTGCGGTGTGTTTCTTCCAGAGAAGGGGGTTTTGGCGCTGAGGTGGTGCAGTATGACCGCACCCCTCCTGTGGTATGACCGCACCCCTCCTGCGGTATGACCGCACCCCACCTGTGGTATGACCGGCCATGTGCGGTCATACCGGCCAAGGGTGCGGTATGACCGGGTTTTCGAGCAACGGCTAGTTTTCTAGCCGTTGGCTTATGAGGAGCGGTCATACCGGCCCTGGGTGCGGTATGACCGGCCTCCCTGCCCGAATTTCAGTATTTTGCCCCCAACGGCTAGTTTTCTTTGGTGGGGTATAAATAGACCCCATGGGGGGCATTTGGTAGTGGTTGCTGGCTTGGTTGAGTGTTTGGGTGAGGTGTTGTATGTGTTGCACACTCACATTTGATTCTTGAGCTAAAGAGTGAGACTAATTGCATGTGTTGCAATTAGTAAGTGGTTTGAGAGCCTCTTGTGCATATGTTGCACTTGAGGGAGGCCTAGGTGCATGTGTTGCACTAGGTGATCACCGGGAGCGCATTCGTTGTGCTCGGTGAAGTTCAAGCGGAGGAGCGGCTTGTTACTCTTGGAGGTTGCCGACTCTAGACAGGCGAGGCGTCGTCTTGGGAGCTCTCAAGGTGTGAGAAGCCCCAGAAGTTTGTGAAGGTTCGGGTTGAGCCTACGCGCAAGCGTGAAAAACCACGACTAGTGGAAAGAGGCGGGTGCTCGAGCGGGTGCCGGTCCAAGTGTGGGCTTGCCTCAACGTGGACTAGGGGAGACCGACAAGTCTCCGAACACCACGGAAAAACATCGGTTGTCTCTTGTCTCCTTACATTCAAGTATTTACCTTTTGCATATTAATCAATTGCTTGATTGTAATTAGAATTGCTTAGTATTAATTGTTTGTTCAACATAGCAATTCTAATATAGAGATTTAATTTAGTTAGTGCACTAGTGAGCCTAGTTGATTTAGGCTTTAATTGTCAAAACCTATTTATCGCTTCCGCATTATCTTTGATTAGGTTTTGACATAGGGGTTGATTAGAGCGAAATATTTAGTGAGCGATCGAATTTCATAAAACGCCTATTCACCCCCCCTCTAGGCGCATCCTCGACCCTACATCAGCGTCGCTTCAGTTTTGGTACAGCGCGGAGGACGAAGAGGCGGCACAGAAAATGAGGTGATGGTGAGTGAATGGATGTAGGTGAGCGGTGGATTGGCGACAGGTCGCGGAAGACGGTGGTAGAGTCAACACACGATGGTGCGAGAAATCAGCGGGCAGTGCGGACTTGGCCAGCGTGGAAGAAGACGACACAGCCGTCACCCATCTACACCGAATCAACACGGGTTTTCGGCAGAATCCGGTGCGGGCGACGCGGTGCACCCAACAGTGAGAAGAGCTATGGGGGAATCTCACTGGTGGCTGAATGGTTATGTTGGAAAAGCTTCGGTGGATGACAATGGCGATGTCCGTCCGTGGCGATGTCCGTCCGTGGATGACAAGCTTCGGTGGATCTCCGTCCGTGGCGATGTCAGGCAGTCGTTCGCCTGCGATAGAGAGAGCTGTGATATGGCTGAGACTCAAAAGGCGGTAGCCGAAAAAGAGAAAATCCAGCAAGCAACTGCGCATCAGCAGGATGAAGGAGAAGTTCCGGTCAAGAAACAAGCCAAAACAAGCATGAGGCCTGACGATGGGACCAAGAAGATGATCCTTGACCAGTCCAAATCGGCTCAAACGGCTTTGATCGGGACAAATATCGATGCCAAATAGGAAGACGCGCTCGTCACCTTTCTACGGGCCAACCGGGACATTTTTGCGTGGAAACCATCCGACATGCCCGGTGTCCCTAGGGAGGTGATCGAGCATTCACTCAATGTGGACGAAAAGGCGAAGCCCATCAAGCAGCGCCTTCGACGGTTTGCTCAAGATCGCCGGGATGCCATCAGGGAAGAAATCACTAAGCTTTTAGCGGCAGGATTTATAAAAGAAGTGTATCATCCCGACTGGCTAGCGAACCCAGTTCTTGTTCGCAAAAAGAATAAAAGCTGGCGTATGTGCGTTGATTATACCGATCTTAACAAGGCATGTCCGAAAGATCCTTTCGGGCTACCCCGCATCGACCAGGTGGTAGATTCAACGGCAGGCTGTGAACTCCTCAGTTTCTTGGACGCCTACTCAGGATATCACGAAATCCGGCTAAAAGAAGAAGACTGCATCAAGACCTCGTTCATCACTCCGTTTGGTGCATTTTGCTATGTCACAATGCCGTTCGGTTTGTAAAACGCTAGTGCAACGTATCAGCGTGCAATACAGCGGTGCTTTCACATTCAGATCGAACGCAATGTGGAGGCATATGTGGATGATGTCGTCGTCAAATCCTGTGCAATGGAAGATTTAATATCTGATCTGGCTGAAACATTTGAAAGTTTAAGGGCTTACAAGATGAAGCTTAACCCAGAAAAGTGTGTCTTTGGAGTTCCCTCAGGAAAACTGCTCGGTTTCATTATGTCACAGCGGGGCATCGAGACAAACCCAGAGAAGATCAGTGCAATTCTCAAGATGAAACCTCTGACCAGCCAAAAGGATGTCCAGAAGCTCACGGGGTGCATGGTGGCACTCGGCAGGTTCATTTCGGCTAGGATCATGGGGGATGCCCTTCTTCAAACTTCTGAAGAAGCAGGGCAACTTCCAATGGATGCCCGAAGTACAACAGGCTTTTGAGGAACTCAAAACATTCTTGTCTTCTCCACCAATTTTGGTCCCACCAATGCCCGAGGAGCCTCTTTTGCTTTACATTGCAGCAACGACTCATGTAGTCAGCACTGCGATCGTGGTAGAGCGGAAGGAAGAAGGGCACCTTCAGAAGGTCCAGCGGCCGGTTTATTTCATCAGCGAGGTGTTGGGGGAATCCAAGGCACGCTACCCGCAGGTACAAAAATTACTGTATGTTGTCCTGCTCGCTTCTCGTAAACTCAAGCACTACTTTCAAAAGCATTTGATTTCGGTGATCACCTCTTTTCCGATTGGGGATATACTCCACAACCGGGAGGCCACTAGGAGAATTGCAAAATGGGCGGTCGAACTTGGGGCTTTTGAAATCTCTTTCAGGCCGGAACGGCAATAAAATCTCAAGTACTTGCCGATTTCACCGCCGAGTGGGTAGAATTACAAACCCCCACGGTTACTGAAGAGCTCGAGTATTGGACAATGTACTTCGATGGCTCCCTCATGCTCAGCGGCGCAGGGGCTGGTGTGGTGCTCATCTCCCCGACAGGCGAGCGTTTGAAGTATGTTCTTCAGCTGCATTTCCCAGCATCAAACAATGCCGCCGAGTACAAAGCACTCATCCACGGACTTCGCATTGCGATCTCCCTTGGTGTTCGACGACTGACAATTCACGGTGACTCCATGTTGGTGGTCAACCAGGTGCAAAAAGACTGGTCATGCGTCGGGGACAACATGGCCGCTTACTGCCAAGAAGTAAGAAAACTCGAAGACAAGTTCGACGGGCTGGAACTCATCTATGTACTTCGCCGCGACAACGAAGTAGTAGACGAGCTTGCTAGACTAGGCTCCAGTCGGGCAATAGTACCGGCTGGCGTGTTTGTCGAAGAACTCCAAAAACCTTCAATAAGCAAGCAACAGGAGCTAAACAAATCAGAAGAAACACTCGCCGAGGAAGAGGTCTTAGTCATCAGTCCTGATTGGACAACTCCTTTCCTAAACTATTTGCTAAGGGACGAGGTCCCTGAAAATCGCGCGGAAGCAGAGCGTATCACACGACGATGCAAGAACTACACAGTGGTAGGCGAGGAACTCTTTCGAAAGAGCGCCTCCGGGATCCTAAGGCGATGCATATCGGAGCAAGAAGGAAAAATCTCCTTAGAGAAATCCACTCAGGAATTTGCGGGCATCATACAGCGTCAAGCACTCTGGTGGGCAAGGCATATCGTCAAGGATTCTTCCGCCGATCACGTATCGACGCGAAGACATCATCCGACTTTCGGCGATGCCGCTTTTTGCTCGCCGATACACGCGTGCGGCCACGAACCGCAAACAATTCCGATCACTGGCCTTCGCGATGCTGGGGCTCGACATGGTTGGCCCCCTGAAGAAAGCCCAAAGTGGTTTCACTCATCTCTTCGTCGCTGTTGATAAGTTCACCAAGTGGATTGAAGCAAAGCCTGTCGCCACAATTACGGCGGCCAAGGCCAAGGAGTTCTTTCAGGAAATCGTGGTAAGATTCGGCGTGCCAAACAGGATCATCACAGACAACGGAACTCAATTTAGAGGTGAAGAATTCCAAGACTGGTGCGATGAACTCGGCATCAAAATTAGCTTCGCCTCCGTGGCTCATCCAAAAAGCAACGGTCAGGTAGAGCGGGCGAACGGCATGGTGTTGCAAGGTTTGAAAGCACGGATTTTCGATCGCCTTAAGCCATATGCTACTCGATGGGTAAAAGAATTGCCCTCAGACTGGGGTGAGAACTACACCAACAGGCTACCGGCATCACCTTTTTTCCTAGTGTATGGCTCAGAAGCGGTCCTCCCCACCGAGTTAACTTTCGGATCCCCTCGGGTTCGGAATTACAAGGAGGCCGAGTCAGAGGAAAACAGAATAGAAGATATCGATTGATTGGAGGAGGCAAGGGAGGTTGCTGCGATCCAGTCAGCCAAATACCTCCAGGCCCTGCGCCGCTACCATAACCAGAACGTTCGGAGCCGTGCATTCTCTAAAGGCGATTTGGTCCTAATAAAGAATCAAAAGCACGAGCACAAGCTCTCTCCATGTTGGGAAGGCCCCTACATCGTCGACGAGGTGACGCGTCCGGGGGCTTACAGACTTAAGCGGGAAGATGGTGCCATCTCAGCAACTCATGGAACATAGAACAGCTACGCCGTTTTTACTCTTAAGTATTGTACATTTATCACGTCATTCATAAACAAAGCTCTTTTCTTGACTTGCTACTCAATTGATGCTCAATTAAGTAGTAAGTCGGGGGCTACACCTATGTTGCGCATGCGCAACACTTCTGGGTCATTCACTGTTTCTTACATTTAAGACATCATTTGCAAATAAAGTTTCTTTTCTTGACTTGCTACTCAATTGATGCCCAATTAAGCAGTAAGTCGGGGGCTACACCTAATAGTGTTGCGCATACGCAACCCTTCTTATGAATTATTCGCTATCCTTTCTTTTTCCTAATGATCGCGATTAAGCCCGAGTGATTTAGTTCCCAATTGTGAAACCCTGACACTCGGAATCTACCTACCCAATAAAAAGTGTGCCAGGGAAAAAAGGCCATGCGTTAACTCGCGATGCTTGGGGGCTAGACTAATCGGTCAGGGCGCTTAAACATAAGGAACAAAGAAAACCATTCAGGAAGGTCGGAAAGATCAAAAAGGAAGGGCAGACAACATTAAGATAATATTACACAAGATAATACTGTCCCAGGCGTTGGAAGTTCATATACACCAAAACACTGCGCTACTAATTTCTTGCAGAAATAAAAAAAGCTACACCCGGCGCAGGCGTCCTACGGCTTCAATGAGGGGATCCCGAGCCTTGATGAGCTTCGGAACGGCCTCGATCAGGGTCGACGGCGGCGGTGTCTCGAGCCACGGCCTGCATCTCCGCAAGCTCGGCCATAGCAAGATCGAACATAGCCCATTCCTCAGCAAGGTCGTCCTCTTCTTTGACGGGAGGCGGAGGGTTCTCATCTTCAGAATCAAACACCATCTCCTCGTCATCAGACGGAAGGGGCTCTGGGGAAGAAGCCATGAAGACCTTGGCGAAAAGGAAAAAAAGGAAAAAGCTTAGAAAAGGGCGACGCCTAAGTGGCGTGACGTCCGAGGAACGAAAAGATAAGCAAAGAAGAAGGAAAAAGCGCGCAGCGATCGAAGAAAACGTCTGAACACAAGCTCCGAGCGGTGGATGAAGGAGCGCTGAAGAAGAAGAAGAGATCGAATTGCCATAGTCTTGCCGCAATCCAGCGTATTCGAGGCAAAACTCATCCTTATAAATAGGCGACGTCGGCCGCCTCAAGTGGAAACGCTTCACCTTCCGTGTGTACTATGCACCTGACCTAGCGCCGATTCGACACGGGCCAGCGACGCGCAGATGATGATTGTTATATGAACAGAACCTCAAGATGGGCGGATTCGGTTCTTGGTACACTAAGCCCCACGATGGGCCGAAAACCAAAAACCGGGTCAAGGACAGGAACTGGATACCTCCAAAATCAAGCTCACAAATACATCATTCAAAAGCAAGACGAAAGAGAATAATCAAGCATTCCTCCAACAAGGTAAGAACAGTACACCCGCACCTCGAATACATTGTTTTACGCAACACCCAAATCCAGATTCTCAGCTAAAGCAGAAGCAGTGTCCCTAACCTCGTCGACAAGGGCAAGCACTTGGTCATCATCAACAGTACAGGCGAAGCCCTCTCTGATCGCTTCAAGCTCTATTCGGGGATACAGGGATTTTGTAATGGCCAAGGCTTGGCAGGCGCTTGTGGTCGCCACATCCTTCAAATGCGCCACCAGCTTCACGGGCCCTTCTGCCAGCCGCTGGATTGTGGCGTTTGCGTCATATGGGATCGCTTGGGCCCGGCCTCGTCAGGGCTCAACATCCTCAACAATTTCTCAGAACCTTCTTGAATCTTATCAACCCGCAGCTCAGTGGACTTGATCTTTTCGTCAAGAACGCGACATCGGGCTTATGAAGTTGGTTTGATGCACCGTGATAGCTAGTCGTAAGCTCAAGGTCGCCGCCAAATACAAGAGGGAAATAAAAAATGAGTCGGGAGTAAACCTTCCAGTTCTCTCTTCAGCGTTGCCACCTCAGTTTTGGCTTCCTCTTCAGACTCCTTCAACTTCTCAACCTGCTCATCGGAGGACTTGAGCTTCACCCAAGATCTGCGGCAGCAAAAGACAGAAGTTAGGACAAGGTAGGGCGGAGTCAAGAAGTAAGAAGCTAAAGCACAAAGCAGAGCAGTCGGACAAAGGAGTTACCACCAAGGGAGGTCGTCAGATTCAGTTTCTCTGCCTCGAAGTCGGAGACCTGGGCTCGAAACTTTTCCAGCTCCTCTCAGTTCCCGACCCGGACCCGGTTGAGCTCCTCTTGTAGACAGACACGAACTTGCTCAATCTCATCTTCATAGAGCTTCCTCATCCTGGTCCTCTAGATCAATTCCCGGATAAGGGCGTTCCGGTCTCGAGAGCGTTTCGACAGACGCTGCAGACAGTGACAAGAGCGAAGAAGACGCATCATGCATCATACGTGATAAAAAGAAGGTACCTAACGACAACTCAGCATAAGCAACTCACGCCGCAAGACGATAACAGGTGAAAGCGGCATCACAAAATGACGCCCACTCATCCTCGTCCCCCTCTTCAAAGTTCCTCCCCTGATCGTGTTTATCGAAGAAAGCAATTCGTATCAGAGAAGCGGGGCGGGGAAGCGGGGGGAGTTCCTCTATCGGTGGCGAGGAACGGGAGGGTTGAGGAAGCTCTTCTGGTAAAGGTCTAGCAGCAGGACTGGCGGCGGCCTCAGAAGGCGCGCCTTGCCAGTCGGCTCAGGAGGCGTGTTCCGGGCAGTCGGCTCTGGAGGAGTTGGCGGCCGGGGGCTGGTCGGGTCCGAGCCAGCCTCGATGTTCGTGGTCGCGGCGGCACACGGAGGCTCGGTTGCCGACTGCTCTGCAGCCGCCTTGGCGGCAACAGGCTCAGCTGCATCCGACCCGCGGGCCTCTGGTGCACTCGCAGCGCCTTCCGCAACCTTTCCCTCCGGCTCCCGGCACAGCATTTCCATAGGAATCTTGCTGGCAGGCTTCCTGGTGAAGTAATCAGTCGAGACATAACGCGAAGGAAGAAGACAGAATGAACAAGTAAACTCACCTGCCTGATCTCGTTATCTTGAATGACGAGTTCTTTGAGCGTATGCCACCGAAGAAGAACCACCGAGCGCCTAGAGGGACAAGGGTCCTCGGGTCAGGCGTGGAGGTGGAGGCATTCTGCCGTCCGAGTGCTGGGCCGAGGGCTCAGGGCCACTGGGATCTCGGATGGACTCGAAGAGGAAGAAGTGGAAAGACATGCGACCACTAGGTCCCGAACTTTCGGGCCTCCTGTTGGGCGCATGTTCGCAGCCACCTTCTTCCTCCCTTCCTTGGATACCCGAGCGGCTGGATGTTTTCCCTTCCCTAGGGGTTCCTTAGCTTCTGTTGCCCTACTCTTCTTGGCGGAGGGTGTCGGAGATGAGGAACGGGCAGGCCGGCTCCACTTGGCACTCTTGTGCACTGGAAACTCTGCAAGGGTGTGTCGAAAAGAAGGCGCCACGATCTCGCAGAGCGGCCAAGGCGCGGTTCTCATCTTCAGAATCAAACACCATCTCCTCGTCATCAGACGGAAGGGGCTCTGGGGAAGAAGCCATGAAGACCTTGGCGAAAAGGAAAAAAAGGAAAAAGCTTAGAAAAGGGCGATCGCCCAAGTGGCGGTGACGTCCGAGGAACGAAAAGATAAGCAGCAAGAAGGAAAAACGAAGTGCAGCGATCGAAGAAAACGTACGAACACAAGCTCCGGAGCGGTGGATGAAGGAGCGCTTGAAGAAGAAGAAGAGACAGTCGAATTGCGGTAGTGCGCTGCAGTCCGCTGTATTCGAGGCAAAACTCATCCTTATAAATAGGCGACGTCAGCCTCTGCCTCAAGTGGGAAACGCTTCACCTTCCGTGTGTACTATGCACGACCTAGCGCACGATTCGATACGGGCCAGGCGACGCGCATGATGATTGTTATATGAACAGGAACCTCAAGATGGGCCGGATTCGGTTCTTGGTACACTAAGCCCCACGATGGGCCGAAAACCAAAAACCGGGTCAAGGACAGGAACTGGATACCTCCAAAATCAAGCTCACAAATACATCATTCAAAAGCAAGACGTAGCAGGAATAATCAAGCATTCCTCCAACAAGCAGAAGAACAGGTACAGTCCAGACCTCAGAATACATTGTTTTACGCAACACCCAAATCCAGATTCTCAGCTAAAGCAGAAGCAGTGTCCCTAACCTCGTCGACAAGGGCAAGCACTTGGTCATCATCAACGATCTGCGGCCCTCTCGATCGCTTCAAGCTCTATTCGGGATCTGAGATTTTGTAATGGCCAAGGCTTGGCGGCGCCAGGTCGCCACATCCTTCAAATCGCCACCGACTTCACGGCCCTTCGCGCGTATTGGATTGTGGCGTTTGCGTCATATGGGATCGCGTTGGGCCCGGCCTCGTCAGGGCTCAACATCCTCAACAATTTCTCAGAACCTTCTTGAATCTTATCAACCCGCAGCTCAGTGGACTTGATCTTTTCGTCAAGAACGCGATACTGGGCTTGCGAGTTGGCTCGGTGCACTGCATAGCTAGTCAGAACAGTTCAAGGTCGCCGCCAAATACAAGAGGGAAATAAAAAATGAGTCGGGAGTAAACCTTCCAGTTCTCTCTTCAGCGTTGCCACCTCAGTTTTGGCTTCCTCTTCAGACTCCTTCAACTTCTCAACCTGCTCATCGGAGGACTTGAGCTTCACCCAAAGATCTGCGGCAGCAAAAGACAGAAGTTAGGACAAGGTAGGGCGGAGTCAAGAAGTAAGAAGCTAAAGCACAAAGCAGAGCAGTCGGACAAAGGAGTTACCACCAAGGGAGGTCGTCGATTCGCTCGCCTCGAAGTCGGAGACCTGGGCTCGAAACTTTTCCAGCTCCTCTCAGTTCCCGACCCGGACCCGGTTGAGCTCCTCTTGTAGACAGACACGAACTTGCTCAATCTCATCTTCATAGAGCTTCCTCATCCTGGTCCTCTAGATCAATTCCCGGATAAGGGCGTTCCGGTCTCGAGAGCGTTTCGACAGACGCTGCAGACAGTGACAAGAGCGAAGAAGACGCATCATGCATCATACGTGATAAAAAGAAGGTACCTAACGACAACTCAGCATAAGCAACTCACGCGCAAAGACGATACAGTGAAAGCGGCATCACAAAATGACGCCCACTCATCCTCGTCCCCTCTTCAAAGTTCCTCCCCGATCGTGTTTATCGAAAAGCAATTACCAGACGAGAAGCGGGCGGGAAGGGGGAGTTCCTCTATCGGTGGCGAGGAACGGAGGGTTGAGGAAGCTCTTGGTAAGGTCTAGCAGCGGGGCGGCGGCGGCCTCGAAGCGCGCTCGGCACGGCTCGAGGCGTGTTCCGGCGATCGGCTCTGGAGGAGTTGGCGGCAGGGGCTGGTGGTCCGAGCCAACTCGATGTTCGTGGTCGCGGCGCACACGGAGGCTCGGTTGCCGACTGCTCTGCAGCCGCCTTGGCGGCAACAGGCTCGGCTGCATCCGACCCGCGGGCCTCTGGTGCACTCGCAGCGCCTTCCGCAACCTTTCCCTCCGGCTCCCGGCACAGCATTTCCATAGGAATCTTCTTTGGCGAAGCTTCTGGTGAAATGTCGGTCGAGACATAACGCGAAGGAAGAAGACAGAATGAACAAGTAAACTCACCTGCCTGATCTCGTTATCTTGAATGACGAGTTCTTTCGGGCAGAAGTGCCACCGGAAGAAGAACCAGTCTGAGCGTCTAGAGTGGACAAGGGGTCCCTGGCCGGGCGTGGAGGTGGAGGCATTCTGCCGTCCGAGTGCTGGGCCGAGGGCTCAGGGCCACTGGGATCTCGGATGGACTCGAAGAGGAAGAAGTGGAAAGACATGCGACCACTAGGTCCCGAACTTTCGGGCCTCCTGTTGGGCGCATGTTCGCAGCCACCTTCTTCCTCCCTTCCTTGGATACCCGAGCGGCTGGATGTTTTCCCTTCCCTAGGGGTTCCTTAGCTTCTGTTGCCCTACTCTTCTTGGCGGAGGGTGTCGGAGATGAGGAACGGGCAGGCCGGCTCCACTTGGCACTCTTGTGCACTGGAAACTCGGGCAAGGGTGTGTCAGAAAAGAAGGCGCCACGATCCTGCAGGAGCAGCCAAGGCGCACGTCAAATTACAAACAGACACAAATCAGAAGACCCAGTCCGGGAAAACAAGAAGGCATCTTACTGGAGGTGGGGGGTTTGATTTCTTGAAGGGCCTTGGGCATCCCTCGTTGGTGATCCGGACGCTCGGAGCAAACAAATCAGCCACACGACGGAGAAGCTCCTCCCAAGGAATTGGCTCATGTACCTCTCAGGTAGGATCGCTCGGCCCTTCATGTGCGTACCCAAGGTGAACTCGTTCCTTGAGGGGCTGCACTCGACGCGAGCCAAAATTAAGGACGATGGCCACTCCAGTAAGTCCATCTTCCTTTAAATCAGCAATCATCCCCATGAGGTCCACCACTTGGTCCATCCTGGCACCTGTGGGAAGCGATGTCCAATTGATCGATGGTTTGGGAGGTGCCCCAGAAAAAGTAGGCAAAGGGGGCTTGGAATTGGAGCAGTAAAACTACTCCTGGTGCCAACCCTTGTTTGAAGTCTTGAAAGGAATGGCCAAATAAGCTTTTTTCAGACTGTCCCTCAGCTGGAATCCGGCACCTCCAACCGTTTTGGGGGAATTTTTGGTGGGAAAGGGCTTGAGGAGGAAAAGGTGACGAAAAAGATTGAAATGCGGGCGAACGCCAAGAAAAGCTTCGCAAAGATGAACGAAAATGGCGATTTGAAAGATGGAATTGGGGTTGAGGTGAGTTAATTTGATCCCATCAAATTCAAGGAGGCCTCGAAAGAAGGGGCAGGCGGGAAGGCCAAATCCGCGCAAAAACAACCACTTCTTCCGTACGAGGAGTAGGACAAGATTCACCGGCGGCAGGGCGAGCAGAATGCAATACCAATGGGGGAAAAACGCCGGCGCAAACTAGTTCCTCCAATCGCTTCTCCGTTGTCACGGAGACGACCCAATCCTTGGATGACACGGATGAAGAAGCATCCTTGGGAGGTGAAGAAGGCATTTTGTAAGAAGAACTGCCCCGCGATCATGCTGGATTAAGAAGATAAAGGTCGCTAACCCTAGCGGCGGATTTCACGAGAAGAACGCCGAACAAAAGAAGGGGAGGGAGCGAATGAGCGCAGTACGCAGAAAACCGTCTTAGTGGCTCCAGACTCCATATTAATAGGGAACGACGCCAGCTTTCGCTTTGAGCGGGAAAATGCTGTGTCCTCCGCATATCTTGGGGTTGCCCTAGGGCACGCCCTGGGATGGGCCTGTGGTCAGGTGCGGTAAATTACTGTACAAAAACACAATTGGGCCAAAATTAGCTTGGGAAACGGTACGCCCCATGATAGGCCAGAAAGCCAATGACCGCATTAGATGTAATTTGGGTACCTTCCAAGTATAAACATCCTCTTATGATATGCCTCACGACAGGCCGTATGCTGGATACCGTTCGAAACGGGATCAGATATCATAAAGATAGTTTAAAATATGAAATCCAGTGGTACGCCTCATGATAGGCCAATCACTGTGTGCTCCGGTACATAGGTATCCCTAGGCTAAAAGCCAGATATTCTTTATGCCGAGTCATGTATTGATTTAGGAAGTTGGATTGAGAACCACTCGGAATAGGCAACACGTGGAGCTCTGACAAGTTCTTCACGGCCTACTCGCTTGCTACGAAGTACTCGGTGGTATAAAAGACCAGTCGGGAAGACTTAGGAGTAAGAGGGCAATTCAACTGTGAAGTACTCGGGGGCTACTATGGGACATGTGTGCCCAGGTGTCTGCACGACATGCCAATAAGGCCCAGCTGGATATGGATGGGCCGGGCCGACTACAAGAAGGCAAAAGCTATCCAAGGCGTGTACAATAAGGAAGTCTCAAAGATAGCAACCTAGTCAGATTAGGAGGGATATGATTGCAATCTAAAACCGTTACTAAAACGGATAGGTGCAGGAGACGTGATCCCTACCTCGTATCCGAGTAGGATTCTCTTTTGTAACCACCCTCCTCTGCTATATAAAGGGAGGGGCGGGGGAACCTAAACAGATAATCTCATCAGCAAATAGCTAGCCACACATAATTCCAGAGCACAGGACTAGGGTATTATCTCCTCTGTGAGAGCCCGAACCTGTATACATCCGGTGTCTTGTGCTACCATCAAGTTTGGATCCAGCGCCTAGCCCCCTTTTCATTATTGTCGGTAACAAACGTCAATAGTATGTGACGTGATTTCTGACTTTATGGCGCATGCCCATATCCCATATTTGGATATTCGACAAAAAATACGACCAGATCTCCTAAATTTTACGTGCTGGGTCACCGTGTGCGACGCATCGTAGCACGATACTCTGGTTGGTATATCTTAAAGCCGGGAGGATTCAGGCGCATGCATGCTGCCACGTCACCGGTTTCCTAGAAAAGCCCTCCGAAAAATAAAAAATCATGGATAGGTCCTTTCACCTGTTGTTTTGTAGAAAGGATCTTGTAGTTACGCAAATTCAACATGGGCGACGGTTCTTTCAGCCAGGAAGATTTTTTTTAAAAATTGGAATCACGAGCGGGTCCTTCCACCGGTTATTTTGCAAAAAAAACCGGTTCTTTCGACCTGGAAGATTTAAAAAAAATTGGAATTGTAAATAGATCCTTCCACCGGTTATTTTGAAAAAAAGACCCGTGGTTCCGCAAATTCGATTTGCAAAAAACTCGTGCTAGATTTTTTCCTTACGACGCGGCGTCGGCTCAACCTAGTACATATCATATGTCACCTGAGATTGGCGAGTGCTGGGTGACGCCATGTCATCAAATATTCAGAAAGCCCCTCCATGAAATAGGAAATCGTGGCGACGCCCTGAGTAGACTTGCGCCGGCCACGCCGTTCTTCATTGTGTCCTCCCAAGCCCTCGGATTGCGTCCCTCCCGATGCGATGGATCTTTGCGCGTCCTGCTCTTGGTGGTTTGAGAGGCCTCCACGCGACGCGGCGTCTATGCTCGGGACCTCGAGGAGACGCTCTCATCCCTTGCACCCGCTTCCTTTAGCCGGCCGCATCGCCATCGCCTCCGAGAGATTTGACTATTTGCCACTTCAAACATGTGGCTTCGCAAATTTACCACTGGACCTATATTTTATTAACTCAGATGATCCCATATATTATTGGTTCAAATGGCATCATAATCCAAAGGATCAATCTTTAAAGTGGAAAATAATCAATTTTCACATCGCCTCCACCGCTTATCCCGTTACCCTCCCAGACCCCACCTCCTCGCGCTTCTCCCCGCACCCTCGCCCTCGCCCTCTCGGCCCACGTCCCCGCACGCGCGCCCTCCGTCGCTTCTTCTCAGTGCCGACGGGCCGAGCTTCATGTCGGTCGCGATGTTCTGCGAGCCCAACCGGCCGCTCACGGTGAAGGAGTTCTGCACTGGAAGCTCGGCCGGCTGCTCACGATGGAGGAGTTCCGTGTGCCACGAGGTCCTCATCAAGAACAAAGGTCCCATCTTTTCCCCTTCCCAATACAGCTAGATTATTATGTATTGCCATTCCTGTGCGTCAGTCAATCGATATGAGATGAATTTGCAGATACGATTGAGATGGATGCATGCTCGATACAACTAGATTAACTTACTGGCATACATCCAAAGGCAATACATAATAATCTAGGGTTCTCTCTTCTACTCTCTAATCCACAAGAGAACTCTCTAATTTGGTGGATGATGCATTCCTCCTTCCGCGCCGTCATCTACTCCCAGACGCCCAGGCACCCGAACCCTAGCTCGCCGATTCATCGTCGTGCACAGTATGATGACCTTCGTTGTTCATGTTTGCATTTCCATCATTTGGTTAATGTTTTAATAAGCTAATCCTTTCAGGTCAATATAATGGTGGAGCTAAACAATGATACCCGTATTTAAATTTTGAGCTGTGTGCACTGCAGAACTACAAAATCAGCTGTTTTATCTTAGATTTACTCTGTTAGCATGGTTTTGCCAATTGTATTATATTTCAATTCCAATCAAGTTGGATCTGTCTGTGACTTTTCCTAGCTTACTATCTGATTTAAACTGTAGAGTCAGTCTATAGAGCCAAACACTAATGCTTTAGCCAGTGCAATTCCAACACCTGTGAGCAATAAACTCAACATGCTGCTGGAAAGTGATTACAGGAATCGAAATGATGGTGGTGGGTTTGCTGAAATTGACAAGATCATCCAAGAGGATAGTTTTTCTAGCCAGGTTTTCTTATGCACTTTAAGACCTTTCTGTAGACTGATCTAATTCAAAAAATCATATAAGGGTTGTTGGAGCCACCTGTAAAATTTTAAAGCTAGGGAAACAAAATCATATTTCCTTTCCATGCAATAGAAATACTTTGTTATAGTTGTAAGATGCGGAAGTGATAGAAAGCAGAATTAACACTATGCTTCCAATTGGTTGTTTGCGTGTGGCAATAAAACCAGAAATTTTAAGTATAGTGTTGAGTCATTAAAAGAGAGTCGATTTTTACAACTAATCTAATAGACGAAATGTTACTGTGTTTGACCCTTACTTTTAAAGATCTTTTTTTGTTTTTCTGCGACTACTATAATAGATGAAATGTTTGATGGATAGTAGAGAGTTATATGTATGGCATGTTCGACCTGCTGTTCATATTATCTTTCCTTTCCACAGAGATTCTTAACGGGACAAAGTACACTCCTGCTGCTCTACTGGAGGGCAAAGGTTTGGGAATTTTTATGAGCTACTACGGTTTACAGCGTATGTTCCCTTTGGATGTATGCCATTAAGTTAATCGACAGAGACGGTCTATATTTTATTTGATGTTTGTTCATTTTGCCTGAAGTGAATGTACGCAGAGGTCATAATATTGCCCTTCTTCAGATGCGTAGAATTGATTCACTTTGATTGCCCCGATTATTCTTTTCCTTCAGATACTTTGCATGAATGGAAATTTCGGACTTTTGGTTTGGTTCTTTTCCTACACAGCTAATTTTGTTTCCCTGGTATGTCATTCTCGCACTCATTTCCACATTTTTTTCGTGCTTCCTATCCATTTACATTGTTTTTCAATCTAGCTCATATTTGTGTCGTCTATTGTAGGAGCTCTTTATACAAGAAAGGCAGGTGCTACTTTGGTTTGATCTTTTCACCTATGTTATTTCAAGTTTAGTGTTTTTCTTGGAAGTTCACTGGAATCTTAATAGATAAATTATACTTCTTGACCAACAAATATGTGATGTTCGTATGCTTGCTCTGAAATGAATACAGTAAGCCTTGCTGTGATTATGCTATGATCATTCGAAAGCCTAAACCTATTGATTCATTCTCCCGCCATGTTTCATTAAAAGAACCCAGTGATTCTATGGTTCATATCTTCAGAGTATTCTCCGTTGCTTTGTCTTTTGAGTAGTGTGACTGCATTGAATCATACAAGATGGAATTATTTCTGAAATGGCCCTGTCGTTTATGAACTTCGATAACAAACTAAATGTTTTATGAACCTTTGCCACTGCCTTCATTGTTGAAGTGTGTGATTTACTTGACGACTGATTGGTATCGCCATTCGTGACGTTTACGGATCATTACTATTTACTCTTCTATGCTTGGTTTCTTGGGTTTTCCATATAGCACAAGGTGCTCACGACTTCTATTTTCAGTTTCAACTAAAAGCATAAACCTAACAACAAGTAGTACTACTAGAGTCCTACTGCTACTGGGCCAATCCTAGGGTTCTATCCGCTACTGGAAGTTAAAGATTTGGGGATTTTTTTTCTTGCTACTCTGCTCCTCCTCATGTCCTCACCCAATCTTTTTGTCTTCCAGCTTCCCAAGCTCTACTCCTAGACACCGCTTCATCCACCAAAATCTTCTTCAATCAGTTTTTGCACTCAATTTTCTTGATAGGGAAGCAAACCATCGTATTCTACCTCCATCACCACTGTTTCGTTAGTTCCTCAGTATTTAGATCCATTATTTTCTTCTCGGCGGATATTGCTGAACATGGATGGAAGATGGGAGCGGGCAAAATTGGTGTTGAGTGTAGCTTCTCTTGTCGTAGGAGTTTCTTATTCTACGATTTTAATTGTTGTAGTAGTACTCGGAGGATCTGTGCCTTGTGTGCTTTTAATCGTTTTATTGGGCAGGAGCTATCGGGTTTTATTTTTATCAGGCAACCTTGTGAAGAATCAGTGTTATGTGCATTTCATGAGCGCTCTTGAGATTGCATATTCTATCAAAAAAATTTATCGCTCACAACACAAAATAAAGCATTAGTAGCTTGAGCATCGAGATGTAGGCATTTCATCTCTCCTTCAGTTGGATTAACTTCATTCAATGGAGAGGAAAAGCCGACATCTACGATCCACCATATTTAGGGCCTCATGGATTTAAAATGAGTAGTCATAATTAATTTCCATGAAGCATAATTTGAACCATCTAGCACAAGTGGATCGTGTGAGTGCTCTGATCCTCTAGTCAACATCCTTTACTCTCTAGACCGTTAAGTCTAATAAAATGAGAGACCAAGCTCTGATACCAATTGAAAGGACAAGGGATGTCGCCTAGAGGGGGGGGTGAATAGGCGAATAATAAATTTAAAACTAAATCACAGCGGAATAAAACAATCCTGAGGGGGTCAGCCCGGACTATCCGACCTTTGATCCGGATACTCCGGTATTTTCGGACTATCCGGGGTAAGTGGTGCGGATACTCCGGTAAATCCGGACTATCCGAGGTGATTTTGCGGATACTCCGGGTTGGGCACCTTGAGATGAAATTTGTAATCTCTTCAACTTTTAATCAAACTACTTGAACACAAAGATTCTAAACACTACCAGGAACCTGGAACAAGTATATATCTAGAGCCAAACACAGTAGAAAAGTATATCGGGCAATTTCAAGATTCAAAATCAAATGCTCTAGCAAGAATAAAAGTAAGCAAGTAGAGAATGGTTTTTCACCCGAAGTTCGGATCCTTGAGGGGATCCTACGTCTCCGTTGAGGCGGCTCGGTCTCACTTAAGCCGGGGTCTCTTTCAACCCTCTTCCTCCCGGTGTTGCACAAATACACTCACCGGTTGAGGCTTGGTCACACTTGAGCCGGGGTCTCTTTCAACCCTTTTCCTCCCGGTGTTGCACAAATGCACTCGCCGGTCTTTACCTCTTTGATTCCTTCCCTTACGGAGGCGGAATCGGCCTTCACAAACTTCCCATGGCCAACCACACAAAGCTCCGGTGGCTCGTAGGCGACCTCCTAGCCGTCTAGGAGTCCTCAACCTCCAAGAGTAACAAATGCTCACGAAGAACAAGTTTGGAGATGAAATCAAGTGCTCAACAACTCAAATCACACTCAATCTAACACCTCACTCCTCAAACTCTTCCCTACCCTTCTCACAAAGGGGATCACTTAGATCTGAGGGTAAAGAGGTGTTTTGGGGGCTCAAGAACAAGAGGATAACCCCTCAAACCAGTGGAATAATGGCCACCTTGAAGATGGGAAAGAGGGGGCTTTAAATAGAGGTCCCCAAAAAACTAGCCGTTTGAACTACGCAAAGTCCGGATACTCCGGACTTAAACCCCGGATACTCTGGACAACCCGGATACTCCGGACAACCCGGATACTCCGGACAACCCGGATACTCCGGATTGACCTAACCAAGAGGACAAACCCGGATACTCCGGACTTAACCCCAGATACTCCGGATTGGACTGAGCAGCCCGACGAAAACAAGCATAACTTTTGACTCCGGACTCCGATTTCAGTGATTTTGGACTCTACCGAAAGCTAAGAGCGAGGGCTACACAACTAACAAGGTCTCGCTACCCAAATCTCAAAGGATAAATCCAGATTTCACAAAGAATCCAAGAGAGACCTACAATTCTCACTTTCCAGCACCACCAACACCACTCTCTCTCTAAGTTTCACAAGGATGGATCACTTGAGCACTTGACACATCTAAAAGTCATTCGACGTCGCATCCCTCTTAATAGTACGGAAATCCTTAGACTCAAATTATATCAAAGATAATAAAGTCTAGAAATAGTCACTTGCTGTCTTCTTTCTTAATGCCGGTGCATGAAGACCTTCACCATATAATTGATGACATCTTCGCCTTGTCCAACTTGACTCGATTCACCTCATGAGACTCTCATCCTATCAACCTTGACTTGATCATCCTCTCCGACGATCTCCACGCCAAGTCGATCTTGACTTAGTCCTCAACTCTTGGTGACACCGCCGTCTTGTTGACCTCGGCTTAATGATCATCCTCCAGGATACCTTGGTCATCATACACACACGGGACCTAATTCTTTCCAAACCACTCATGAAAAGCATTAGTCCCAAAAGCTCAATAGATATGAAGAAATTGATATTTGTGAGCAGTTGATTACCACAAGTGTTTCATATAAAGAGGCACAATATAAATGGAAACACTTGACATAAGAAATGTTCTCTACTAAGTAAATCACGATGAATATGTAATTGATCTATATGTACTAGAGAGATAATTGCCAATATGATGAATCAATTAAATCATGGCAAGAATCACAGTCTTTACTTAATTGAAGCACATGATGGAATATACACGAATTCTACATGTGCAAATAATATTTTGAATAAGAGTAAATATGTGATCCAACTCTAGATTAAACTTCACTAAGAGAAGTGCATGAGAAGATACACAACTAAGACATTCATGCACCAAGTCAATCTATAGCAATGTGAAGTTTAACTCTAGTTAATACATGCATACTAAAAACAAAACACATAATGAACTCAAATGAATATATATGCACAAATAAATATGACATGAACCAATGTGCATATATATAATCAACATGCTACTTGGAGTTCACTATGCATTTGCACAAAAGGAATGCAATAACATGTTAGTCTCATAGCAATATAATCATATTAGAGGTTTGTCATTTGTTAAGCACTAAGTTAAGCATTTACTCAATTACATAGATTGTCATTATATGCGTTTGTCATTAATCACCAAAATAACATAAGTGCCTAGATGCACTTTCACAACCATTGAATAATGGGAAGCTTTACCTATTTTATATAGTCCATTTGTTAAGTTAGCAAGAGATATCAAGCATTCCATACATAAAGTTGAGAAAAATAGAAGCTTTACCTGTTTTATATATTCCACTTGTCAAGTCAGCAAGAGTAGCCAAGCATTGCAGCTCTGGATGGTTGCATGCATCAAGTTGAAAGTGTGGTAATTGACTCTCCAATTAAGCTCTTTCTTGAGTAGAAAATCAGCCGGATAAAACTTTTCCACTAAGATATGTATCTTTGACATGTCAAAGGTGTCATGTCTTGGATCCAAAGATGCACAAAGGGTCAGGAGCTCTGTTGCTTTAGCACTGAAACAATCATTTAACTTGACCAATTGCTGATCAACTGCAACATTGAATACATCTACATTATAATAGTGCAATGTTGTGGTGTTGTCATGCTTATTACGAGATTTTTTGACGTCAAAAAACTTGTTGTTCATATCAGAGATCTCAATCTCATGCTTTATAGAAAAAGATTTGACCTTTTCTAGAAGTGGTTGAAAACCATTTTCTCTCAATTCACCAAATAACACCTTAGTGTTAGAAATAGAATCCAAAGCATTTAAAATGTCCAAGGATTTTTTTGAAGTGTTTGACATAGCACATCAGTGATCTTCATAATTTATTCCATCAAGTGTAGAATAAACACAAAATCAAATGATATAAGAATCTTAAGGGCACTTACAAAGATCTCCTCAAGAATATTTTGAGGTTGAGCGATCATTTGCTAGCCGTGAGGACTGATACTACAGCAACAAACATCCTTTTTATGCTTTGGATTGATTTATAATGAGAACTCCATCTAGTGTCTCCAGCTCTTTGTAAAGAGCCTATCTGATTTGCCCCCCTTCCTGTATCAAGGTCTCCTAATTCAATCGCTCGTACTATTTCAGCTACCTGGTTAGCTAGTAACGCATCGTTGTATTTAGGAGAAGCACTAACAACATTTACAATGAAATTTGCATTCCGAAAGAAGTTGTGCACATCATGTACCTCTTTTAATGCTGCAACAAGAACCAACTGAAACTGATGAGCCATGCAATGAATATAATATGTATAAGAGTTTTCTTGAAGAATTAAAGCTTTCAATCCATTAAACTCTCCACGCATATTACTAGCCCCATCATAGGCTTGACCCCTGATATCTTGCACATTCAAGTTATTGTCTGCTAAAACTGTATATATTGAGTCCCTAAGTGTTGATGCAGTAGTATCACTCACATGAATAAGATCAAGAAAAGTTCCTTTATAAGTCCTTTATTGATAAATCGAAGAACTATTGCCATTTGCTCTTTTTTAGACTCATCTCGAGCTTCATCAACCAATATGCAAAACTTGCTACTCCCAATTTCTTCTCTAATTGATGTTTGTACTTACCAAGCATACAAATTAAGAATTTCCTTTTGAACAGTCGGTGATGTGTACTTAGCATTTCTAGGGGTATTTTCCAACACAACTTCCTTCACCTCCTTATTATAAGAAGCCAAAATCTTCACCATTTCAAGAAAATTGCCTTGATTTATGGATTATGTAGATTCATCATGGCCTCTAAATGGACATGCTTGAATGTTAACCACCTGTTGGAATCAATTATGGTCTTAAGGCTTAGTCTTGCATCTGCGATCATTTTCTTACTTTGCTTTGCAATTACCTTGTCAACATGAGCCATACTAGTTTTTAGATCATTAAAACAACGAACCGAGTAGTTATGTCTTTGAGTTAGGATCTGACCCACATGAGTTAGAAAAGCACATTCTTTTCCATCGTTAACCTTTTTCAATTCTAAAATCCCTTGATTTGTAAATGTATCTCGAGCCACACTTCCCAATTGGCTTTTTGAAAAGAGAAAACAAGGTAAGCAATATGCACGATCTGTGTGAGGTGAATACTCTAGCTAACAAAAATTTGTGAACAACTACTTTGGAATCGGAGACGATGTTTTGTTGGTCCACTGAATGGGTACTCACTCATGATTGGCTAACATGGACCATTTGATATATAAAATCGTTAAGCTTCATCTTGCTTATCAAGATACAGTTCCCAAATTCGACAACGTTTGCCTGGATCTCGCTCATATGGTGTGGTTATAATTCTAGCTTGCTCCGGAACTTCTAATGATACCGAGTTATTTTGATTATGATCAGTTTGCACTTCAATTAGATCAGAAGATTGCCTATTGGTTGGATAGGAATTTTCTACGTGCTGAGAGCTTGATTCAACTTTCTTATAAAAAGAATAAATGGTTTTCTTCCTCTTCATGCCTATCAACAACTGATTCTAATTAATAAAAAATATATCAGTGCTAAATCAGATACTAAAGTTTTAAGAGTAGTGGAGATTCATACCTGATAGGTTGATACCTTCAACAGTTCAACTCTAAGTCTTTAATCAAATAGCCAGGAATGAGGAATCAAAGGCGTCACAGCGTCGGCGCATCGCTAAGCGCTAGCACTAGCATGTAACAGCTCTCATTTGAGTGTCTCTGCATCTCCCCGTCTTAGCCTCTCAGGCTCACACCGACGAGGCAACGATGACTCGGCTACCGAGCTACAGCACTTCTCACTTCAGTCTTGCGTGCATCGGCTAATCAGTCATCAACGGTTCGGCTTCTAGTCTCGAAAATCGAATCATCATCGACAAGTGGTCAGTGCGGTGCGGGCTGCATGCAGTACTACGTTGGGAATGGGCTAGGCCTTATTTGTTGTTTGCTAATGCTAGCTAATTACTAATTATTATCTATTAAACTTTATTTTCGTTGGGGGGGAGCCAGGCCCCTGCCCGCCCCCCTCTCTCCGCCCCTGTATGAGCAGGCAGTGGCCACCATATCAGTGGCGGGGGAGATCATGATGCGTTGGGGGAGCTTGCTGCCATCGACGCATTGTCAGCATGAGCGGTTCAAGGATCTTGTTGCGGTCGATGTATAGTTGGGATGTGCTATCATCGTCGGGATGGGCTATCGAGGCTGGTCACCGCCTGTTGGGACGCACATGTTATCGAGCTTGGGCTCCGTCTGAGGTTCAAAATCTTGCCGAGATTTCGGATTTCAACCGGGGCTGAGATTCCAAATATCAGCGGTATATAAAATTTGAAATTTTCCATATTGCTACAATGATTTCAGTGAATTAAGGTGAGATTTTGGCTTTTTTGACCGGATTTAGTACCAAACTTTTTATAACGAATTGTAATGCCTTTTATGAACAATACATTTGAAAATTTTTCAAAAATAATACATATACGAATTATACAAAAAAAAGAATCAGTTTTAAATATAGCACCTTGCTATTGCTATTGCTATTGCCCATAGCCATAACTGACGAATTATAAACAGTTTTGATCAAAATCTTGCATATTATCATGATACGATGAAGACAAAAAGTTTTAGACCTTAAAATTACCACATCTCGATAGAACACAGAATACTTTGATTCGTCACATTTCTACTTAGTTTGCGACATTATAACAATTGTCGAGTCCATTTTGAACATGCTAAGTTCACATGAAACGGTTTAATTCCTACAAGAATTGAGAAAAATTCCCGCGTTCTAAGCCCCAATGGGCGTACTATCGAAGACAACAGGCTCGCTTACTAGTGATTATCAAGCATGAGTGCAATGAAAACCAAAGTTAATTATATATTTTCCAATAAGAATTTCTTATCTATCTATATCTCTACTAATTCTAATTAAGAGTTAGTGGTGGTACGTTTGTTCTCCACCCTCACCCCGACATATGTGCGCACCTGCGTAGCTGAGTTGGAAGCAGGCAATGGCCACCCCGGTAGATTGATTGAATAATCCCGTTGCGGGAGGTAAATGAATATACATGACTCATTTATTACTTTCCTTTCTCCCATTGATCTGGCATTCGAATTGGTGGCGATTGCTTCCAGTGCTTTTTTGATTGGATTGATTGATTCCCTTCCGAAGAAAGCAAAGCTTCGATTCATGGAGTTGGGTCTCTTTTCGCCTCTTCCCTTTTGTTACTTTTCTTATTCGATGATTTCTTAATCCAGATTCCATAGATATCTTCTCGGTTGTTGAATCTATATAACCCCAATGCTTCTTGCCTCTCCTGCAGATGTGTTGAGATTATCCGTTGAGCGGAGGTAATGGGCAACCTTCTTGATCTCGTCGATATGGCGCAGGGGCAAGTCGCCGGTGGTGGGCAACGAGATAGGCTGGCGGCGTTGCTGGAGCTCACCGCGGTGGATGATGTCAATAGGTTGAGGGAGGCGCTCGCGGGGGGAGGCGAGGAGGCGGTGGAGCTGGTTGATGGGGTGGGGCTATGGTATGGCTGGAGCAAGGTATACAAAGCCACGCACGCCACTGATGATGGCAGCCATATACGGATGACGCTTACCTCTTCAATGCCTTTGCGCCCATGGGGCAGTAGGTGATGCCTCTTTCGGTCGATCGATCGATATTGAATTATGGCATTACAAATTTATAATCCCAAGTGTTGTGATGTTATTATTTGAGTTTGTGAAATTAAAGATAATGTTAAGCTTGAGTTTGTAAATAGATGCTTGGAATTTGTATGCTTCAATGAATTGATTTAAACACTTAACCATTGCACATTCAGGGTGAATATTATTATTCAGATAAGGTTAGTGCTCTTTGCAAATAAATTTTTTATCACAAATTAAATTTCCGTTGCATCGCACAGGCATATAGCTAGTATATATATATACTACTTCTAATTATGAGTTAGTGGTGGTATGTCCGTTCTCCACCTCCTGATGTGCTTCTCATGTGCTCACGTTCAAAGAAAGAAACCGAATACGCTCACGTTCCCCAAAAAACCGGATCTAAAATACTCTCGCACTGGTTTCTCCTCTGGCCCACCTCGCCACCCACGGGCAGCGCCCCGCCGTCTCATCCAGATAGCCGCCCTACCAATCACCATTTCTTCTTTGCTCTCCCCTTCCTCAACCACTGCAGCATCACACAAACCAATCGAATCCAATCTCATTCTTTTTTTTGCCTCCAATTTGAACTGCCAATCTTATCCACCAAACCAAATCAAAATCCACAGGGGATTGTGGAAGGAGCTTCTTGAGAGCCGAGATTTCAGATCCAAGTGCCAGACGCGTCAGAAGGATTCGGTCATGTGATGAGCGGATCCAGGTGAGGGCGGAGGTGGCGAGCCATGCCAGGTGTCGGTGTGAAGATCCACAGCGTCTTCTTCAAGCTCCTCCTTTGGCACTGCCTCCAGCCGCTCACGTACGCCACTGCTGCGAGCACGGAGGGCGATGACAATGTAGGTTATATTGCATTATTCATGAAAATCAATTTAGATTACTTGTTATATGCTTGCTCATGCTTATTAGTTGTTTTGATTGCAATCTTGAGTAAGTTTGGGAAAGTGGCACATTTAGGGGGAGTGCTAAATCATAATCATGTATATCATGTCCCTACTTGTGCCCATATTTATATAAGTGCTAATATATATTTTCAAAATTAAGCCATTTAGCCAAAAGTCAAAATTTTGTATTCTATTAGTATTCTTGTGAAAAACTAATTGCAAAATGTATACAAATGTATTTGAAACGTTTTTTAAAGGTTTTGACTTCACAAAATCTATTTTGAAAAGAAAATGAGTTTCATGATCAAAATCTAGTTACTAGTATCTTATTTTGGATTTAAACTTATAATTTTCATAGAATTATATGTAAAATGATTTTGAAAGTAATTCCAAAATGAAAAACCTGGAGTTGGTCATTCTTAACAATTCTTGTGTTCAAAAGATTTTCGAAAGACCAACCTAGCAAAAGTTATTTGTTTTTGAAACTCACCGAAAAACTATAATTGACCTCTTGCAACTTTTGCCAGAATCTTGATGTGAATTGTGTTTCTCGATCTGAAACAATCTTCTTGGGCACACCATGCAAACACACAATCCTTGACATATATAGCTCTGCAAGCTTATCTCCCTTGTAGGTTGTCTTCACCGAAATGAAATGTGCAACTTTCGTCAGTCGATCCACTACAACCCAAATTGAATCATATCCTGACCTAGTCCTCGGAAGTCCTGTAATGAAATCCATCCCAATTTCTTCCCAATTCCATTCAGGCACTTTTAATGATTGCAATAATCCTGCTGGCCTCTGATGTTTAGCCTTAACTCGCTGGCACACATCACACATAGCTATGTATTCTGCAATTTCCTTTCTCATCTTGGGCCACTAATACACACTTCGAAGGTCGTGATACATCTTGGTATTGCCTGGGTGAATTGAGTATGCTGACTCATGCGCCTCCTTTAATATCAACTGCTTGATTTCTTTCTGATTTGGCACATAGATACTTTTTCCAAGCCAAACTATTCCTTCTTCATCTTCTGAAAATCCTGGGGCTTTACCTTCCTTTATTCTGCCCTTGATCTTAGCAGCTTCCTTATCTGACCTTTGCATCTTTTTGATTTGGTCCAGCAGGGTTGGCTGAATTTCCAAAGCAGCAACAAAGCCTTCCTCCACTAATCCCAAATTCAAACGTTGAAATTCCTCGTGAAGAGCAGGTTGAGGTCTGCTTGGGTGAAGATGTATTTCAGACTCTTATGGTCGGTGAAGATCTCACAATGATTTCCAATGAGATAATGGCTCCATAACATCAGTGCATGCACAACTGCAGCCATTTCCATGTCATGGGTTGGATAGTTTTCTTCATGTGGTCGCAATTGCCGCGAGGCGTATGCGACTACCTTACCTTCCTGCATCAGAACACATCCAAGACTCTGTCTTGAAGCACCACAGTAAATCTCAAAGTCTTTCCGAATATCCGGGCAAGTGAGCACTGGGGCTGAAGTCAATCTTTTCTTCAATTCCTGAAAACTTTGCTCGCAGACTTCAGTCCATTCAAACTTCTCCTTTTTCAGCAACTAGGTAAGCGGTCTTACAATCCTTGAAAATCTTTCTATGAATCTCCGATAGTATCCCACTAAACCAAGGAAACTTCTGATATCAGGCACTGACTTGGGCTGCCTCCAATCAAGCACACATTTCACTTTTTCGGGGTCCACTGAGACACCTCCAGCAGAAATTATGTGACCCAAGAAAGCAACTTCTTTCAACCAGAACTCACACTTGCTGAGCTTGGCATACAACTGATGACTTTTGAGCTTTTCCAACACCATCCTCAAATGTCCTTCATGTTCAGTTTCATCTTTGGAATAGATAAGAATATCATCAATGAATACCACCACAAACTTGTCCAGGTACTCCATGAACACCTTGTTCATCAGATTCATAGAATAAGTTGGGGCATTGGTCAGACCAAAAGACATGACTGTGAATTCATACAATCCATATCGAGTAGCAAAGGCTGTCTTTGGAATATCTTGCGGCCTTATCTTCAGCTGATGATATCCAGATCGCAGATCAATTTTGGAGAAAATACAAGCTCCCTTCAACTGATCAAATAAGTCATCAATCTTGGGCAATGGATACTTGTTCTTGATGGTGACTTCATTCAGGGCTCTATAGTCCACGCACATGCGCAAACTATTGTCCTTCTTCTTCACAAAGAGAACTGGCGCTCCCCAAGGCGACAAACTGGGATGAACAAATCCTTTTTCTTGCAACTCTTCAATTTGCTTCTTCATCTCAGCTAGTTCATTGGTTGGCATGCGGTAGGGTCTCTTGGAGATTGGAGCTGTACTAGGGACTAGTTCTATGGTGAACTCAACTTCCCGATCAGGCGGCATGCCTGGCAATTCCTCAGGGAATACATCCGGGTATTCACTCACCACAGGCACACTTTCCAAGGTTATTTCCTTCAGTCGATTCAACATGCACTTTTCACTTGAAGACTCATCGGACATATACTCCACTCGAGTGCCTTCTGAATTGGTGAGGGTGATGGCTCTACCGGCGCAATCTATTTGACCCTTAAACTTGGTCAACCAGTCCATCCCTAGGATGACATCTATTCCTTTTGAATCCAAAATGATAAGATTTGCTAGGAATTCCACCCCATTGATTTTTATGGCTGCACTTGGGCACATCGAATTAGTTTTCATCTCTTTTCCCGGTGATTGAACTATCATAGGGCTCTTAAGAGAAAATGATTCCAAACCAAATTGCTCAACAAAACTCTTTGATATAAAAGAATGCGATGCTCCAGAATCAAATAATACTGTGGCAGGAATTGAATTGACAAAGAACTTACCCAAAACCACATCCGGTGCCTCCTGAGCTTCTTCTGCAGTCACGTGGTTGACACGTCCTCTTCCAAAAGATTGCGGAGCTCTGGGGGTATGGGGCGCTCCACGACCTTGTCCTTGCGCTGGAGTCTTAGCAGAACTGGATCCCAAGTTGAATGGCACTGAGTCATCGGGTGGACGCTTCGAGGCGATTGTTGGCATAGTGTCCCATCCGTGGCGGTGAAAGCATCAACTCTGTAGCATTTGAATTCCTTTCGAGGCTAAGCACAGCAATGATCGAGGTCCACGAGCAATCGGGCGAGGTCCAGAAGTAGTAGTACAAGGTGCTCCATGGATAGGTGTCCTGCTGACACACTAAGGAGGGAAACGCTGACGAGAACCACTCGCTCCCTACTGAGCCTGGAATGCCATCTTTCTTTTGCGTGAATCCCGCTGCTGGCGATGAGCATCCTCCTGCACTAGGGCCTTGTTCACCATATGCTGAAAGTTTTGAAAGTCCAAAGCAACAAGCTGAACCTTAATGTCGGGGTCAAGTCCTTCCATGAACCTCCAGATCTTGGCACTTTCAGTTGCCACATCTTCTGGTGCATATCTTGACAGCTGAGTGAACCGGTTGAGATATTCATAAACACTCTGGTTTCCCTGATGCAGCTTACGAAACTCTCTTTTCTTCATTTCAATGATACCCCCAGGCACATGAGCAGTTCTGAAGGCTTCGATGAATTCCTCCCAAGTGATAGCTTGAGCATTCTGATGGGCTGCACAGAAGTTGTCCCACCAGGTAGCAGCTACTCCCTTCAACTGATGACTTGCATAAAACACTTTCTCGCGGTCATCACACTGAGCCAACTGGAGCTTCTTCTCGACATCCCTTAGCCAATCGTTTGCCTCCAAGGGTTCACCTGCTCCTGAGAAGGTAGGTGGTCTGGTCCTCTTGAACTCTCCAAGCTTATCTCGAGGTCATCACTGGGCGCCAAGTACTGGTGCTAGCTGCTGATTGTTCACCATGTTCTGAGTAAGGGCTTGCAATAGCTGAAGCTGCATTGTCATCATTTGCTGCATATCTGCCATTTGAGGTTGGAAGGGTGGCGGCGGTGGCAATTCCTGCTCTGACTCTCCTTGCTGCTCTGAAGAATCCTGCTGATCTTGTGGCACTGCCTGGCCACGACCACGACCACGGCCTCTGCGACTAGCTCCACGACCTCTGCCCTGACTCTCCATCTGAAGCAACGGCCAAGGAAAGGTTAGCAAAAGATGAGAGGGAAAAACAAAAGATAAGGAGAACAGGGAGGTAGCCATTCCAAGGCAAAACAAGCAACTAAAACTCCAACGAAAGGTGGCTGCAGCACAATGCCTAGGGCAAGCGTACAACACACCCAACAAGCAAGCAACAAAAAACCAAATAAACTCAGACTACACGTTACTAAGCGAAGAAGGGAAACAGGCTCCAACACTACTGGGCACTATCTCTTATTCTTCGTAGGAATCCCTTTTGAGCGCTCTTTCGTCAACTTCATCTTTCCAGCAGCTCCTTCCATTGGTCTTGAAGAGAGCACGGATCATCATCTTCCTTGATTGAGATTCTTGCAGAAGACCGAAGACTTTGAGAAATTTCAGGAGATAAGATGAAATAAAATTTCCAAAATAATATTTCTGCAAAGGAAAGAAATAGAAACCTAAGAATAAGGTGAGAGGAGACAAACTATTAAATACCAATTTGTTGGTTTGATTTAGAAAATAATTTTGAAATTCTAAAAGACCATTCTAACTAGGGTTGCGACCTCACAATCGATATGTCTCGATACCACCTCTGCTCGGGACCGGATTTCCAACTCAGACCCTCTCAGGTATAACCGTGCTAGTCCAGGAAAAGCTAGCACACACAGCGAACACAGTGATGATAACATAATCATATCACAAAGTAAAAAACAGTAATTAAGCAAAAAGGAGATAACTTTGTAACCACATTATTACAAGTAACAAGCCTTATGGCTTAAGTTGGTAAGTAGCAGCGTAAATAAAACATTAACATCAAAGTGAGCCAAGCCATATGCCCAACAGGCAATCGACTGGGGTACGCGCCCTAGTAGTCTGGATCGCCTTCATCTAATCCACACACATAGAAATCATAATCACCTTCAGCTTCAGCAAATTTCTCTGGGAAAAATTGGATGTTGCAAGGGTGAGTACACACCGTACTCCGCAAGTCTTGGAAACATAATGCATGATAACTATATGCAAGGCTAAACAATTGAAGGCATAATATGGTTCATTTGCATAAAGCATAATTTAACTTGAAATAACAATAGTAATTTCATAAAGCAGTATTTGACAAAAATGTAAATAAATAGTAATTGAATTTGATGTATAACAATTTCATAGGTTCCAACCACCCGATTGGCTCCAACCGCCAAACCAAAACCTGAGAGTTCCATCCACTCACGGTTTTTCCAAAATATTATTTTCATTTAAAACCAAAACCATAAAATCTACAATGTGCTAGCGTACCTCGCCTGCCCTTGACCATGGGCACGGCTACTCAAGTAGTTTTAACTCTGCAGAGATTGTACACTTTACCCACAAGACATGATCGACTCTTGTTGCTTAACACACTTCCTTTGGTGTGTCGGCAGAGAGATCATGATAAGGCCTTTACAATGTACGACACCGCTATCGACTTCGCCCGCTAAGGTTTCACTACTGTTAGGGTTAAATCCACCTAGTACAGAAGCCCCCTCTTGCGCCTTGCAAGTGTCTCCATCCGACACCCACATTCAACCCAATGGCGAAGCCAATAACGACACGCATAAATTAATTAGCCAGGTCATACCCATATAGACTTGTGGTTATACGGTAATGCTCGGTCCAAGGTAACACACGCTTCGGTCCTTAATTGACTAGGGCGGAACTAACACTGTACAAGATCTCGTGCATCCCGCACCCACCAAACAACCATTCCGCCCCGGTCTAAACTATTTTCCTTTTATTTCAATTAAATAATACCAGCAATACCAATTGCCATAATTTCACAATTAATTTTGAACAATGATTGAAAGAATTTCCATAATGGTAAGATACCGAGGTATTTAAGCAAGACTAAGCTATTCTACCGTTCCATTCCACATTATTAATTATCATCAATTACAGTACTTAATATTACCTAGGGTGTCAAGGTTGTCACGATTAATGTCAATGAGGGCATAACAAAGTTGGAATTTAGCTAAGCATTAAAACTGCATTTAAAGTATTTTACGCAAAATGATAAGCATGCATAGTTTAAAACAAAATAATATTTTCATAAAATTGGGATCAACATGTTCAAGGAAGACTTGCCTTCGATGCCTCCCACTGGTTCTACCTCCACGCGGATGATCCGCTTGCGCTTCAACTGCGTCGTCTACACGTAAAACAAGAGCAAAAATAAATAAAACAAATTCGAATAAAATCTAAAAATCAAAAGAAAGGTACTGGCATGTAGAGCATGAATTTAGACGAATTTAGAAATTTGAATCATTCGAATTGGAGTTCGGACGGAGGAGAACGGGCCTTTGGAAGTTTCTCGGGAGGGAAAAATCAGGAAAAATACTAATGTGACACGTGTCAAGCTCTGATTGGCTGGAATTTCGGGTTTTTGGGAAAAACAGAAAAATGAAAAATGAATGCGGCTGACAAGTGGGGACCACGAGTCAGAGACTCGGTCCACCGCGGACTGGGAGCACCGAGGGGCTCACGGGCGAAGTGGTGGGGCACGTTGACGTGGACGCCACGCGGAAGGCTAGGGCTGAGGTGGCAGCCTGCGAGGCGCTGACACAGCTGTCACATGAGCGCTGATGCAGCACGGGGTGCGATGTGGCCACGCGGCGCACATCGGGTGGCGGCGTGGGATCGGACAGCGACGGGGTGACGGCGCGGGTGGAGAGACGTGGAGCGATCCGGGACGATCGCCATGGATCGGACGGCCACGGCGAGTGAAGGGGGTCGACGGCGACGTGGCAACATCCGAGACGCTGGAGGACGATCGGACGGCCACGGGCCAGAGTGGAGTTGGGAGACGCAGCCCAATCTGGTGCGCTGATGGCCGATCGGACGGCCGACGTTGAAGGGAGGAGATCGATGGTGAGGGCACGGCGAGAACTCACCGGACTCGGGGAAGAAGACCCAGCGCACGGCGGGACACGACCAGATCGGACTCGGCTTGGTGCTGAACTGGGAGAGGGCGACGCGGGGAACCTCAATGCGCAAGCAGTGACATCGGAGATCCACCGGAGTGGAAGAAACATGGCGGAGAAGGCGCGGAACCACGACAGAACTTCGGCGAGGGCGTGGGAGCTAACGACGGCGTCCCAGCCGGTGAGAAGTGGGGGAAAAGAGGTGGCGCGGGGTGGCAAACCTTGGGACGGGGTCCCAAAAATTTCAAAAATGGTAAAAATGAAAATTTAGAATTTCAAAAATGGAATTGAGTAAACAATTTAACTGAAACCAAGATTTTCATTTTAAATGTTATCTTTCTCTTCATTTTCTAGTTTGTCAACCCAAAAGAAAAAGAACAAGATGCTACATTAAAACTTTTGGTCCAAAATAAACAAACTTTGAAAATGAGTTGAGAAAGTAATCTTACTTTGAATTCCCATCTTTTCAAAAACTCTTTCAACCTTAATAATTATTCTTGAATTTTGGGTTAAAAAGAGAAATCAATAAATGAAATTAGTAAAGGAGTAAAAGTAAAAAGGTAAAAGATAAAAGTAAAAGGCCAGTAAAAATGCCATTAAACTATGGGAATTCTCAACCACTTCTTCTCAGCTGTCATGGAAGTATTAATGCAAAAGAGAATGAAGTGAGATGTGACAAGACATGTCTTGACTGCAAAATAGTGGATTATCAGAATTTTATAAAAATATTCGAATCTGATCTCTGGCTAAAACTTTTACCATGTCTTCCTAATAACATTATTAATCTCTAGTAAAAATATGAAAAATTAATAATTACTCTTAATGCCTTTTGTAGTTCAAAAACACAAAACAGGGAAATCTGAAATCTTTAATGTCAGAACAATCGCAAATAAATATGCATGATATTGATCTGAAAGTTTTGCACAAGAAATCTTAGCCCATTTTCAACTCTCTCAAAAATTTCCAAAAATTATTGAATAAATTTTCATCATCAAATAAAATAAAAACAGATAGATGAAAATTGGGCAGTCAGCATTATCATAATTACCATAATTTATATGTAAACTAATTTAATCTGAAAATTTTACAGTATGGCAAAAACTGTCTCTATATTACAAAGAAAAAGCTTCCTAAATTTTCATTCATGAATGATAGCTCCTTTATTCCCTTTACCTAATCCTGTCCAATCTGTTTGGTACAGCAGCCTTGTCGAAATTTAATAAAACTTTACTGATAAAGTCTGGACTTGAAATTTTTACTAGAGGGTAAAACTTGTCTTGTGATCATGTGCAAAATCTTTAACCACTTTAGACAAGGAATGGTAGCGCTTTTTCCCATTCCTCATGCCCATTTCACCCATGCATTTTTCCTGCCGATACACCTCACCATCTCTCCTTTTCTAGCAGTCTAATTCCATTTCTCCAGCACTGCACCGAAGCAAGCACAATGCCCGCCACTCTCCTGCTACCATTTTCCTTTCCTCTCCAGACTAAAGCACAGCAAGAACAACCCTCTCTCTCCCCACAAGAACACTCATCTTCTCTCCTTCCAATCACCAGCAAAAACCTAGAATCAGTTCATGCATGCTATATCATTACGATCCCCATAGCATGAGCATTCTATTTTCACAACCACTTCTCGCATGCATGATTGTTTGGGAGATTTAGAGAGGAAGGAGAGGGGGGAAGCTGTGGTGCGGCAGCGGCAGTGGCAGCTCGTCCCATGCCCTGAGCGATCGCCATGGCCATCCTGTCCCAGAAGTGGTAGACGTCAGCCCAGCTCCTTGTCCCTCCGCCATGGTAAATGAAAGCTAGAAGAGATGCTGCAAGCCTCCATTTCCTTGACTCATTCCCAGTCACTCTCGTGCTGCCCTTTTTCCTCTCTGCAACCAGGCAACAGAAATCGCTGCCCATTTCCGCCATGGCCGAACCCTCCTGGAGCTCAAAGCTGGAACTGATTCGCACGGGATAATGATCCAATTCCAAATCCCTTCCAGATACACCATCTATACTTCCTAGTGATCAAATCCCTTCAAAAATATTTAGCCTTTTCCACACAAAAACTCGGTGCCACCGAAGGCCATCTTCCTCAACTCAGGCCGTTCACGGGCGGGACTCCTCAGCCACTCTCCGGTCAGAAGAAATACCAAAATGGACTCCCTGGATCACG
The DNA here is from genome assembly GCA_036346375.1 of Guadua angustifolia. Taxonomy (NCBI): domain Eukaryota; kingdom Viridiplantae; phylum Streptophyta; class Magnoliopsida; order Poales; family Poaceae; genus Guadua; species Guadua angustifolia. The sequence goes on from CM070507.1 coordinate 34,489,277, forward strand.
TGGATGCCCAAGCCGTCACCCATTCAAGCCGAGCTGCCGTCGTCTTCTTCTCCGGCGAGTCGCCCATTTCCACCGCCGCCCCTCCTCGGTTGCGCACCACTCCGGTAACTCTTCCGGTGAATCGACACCTCCCCTGGATGCTCCTCGCCGTGCTGATGCTCTCCGTGCCGTCGCCTTCGCCGGACCATCGCCGGAGTGCAGTCGCCGCCATGCCCTAGCCGGTGCTCTGCTTTTCCTCACTGCCGCGCGGGGCCCTTCAGTCAGTGGCGCAAGGAGAAACTCCAGTGGACTGGTAAAAGGCGCCTCCTTCTATTTGAAAGCGTATTCTCAAATTCCAATTCCATTCCCATACCGAATGAAATTCATTTGTGAATATCTTTTGCATTTGTAATTCAAATAATGTGAGACAAATTTATAAAATCATCTAAAATCAGGAAGAATTTAAATAGGTAAAAATATTTAATTTTTGAACTACAGAATCATTATTTGAATTAAACTGTGATTATCACCTCATTATGGTCTTCCCGTTTAATCTGTGGTTAATAAATCATAAAACAAAGAAATAAATTTTTATATGATGATAAGACCAAGATGAATTTAAATCTACAAAAATATTTGATTTTTGAGTCCTAGAACAATTGTTAAAATTGAAAATGAGTTAAACATTCTATTATGGGCATTATTGTACATACGAAAAATATAACTTTTACAACTATAAAATAAATTCTTGTTTGTCTCTGGAATCATAATAAACTCAAATATGTAAAATCATCTAATGTTTAACTCAATTTAAATTATTTGCTTCATAATCATTAATTAACCTTGTTATGGCCATTAACAAAATAATAGCATAATAGCTCGCAAAATGATAATGTAAATTGTATTAATTTCCTGAAAACAGCAAGAACCCATGTATGTAAAAATATTTAAAATAAGATTTAATTAGCATTCTCTTAATGAAAGGAAATGTTAATTATAACAATAAGTAAGTAGATAATCTATTGCAATTAAAGTTAAAATAATGCCAAACCAACTTTAAAACATTTTTAGGAGTGCATTCTGTTAACACCTGAAAAATGAATCAAGAATCATGTATAGTGTAGCTGGAAATTAAGTTTAAATTTTAGCCGATTTAAGGTTACCAATATGATCATTTGGACCACTTCAACTGCAGATTAAATAACCTGTCTAGATGCTAAAACTTATAAAACAAGTTTAGAAATACTTTACAAAGTTTATACTACCATATTCTAGAAAAATATTGTATTTATAACTTACTTCGCATCTGAATCCAATCACAACAAAGACCCTAAATGATCACAAACTGCACAGAATCGTTATCACTTAAGCCTTTTCGAGAACTTGTAAAACCGCTCACCTAAACGCAAATTTTAGAGGAATTGGTCCAGAAACATACTTCAATGAATGGACAACCAAATTATGTAAAAATATCTTAATTACAACTTACTTATCAAATAAAATACGTTAACGCAAAAACCCTAAATGATAATATCGTCGGAACCGTACGTTTAAGTGGAGTATGGGTGTCACCTCTAAGTCCAACGCACGTGTGAGGATCGATTCATATTTCCGGGTGCCCACAATGACAAAACAAGAATGTTCCTATTCCAATTGCCAAAATCTTTTTGCCAAGAACGGCATCCTCTATTGTTGAAAGGAATGGAAAGACCATTAGCTTAGCATGGAGGTGAAAGAAGGATGCAATTTGAAAGAATTCCCCCCGTGGGGCGGGGGGGGGGTGTTTTGGGCAAAATGTTGGCATACAAGAGCGGCAAGATCAAGATGAAGTTGGGAGACGTCATGTTTGACGTTAGATCACGGTCTTTGTCTATTTTCGAGAACATAGTTTGCAGCGTCCTCATTTGTTTCTTCACAATCTAGCAAGACTTCCGTTTGAAAACCGTCAGTGATGAGGGATCTAATATAAGTCCTTTTGTAGTATGCTGCATTATGTGCTACATTAGAGGTTGACTGAGGCAAGCGTTTGATCTGTGTGTACAGCAAGCTGATTTACATTGATCTAAACTAAATCTAACATAGAGTTCAATGTAAATTGGGACATAGTCTATACATGAAATGTTGTACAAAGTGAAATTGAATAGGTAAGAATTTAAAATTCACATTTCAAATAACAAAAAGTTGCATGATTTAGCAATTCTAATAAAAAATAAAATTTAGAGTTCCATAAAACTGTTGTATCGAAATATAAATAATCCAAACTAAAATTCACAAAATGTTAAGAAATTTAAATATTAAGAATATAAAATAAAATTAAAAAAATATGGTTAGAATATATATAAATTTAAATTTTAATATTATAAAGTAGCCCATACATACCATGCAAACCATACACATGTTGATGACTAGTTTTAGTAATTGGTGGGACGTAATGTAACGTGTACAAAAGATATAATATAGAGGTGCCAAGAATATACAATAAGAACTATGAGACTAAACTATACTATAATGAGCCTAACAGGGCTTTAATTCCTCATGGACCTTTGTAGGTAAAGTATTCAAACAAACCGGCTGAAATACAAAAAAACATCTCCGTGTTAGCATGCCGTGTTAGAAAACTCAAACCAAGGAATTAGAATTCATATATCCTGGGAATGGAATGTCGTGTTGGAACATTTATCCAACCTTGCTACGAACAGAACCAACTTAGGAAGGATCAGATTGCAGGTGCGGTGGTTTCGGTGCAGCAACTCTGTACGTGCAATGTAGTCCAAGCACATGAGAATTTAAAACTACCCTGTGCCTTCACCGGCCCTCCCTTCGTCGGAAAAAATCTCGGCATGCCCCGTGGCCGGGAAGAAGTCCACAAGCTCCTTGACTGTCCGAGCACATGCTTGACGGCTTGCTAGCTAGCTACGTACCAACCAAGGAATGTGCAGAAAGCAAGTTGACAAGCGTGGGAAAGTGAGCAGGTGCCTCACTTCACGTGTTTCGAAGGCGACATCGCCGTGCTGCATTCTAAAAGCACCACACCTTCAAATCATTCTGGAAGCACGACACTAGCTAGCTAAGCTAGCACATACACATATACAGGCACAATATTCACCATCTCAGACGCATCCCAACTTCAGTTTGGAGTGGCTGAGCAAGTATATATTATACGTACTTCACAATCTTTGCCTCTATTAAAGTTGGAGAAATTTTACGATGGATAACATAGGTAACAAGTAGTGGTAGTATAAATCAAATTAACCGTCCATCCCTTAAAGGTATTTTAGACTTTTCCTATCTATTTGATCTTCAGATGTTGGATTATTTGGGCTTGGCCCACCTAATTGAGACAAATAATTCCTAGAAAATCTCAAAAGCCCACTCATGAGGAGACATGTGCACTATGAATAGTCCCACATTGCTAGCCTAAAGTGGTGAACACTAGTTTATATAGTGGAGTGTGTTTCACCATGGTAGAACCATGTGGGAGAAAGGGTGAAGGCCCACACGCGCGCGCTCGCCTCGCCTCGCCGGGCCGGGCTCGGGCACGGGCACGGGCGGAGGGCGCGGGCGTGTGGCACCTGCGTGAATGGTCCGCCGAAATCCGGTCCAGGGCCTTGCGCAGACGCAGCCTCCTTTTGCAGTTTTTTTTCTTTTGCTACTCGGGATTGTCGTGTTTGCAGTATGAGATTCGGACTCCGTAACGGACTCCGATCGTGGCACGTCCTCGAGTCACGTTCGGTCATGGTTACCAGAGTAACCCTATAAATACTGCGTCGTGCACCCGTGTAGAGGGAGACAGACAGCACACATCGTTAGGGTTTTTGCCACCTCTCGCTGCCGCCGCCGCCGTCGTAATCTTCTCCATCTCGAGCGCCGACGTGCATCTGCAATCGGGAGAGCAGGTCTCCGGAACCCTTCGTCTTCGAGATCCTGCACCGGGAGAGGGCGAATAAGGTTTTTGGGAAGCGCTCCGCGCGACTGCTCAAGATCGTCACCACGGCTCGTCTTCCTGTTCCTACTGCTGGACGTCGTCGTAGCCAGCGGCTCCTGCGACGCGCCGTCACCAACGTCGACCTCGTCAACACTGCATCCGCATCTACTACGTCAACACCGCAACCACAACGTAACGCGCCGTCATCCTCTTCTGATCAGTACGTTCGATCTGTCTTAATCTCGTGGCTAATCATGTTTATCAAGATGATAATGATGTTCGTGCTATCTAGTATGTTAGAGATATACATGCTAGTTTCTGTGATGTTGTTCATGATTTATATTCAGGATTTAATCTGGAAAATGTCTAATTTCTCAACAATCCAAAAACCTTATTGTAGACATTTTACTGGATTAACAATGGCTGGATTTGCCGACGCACTGAGGCCGGAGAAATTCTCTGGTGTGCACTTTAAGAGGTGGCAAGTCAAGGTCACGCTCTGGCTTACGGCTATGAATGTATTCTGGGTTAGTAAAGGCAAACCTGAAGGTGATCTCTCTGCCGAGCAGCAGAAGAGTTTCACGGATGCCAATACTCTCTTCGTGGGATGCATTCTTAGCGTTCTTGCCGACCGTCTGTGTGATGTGTACATGCACATAACAGACGCGAAGGTGCTGTGGGATACACTGAATGCCAAGTTCGGTGCATCGGATGCGGGCAGTGAACTGTATGTCATGGAGAACTTTCATGACTATAAGATGGCTGATAATCGCTCTGTTGTAGAGCAAGCCCATGAGATACAGTGCATTGTCAAGGAACTCGAACTCCTAGAATGTGTCTTACCCGATCCTTTTGTGGCCGGTTGCATCATTGCAAAACTGCCTCCCTTGTGGAGGAGTTTCGGCACAACTCTAAAACATAAGAGGACAAAGATATCGATCGAAAACCCGATAGCGTCCTTGATGTTGAAGAGAAGGCTCGGGCTAAGGATTTCAATGGTAAAGGAGCCGAGGGCGATCCAGCGCCAACATGGTTCAGAAGAACTACGGCAAGAACAAAGGGAAAAATAAGCCTAACAAGACTACCAACTTCAAGAAGAAGAAGATGAACAAGGCCGAGCTGTCTGCTTCACATGTGGTGAGGTCGGACACTTTTCCAAGGAATGCCCCGATCGTGCGGGCCGTCGAGGAAAAAAGGCCAACAAAGGATGAGACGTCCAAGGTCATCAACACGATGACCGCTAGCAATGCCGAGACGCAGGTATGGTAATTTACCTTCTGTATTCTCAGTATTTCAGTCTTCCAGTTGGTGGATTGATACGGGTGCTAACGTTCATGTGTGTTCTGACATCAATATGTTCTCTTCTTATCAGGTCATTCGGGATTCCTCCGTCCTGATGGGGAATGGGTCACATGCTTCTGTTCATGGCACTGGCATAGTGGATCTGAAGTTCACTTCGGGAAAGATCGTGCAGCTGAGGAACGTGCAGCATGTCCCTTCTATCAACAAGAATCTCGTTAGTGGCTCCCTTCTATGCAGAGATGGGTTTAAGGTAGTGTTAGAGTCCAATAAAGTAGTTGTGTCCAAGCATGGACTATTTATTGGTAAAGGCTATGAGTGCGGAGGCTTGTTCCGCTTTTCCCTTTCAGATTTCAATAATAAGTCTGTGAACCATATATGTGGTAGTGTTAATGATGATGCGAGTACTTGGCACTCTCGTTTATGCCACATTAATTTTGGTCTTATGAATCGGCTTTCCAGCATGAGTTTAATTCCAAATTTCACTATTGCCAAAGGTTCTAAGTGCCATAGTTGTGTGCAATCGAAGCAACCTCGAAAGCCTCACAAGGCGGCTGAGGAGAGGAACTTGGCACCTCTAGAACTCATACATTCTGATCTGTGCGAGATGAATGGTGTGTTGACAAAGGGTGGAAAGAGATATTTCATGACATTGATTGATGATGCGACTAGATTTTGCTATGTTTACTTGTTGAAAACTAAGGACGAGACGCTAGACTACTTTAAAATCTATAAAGCTGAAGTTGAAAATCAACTAGAGAGAAAGATCAAACGTCTTAGGTCGGATCGTGGTGGCGAATTTTTTCCCAAAATCTTTGATGATTTCTGTGCGGAACATGGTATTATTCATGAGAGGACACCTCCCTACTCGCCCGAATCAAACGGGATTGCCGAGAGGAAAAACCGCACGCTGACTGACTTGGTGAATGCCATGTTAGACACTGCTGGTTTATCTAAGGCATGGTGGGGGGAGGCTGTGTTGACTTCATGTCATGTCCTGAATAGAGTTCCCAACAGAAACATGGAGAAGACCCCTTACGAGAAGTGGGTTGGAAGAAAACCATCACTTTCTTACTTACGCACATGGGGATGCTTGGCGAAAGTCAATGTACCGATTAACAAAAAGCGTAAGCTCGGGCCTAAGACAGTGGATTGTGTCTTTCTGGGATATGCTCAGCGGAGCATCGCTTATAGATTTTTAGTAGTTAAATCTGATGTGCCTGATATGTATGTTGATACTATTATGGAGTCTCGTGATACTACGTTTTTTGAGAATATATTTTCGATGAAACATATGCATAGCACTTCTAGTTTTTCTTCTGAGATAATTCCTGAGACTATTACACCTGTTGAGTCTTCTGAGCAACCACTCGAGAAAATCCTAGAGAAGGATGACAATGAAGCTCCTAGAAAGAGCAAGAGACAAAGGATTGAAAAATCCTTTGGCAATGATTTCATTGTGTACCTTGTGGATGATACTCCCACGTCCATTGCAGAGGCATATGCATCTTCAGATGCAGATAATTGGAAAGAAGCTGTCCAGAATGAGATGGACTCGATTCTCGCCAATGGGACTTGGGAGGTGACTGAACGGCCCTATGGGTGTAAACCTGTGGGTTGTAAGTGGGTGTTCAAGAAGAAGCTTAGGCCTGATGGTACTATTGAGAAGTACAAGGCTCGGCTTGTGGCTAAGGGTTACACCCAAAAAGAAGGCGAAGATTTCTTTGATACTTATTCACCTGTTGCTAGAATGACCACCATTCGAGTATTACTTTCCCTGGCTGCCTCATATGGTCTTCTCGTTCATCAGATGGACGTGAAGACAGCTTTCCTTAATGGAGAGTTAGATGAGGAAATCTACATGGAGCAGCCTGATGGGTATGTAGTAAAGGGTCAAGAGAGCAAGGTGTGTAAATTATTGAAATCTTTGTATGGCTCAAACAAGCACCTAAGCAATGGCATGAGAAGTTCGACACCACTTTGACTTGCGAACTTTGTCATTAATGAGGCCGATAGATGTGTATACTATCGCTATGGTGGGGGTGAAGGAGTTATATTGTGCCTTTATGTCGACGATATCTTGATCTTTGGCACAAATATTGATGTGATCAATGAGGTCAAGTCTTTTTCTCACAAAGAAATTTGATATGAAAGATCTCGGGAGAAGCCGATGTAATTCTCAACATCAAACTTATTAAGGATGAGAGTGGGATTACTCTTTCGCAATCCCACTATGTGGAGAAGGTCTTGAGCGGTTTGGCTTTATGGACAGCAAGCCCTCTCCCACTCCTTATGATCCCGTGTGACACCGAGAAAGAATAAGAGAATTGGCTTAAACCAATTGAGATATTCTCAGATTGTCGGTTCGCTCATGTATCTTCTTTGGTGCAACGAGACTCGATATATCATTTGTGTGAGCAAATTGAGTAGGTTCATGTCAAACCCGGTTCAGATCATTGGCATGCACTTGAAAGGGTAATGCGCTATTTGAAAGGTACTATGAGTTATGCGATTCACTATTCAGGCACCTGCGATTGCTTGAGGGATCTGATGACTCGACTGGATTTCGATGTAGATGAGCTCTATGCCACCAAAGGATATGTGTTTACCATTGGTGGTGGCGCAGGTCATGGAGGTCTGCAAGCAGACCATCTTGACAAGGTCAACCATGGAGGCGGAGCTCATCGCTTTGGATCTGACATCGAGAGGCAGATTGGTGCGTGAGCTCTTGATGGACTTGCGGTGGTTGAAAAACCGATACCGCTATCCTTATGAATCTGTGATAATCAATGCATGATTGCTAAAGTGAACAATGCTAAGGATAATGCGAAGTCATCAAGACACGTTAAAAGGCGCATCAAGTCTGTCAGAAATTGAGAAACTCCGGAGTAATAAGTGTGACTTATATTCAAACAGACAAAAACTGGCGAGATCCTTTACGAAGGGACTATCACGGAATGTGATAGAAGGTGCATCGAGGAGATGGGTATGAGACCCATATAAGTTGCAATAGTGGTAACCCAACCTATGTGATCGGAGATCCGTGAATTGGGTCTGGGTAAACAAGCTATTGGCGAACCGAGGAGAGTCTGTTACCCTCTCTATGTGAAGATGCAATGCTCTCAAAATCTCAGTAAGGCGGGATGGCAATATGCCTTAATGTGTTTCTATTGGCTATAACTAGCGAAGATGTTTGTTCTCTGAGCATTCTTGAAAGAACACACCTATATGAGCCCGATTGTCTAAAGTCGCATCTATGAGACTCGGGTGATCTCTAGTAAGCTCATGAAGAGACCATGGAGTACGACTTATATGCTCCACCATGGAGAAGGCTCTTGGCAGCCAGTGTATCGATTATGACTTTGAGTGAAACTGTTCACACAAAACTTGCAATTCAAGGCATAGTCCATTGTTCAAGTTGTGGATGGGTGTAGCTTAGAGCTCTAAGCGAAGTTCAACTTAACAGTCTCTGCTTTGAACGCTTTGGTATATCAAACAAGAGTGAGTATTGGCAAATCTCTAAATGGACTTTGAGATCTGGTGGGGGATTGTTGGATTATTTGGGCTTGGCCCACCTAATTGAGACAAATAATTCCTAGAAAATCTCAAAAGCCCACTCATGAGGAGGCATGTGCACTATGAATAGTCCCACATTGCTAGCCTAAAGTGGTGAACACTAGTTTATATAGTGGAGTGTGTTTCACCATGGTAGAACCATGTGGGAGAAAGGGAGAAGGCCCACACGCGCGCCTCGCCTCGCCTCGCCGGGCCGGGCTCGAGCACGCACGCACGGGCAGAGGCGAGGGCGGGCGTGTGGCACTGCGTGAATGGTCCGCCGAATCCGGTCCAGGGCCTTGCGCAGACGCACCTCCTTTTGCAGTTTTTTTTCTTTTGCTACTCGGGATTGTCGCGTTTGCAGTATGAGATTCGGACTCCGTAACGGACTCCGATCGTGGCACGTCCTCGAGTCACGTTCGGTCACGGTTACCAGAGTAACCCTATAAATACTGCGTCGTGCACCCGTGTAGAGAGACGACAGAGACACATCGTTAGGGTTTTTGCCACCTCTCGCTGCCGCCGCCGCCGTCGTAATCTTCTCCATCCCGAGCGCCGACGTGCATCTGCAATCGGGAGAGCAGGTCTCCGGAACCCTTCGTCTTCGAGATCCTGCACCGGGAGAGGGCGAATAAGGTTTTTGGGAAGCGCTCCGCGCGACTGCTCAAGATCGTCACCACGGCTCGTCTTCCTGTTCCTGCTGCTGGACGTCGTCGTAGCCAGCGGCTCCTGCGACGCGCCGTCACCAACGTCGACCTCGTCAACACTGCATCCGCATCTACTACGTCAACACCGCAACCGCAACGTAACGCGCCGTCATCCTCTTCTGATCAGTACGTTCGATCTGTCTTAATCTCGTGGCTAATCATGTTTATCAAGATGATAATGATGTTCGTGCTATCTAGTATGTTAGAGATATACATGCTAGTTTCTGTGATGCTGTTCATGATTTATATTCAGGATTTAATCTGGAAAATGTCTAATTTCTCAACATTAGAGACTTCTTATTCATTCATCCGCCATTCATCAGAATCACAGGACGTGTTTTACTGTAAAGAACAAATAGTATGACGGAATTTTTTTACCTTTTTACCCTTCTCTGAATTTTATTACCAATACTACATGTGGTAGTATGACTAGATCTAAATTAATTTTAACCATTATATTCAATAGAATTATATTGATTTTAATCTACTGTAGAAGAGCTCTAAAGTTGAGTGCAAAACAGAGCACAAGAGTATCACCGCCACCGCCCTCCCCCCAACCGCCCTCCTGTCGTCCAATTCTAATCCGACAAACACAAGTGCATACAATAAAGATAATAATACATCTGGAATCTACTAATTAACACTCCAAATATCATATTTAAATATTTCCAAGGAAAAAAATTTGATAATACCATCTTCCCACACTAAATTGCAAATAGCGAATAGGAATACCAGCAACAATGTGTGGACTCAATCCTACTAAGCAGTTGTATCGCTGATAACTACATGATATATCAAATGTAAATGCTAGCTATAGATGTTGTCCTAAAATTTTTCCGTCATATTTTAGTAAATCATGTCTGACACATAACCATTCTTGGTGCATCCCTACTCATGCGAGTGTCCATGAGCCCAGGATGGCAACTCGAACCAGATAAATACTTTCAGGGGAAAATAAACAAAATTATGTTGTGCTATGAAAAGTGAAAATTAGAGTTTCACATCCTAACTTCACCTGAGATCTGAAACTTGTAGACTAAAATAAAGTGAATTAAGTTTATATTTTTGCTCTAAAAGGTAAACAAGATGATCCATCTAAACACTCTTAATGTACTCACAGCTCTAGTTCCATATATCTGGTGAAGCTAAGAATACTCAGTTCCACCAAATCCACGGATCGGATGGATCAAGCTGTTGCTCAGGTAATTAATCACTAACAGATAGGGTCAAATAACCATCGATCTACGGGAAGATTCTGTCGATGGGCCGCACTCTACATCCTTGATTGGAATTTTGCAAGAATACTTCAGGAAACAACGTAACTTAGGGGGTGTTTGGGACAGCTCCAGCTCCACCAAAATCTGTGGAGTTGGTGGAGCAGGGTATTTCTAGCTCTAGAAGTAAATAAATTTAGGGAAAACTCATGTAGAAAGCTACCGAGTTAGACAATCGGTTTAGTGAATCTTCGACAGAGTTTTTGAGATGCATTGCTTGTCTAGACCTAAGAGATTCATTTGTAAACTTTGACCATGATAGGCTTCTTCGGTTTTTAGAGATTTATTCAGATGATTTCTCATCATATGGTCGTGTGGTTTTGGAAGCACAACTTGACTTATTCATTGATGACTTGAGAAGAGAAGAATTTTCAAGTTGTGATGATCTTGCTAGTCTCGCGGTGATCATGGTTGAAGCAAAAAAGCATGTTGTTTATCCATTGGTCTATAGACTTATTGAATTAGCATTAGTTTTACCTGTGGGCATAGCTACAGTTGAAAGGGCTTTCTCGGCAATGACGATTATCAAGACAGATTTACGTAATAAGATAAGTGATGACTGGTTAAATGATCTCATGGTATGCTATATCGAGCGAGACATATTTTCCAAGATAGACATGGAAGATATTTTGCAACGTTTTCAGAACATGAAAGCCTGTAAATATCAACTATCAACTCTTAAGAAGTAATGATCGGTATGTTTTTTTCTTTGTAATGTTACGTATTTACATTATATGCGACTGTTAGATATATCATTCTGTCATGTTCTATGTTCTAAAAAAATAATATATATATTAATATATTATATATATTAGTTTGGAGGTCTCAATTTTAGCCATCTCCTTTCTAAGTTTCGGATCGCCCTTTGGGTGACAGAGATCCAGACTTGCCAACAGAGTGGCCACGTGAGCTGCTGACTCAGCTTTTTCTGAGTTTTAGAATATGTCGCCCAACCAAATGGCGACAGACGTATAATTTTGCAATTATTTTTTTCCGGGGTATATTTCTGCAATTTGAATAAAAAATATATTATTAAAAAAAATTCTTCTTGAACTACTAGGCATCAATATCTTACGCATACTATGTTTCTCTGAACTCTACAAGTTATAGCAATTAATCGCTAACAAATGGGGGCCAAATAACCATTGGATCTACGGGAAGATTCTGCACTTGTTCCGCTGAAGTTGTCCTGCTGTCGGCATCCTTGTTTGGAACTTTGCAACATTAATTCTTCAGGAAACAATCTAGTTTCGGACATCCTCTGCCTTTAACCTCACGTGGTCTCTTTCACCTGAAACAAGTTTTGTCGAAAAGAATCACGGCATCCCGGCCCGGTCGCAGCTGGCCAGAAGTCCACATCCTCCTTAACTTGTCCGAGCACATGCTTGACGGCTTGCTAGCTAGCTACGGCGCTGGATCGTGTATATAAAGGCTGGTTGCCATTTTCCTTCATAAGGCCAGCAAGATAGCTAAGGCCACATATATACACAACACCAACACATACATATATCTACGTACATGGCGTCCTGCAATGCCGCCATTCCCGAGAAGGCATCCGGCTTTGAGCCCTCTGTGTGGGGTGATTTCTTCATCAACTATGAGCCGCAGCAGCTGCAGGCATGCATGCATATACTACTTGTCCCTTACTGCTATGCGCTTCATGATTAGGGTCCATTTAGAACGTAGGATTAATTCTTCTAGAATTTGTACGAAACCTCAGGTTTAGTGAGGATGGATGAATCCTTTCCTCTGGAATTCGTATGAATTTTCCGTGTTACAAATACACGGTCCGAAGCTCTTTTTTCTTCTTATGGCAAGGATTATTATAACACCATCTAGCAAGGAATTTATGTAAACTGCAAAAATTAACCACTATAAATTTCATGCGTTGCTACTAATTTTTTTAATGCTTTTGATATAACACTAGTGATCTAGCTGTTTTAAGGATTATGCGAGGTAACAAAAGGAAAAGAAGTAGTACACTACACTGTTCATTTCTATATAAATATATATACACGGTCCCTTTTGGCTAATCCTAACTAATCCATGCATGTGTTCAGAGGTCGGAGAAATGGATGAAGGTGAGAGCAGATAAACTGAGGAGGAGGTCCACAAGTTGTTTGAAACTTGCAACAATGTGGTGGGGAGAATGACCTTAGTAGATGCACTCGAACGCCTTGGAATAGCTCATCTTTTTGAAGAACAGATGGCGACTGCACTAAGTGACATCCATCAGAGTGAATTCAGTAGCTCTAGCCTCCACGAGGTTGCTCTTCGGTTTCGTCTGCTTAGGGAGCATGCCCTTTGGGTATCTCCAGGTATCTATTTATGTATACAAATGCAAGCGATTAATTAATGCCCACGGAACTTAGAAAATGCAAATTATTAATTAATATGATTTGGATAGTTTGACCATATGTCACAAACAATTTGTCGTGCAGATGTATTTAACAAATTTAAGGGTGAAGATGGGAGCTTCAGCAAGGATATAACTAATGAACCAAGGGGACTACTAAGTTTATACAACGCAGCTTACCTTTTCATTCATGGTGAGCCAGAACTCGAAGAAGCCATAACTTTCGCAAGGTATCATCTTGAATCAATGAGGGGTAGTCTCAAGTCCCCTTTAGCCGAGCAAGTTGAACGTTCCCTTCACTTACCACTGACAAGGACCTACAAGAGAGTGGAGACACTGCATTATATGCTGGAGTACGGACAGGAGGAAGGGCATAACCCAATTCTTTTGGAGCTCGCTAAGCTGGAATTTAACCTTCTGCAAAGTGTCCACTTGGAGGAGCTCAAAGCTATTACCATGTACGTCTCTCTGATATTTACGAAGCATAAAATTATGATGAAAAAAGTTAACACCTTTATATATGATGTCATGCACATACTTTCACACTATCCATAATCTCACCGCCCATAGGACTTCAACAATCCTAACCTCTTTTAATTAGACTATCTAAGTACTTCAAATAATTATTTTCAGGTGGTGGAATGATCTTTATCGATACGTGGGACTAAACTATATTCGGGATCGTGCCGTGGAGGCCTACGTTTGGTCCTTCACGGTGTTCTATGAGAAAGACTTAGCGCGCGCACGAATGATCTTTACCAAGATAATACTACTGACTACACAGATGGATGACACATATGATGCCCATGCCACCATAGAGGAATGTCGGAAGCTGAACGCAGCCATACAAAGGTTGGGTTAGTTTAACTTAGATATTTTGTTAACAGAGAATGTAACATGCAGGCTATAGTCCAATTAATACTAGTTTGTCTGGCTAATTTTCATGCAAACCAATTGCCCATGCAGATGGGATGAGAGTGCTATTTCTCTTCTACCAGAGTACCTGCAAAAATTCTATAGTAAATTGTTGAGCAACTTTAAGGAATTTGAGGATGAACTGGCAATGAATGAGAAATACCGGATTGCGTACATCAAGAAAGCGGTATAACACTACCTACCTTATATCTCTATATCAGAAGCTAAGGGCCTGTTTGTTTCAGCTTTGAGCTGATTCTAGATTGTGGTTATAGAGAAGCTGATTCTCCAAAAGCTGGAATCCAAAAGCACATATGACATGGATTGTGGATTCGAGTGTATATGGGTCGGTTGGATTGTGAGAATCAGATTCTAAAATCAGGCTGTTTGTTTCTGATTCTGCTTTTGGGGCCAAAATCTAGAATCAAAAGCTAAAACAAACAGGGCCTAATGCTGTTCTTTTTTCCATATTACTACTTTTGTGGTTAATTTCCTTTATATGTGTGCAGTTCCAAAACCTATCCACTTATTACATCCAGGAAGCCGAGTGGTTCAACCAAAATCAAAAGCCAAGATTTGAAGATCAAGTGAACTTGTCTACCATGTCCTCAACCTTGCCAATGCTATCTGTGGCTTTGATGGTTGGCATGGGTGATGCAATAACGAAGGAAGCATTCGAGTGGGTGTCTGGTTGCACTGATGCCGTCATAACATGCGCAAAAGTTGGGCGTTTCATGAATGACATTGCTTCATTCAAAGTAATCTCTCCATTATTTTTTATTTGATGTGTTTTGAGTGAATGATGTTGTTTTCTATATGATGTTATAGAATTTCGACAAGAGACATATATACCTAAATACCTAAATCTTACTAAATTGACCCTACCTTATTTTGTGTATGCTACATTGTACGAGTAGGCTCAGTCTCTTTCATCACTAGCTAGTAAGATTATAGATCGGTGGTTAGCAGACAGAAAAAATTGATGAGTTAGTAAGAGAATCAAATTTAATTGGGGCATGCATGTAACTACCGTGTTTATTTTCTTAATAAGTGTGCCCAAGTCTAAAACATCTAATAGAAAACAGACGGAGTGCTACTTAAATAGCTTAACAATCATGTTTTATCATTGAGCATGGATGATAATGCATCTAATTAATCTTGTGTCACACCCATGCAGCGCGGAAAGAACAAGGGGGATGTGGCAAGCTCTGTGGAATGTTACATTAATGAGCACAAGGTCGCAGGTGAGGTCGCCATTGCCAAGATCAATCAATTGATGGAAGACGAATGGAAAACTGCCAACCAAACTCGCTTTGAGCATCATGAGCTGCTCCCAGCAGTGCAACGAGTTATCAACCTAACAATTACAAACATGTTCTTTTATGATGGTAGGAAAGACGCATACACATTTGGCACATACCTTCAGGAGGCTGTTGAGAGTCTGTATGTCAAGCCCGTCCCCATCTAGACTCTCATAGCTGGTACAACAATACATATGTTTTGGCATATATGGCCAATATAACATATATTCCTGAAGTAGCAGTAAATAACGATGCCTCCATGTGATATGTATCGGAACTTCTCAACTTGTAGTTGATGCACTATTAATTGTCGTGAGCGATTACTGTACCCCCGATAATCAGTTGTATTGCTGAATATTTCTTGATATGGAATGGAATGGAATGCTTGTATGTCAACTTACTACTTTATTATCATACAAAAATACACTTCCTCATGATTTGGTAAATAATTTTATGTTGCTAGCTGGTTGACTACTTATGGATAAGTCAAATGAGTATATGCTTGTGTTCTTATGTCTCTAATACATGGATGAATATGAAATTAAGTATGAAAACAGCCAAGTGAACAGTTTTTTAAACCACAGGAAAATATTTATTGTCAAGACCCTCACCTAGACGTAGGGTCTCATATATATACCATACTAGTCCTATGATCGATCAGTGGCTAGTATACATATTCATAATATTATCATCACATTAATACACATCATGGCATAGATATTAAAGCATAGGTCTCATATACAACAGTTACTTTGTTCTTACAACAAGGAAGCCATTAGCCGAATGGAAAGAACATGTCAAGACCCTCCCTTCTAGCGTGAAATACCAGAGGTTCTCATGTGTTTGCTATACTATTCCTATGATCAGTGGCTAGTACACATATTTACGACTTAGTGATCACTTCCATACACAATACATTCCATAAATACGAATGTCAATGATACATGGTTCTTACAATAAGGCCTTAAAGGCTAAACAAAACGCAGCACAAAAAATGGCTCGGAAGCAAGATCCCTTGGTATACTTTAGCCCAAAATATCCACAGGTAACTGACAAGGAGAAAGCCCTAGAAAATCTCATCACTATAGTCCCTATAACCTATGGGAAAATAGGAATCGTTGGGGATTGTGGGATCCTCAACCTCTGAATATCAACAAGCTAGGGTAAATACATTTGTACTCAGCAAGACTTGTAGTGTATCATAAATATAAGTATATGCATGGCTTATCAAAGGTAAGACTCTATGCATACAAGCATAAAGCGAGGCTATCTCAAAGAATAGCTATCCTACAAGGTTTTTTTTTGCATAAAGAGAATTGGAACAGTAAAACAATTAATGGGTTGCAAATGGAATTTATAAAGAGCAATTGAACGAGTATGTAAATAAAAATTATATAGCATATATAAGAACAACTCACAATCCTCCATGATTGTGTTCATCGAACCATTCCCTGCCATACTTGGCATTACATCAACAATATGGCTACCCAACATTTTTCCATTTCTAGCCTTTTTATTAAAACACAAAATCTAACTAGTGTCAAAGCAGTAGAGCTGCCCTTGACCATGGGCACGACTTTTTAAAAAGATTTACACTCTGTAGAAGTGTACAACTTTACCCACAAGACATATCCAACTCTCGTTGCCACTATTTACATGCTTCCTTTGGTGTGTGGCGAGAGATCATGATAAGAACCATTACATCACCTATACCTAACTTTGCACCAGCTCGGTGATGTTTGAGTCTTGCTATAGTAGTGGAAATAAAATTCACATTCTCATAATAACAATGATAAATCACCCTGTCGTAACCCACCAACAATGACAATACACCGTGTCATAACTATTTCTCCCTATATCGAGACATATACCGTCGTATCGATAATTGTTATTCCCAACACCATGGTGTGGGCACCCCTTTAAGCAATCTGTCTCAGAAAGCCCGTACTGCTCCAGCCTTCCATCATGCAAAGCTAGTTCCAAACTAATTAATAGGCTAGGGCTACCCCATAATAGCACTTGTGTTCATACAGATGTCTTGGATTATACAACACTATGTTTGGTCCATTATCGACCTAGGCATGAAATCCCCTATAATACGTACAAGTCCATTGCTCACACTTCATAGATTATATAGATAACTTGCCCACATCAAAACTTTAGTTTTTTACTTTTGATTTGAATACCAAAAACTAAGACAAATATGTCAAAATTTCCATTCCCAGAACAAATGTTGCACCCGATCAATTGTTCTCCCAAAACTAAAGCATGGCTAAGCAATTGTACATATAATTGAATATGCCGAAGTTGTCATTAGATATTTTCTAACACTTATCTTATGGTTTTCAAGGTTGGCATTTGCATATTTATCAAGGAAGTTCTATGCATCAAGTAGGAATATCTAACAATACTCACAATATAGCAATTATATCATAAATACATGTATGCATAGATAAATTTATGAAACAATATACATTAGGTGAAATAATAGGATCAATACGGTCAAAGAAGGTGCTTGCCTTGCTCGTTGAATTCTTGAGGTTGTTTAGGTCAACGACGAAAGTTTCTGGGGCACCAATATCGACATGTGGTGCATCGTATAGCAAAAATAAGAGCCAAACGAATCCAAGCAGATAACAAATTCAAATATTTTTGCAGAAAGTTCATGATTTTTGAAAAATTTACAAACTAGTTTTACTCAATTTGAAGTTTATGTACAAAAGTTATTTGTATTTGAATTTTAATTGACTAAAAATACCCTAAAATAGAAAAGGGCTGACGTTAGAGAAGTAATTTCCCAAAAATATGCTTTCTAGCAGAGAAAGTGTATTTTCCTTAGAACTGATAGCTTCTTTCTCAGTTTTGAGATTTTATTTTCTATTTGCAGATGCTGACATGTCAGGTCCATCTGTTAGGCTTTATTATTTTTTAAAAATGACTAACATGTGGGGTCTATATGTCAATGACTCATCACCTTAAATACCGGTTTGTTTTTATAAAAATGTTTTATTTTCATTTGGGCCCATATATCATAGACTTAACTTGTAATACATGTTTAAATTAAAAGAACTGATAGGTGGGGCTGGTATGTCAGTACTTAGAGAGAGAACTAAGTTAGGGCATGAGCTTGATAGGTTGGGCCCACTTGTTAGTAAGAGGCTTGCTGGTAGTGAAAGACGGTGAGTCGTAGTGAGTGAGTGGTCCGGTTGGCTAGAGGGGACCTAGGGGAACTTAGGGGAACTGTGGGTGGTGGCCGGGGATGACCAAAGCATGCTAACGGCAAAGCTAAGCAATGGTGCCAATGGTGAGAACTAGGGATAGGGTTGTGGTTGTGATAGTGCTCAATTGGGTGATGGGGAAGCTTCAGTGGGGTGGTGAGACTCCATTTTGGGGTTGGATGTAACTAGGGCTCACCGAAGGGTGCTAGCAGTGTTGACTATGGTCATGGAAGAAGACAGGCAAGGCAGCGGTGTTCCTGGCTACTACAGCTGTAAAGGAGGTGAGAAATGTGATCATGAGACCCTAAGGAATCCTCAAATCAAAAGGATTGGGAAATGGCTTACTAGAGGAAAGATTTGAGCTCTGCTCGAGCTCTTGGTTCACGGTAGAAATGGCGGTCCTTGGAGGTCAATAATGTATGCTCTTAAGAGGAGGGGAAGTTGGGGAAGCATGGGGAGCTAGGGATAGCTGTGAGTATTTTTCTAAGTTTTCTTGGAATTACATATTTTATTTGGATTTTTCTTGGATTTTGTGTGGTATGAATAATCAAAGAAATAAAGGAAAAAGGGAATAAGAAATGGAAAAAGGTGAAATGGTAAAAGTAAAATTTTGGAAAAATTACCATTGAAGCCCTAAGCCTTTAGATAAGCCATTTGTGCACACAAATAAATTTTCTATCAACAGGAATGAGAGATTTAATTGACAAGACAACAACATTAACTAGAAATAGTGCAATGTCAGATTTAATGAAAAATATGTAGAACTTATATCAACCGAATAAAATTACCATAGTGACCTTAAAGCAGTTTCTACTTCTGGTAAAAATATCAGAAAGTGATCATGTTAAATACATCCTCTAAAAATTCAAATACAGAAACAAGGAAAATCAACAAAATGGAATGTCAGAATTTTAATTAAATAACCAACCAAGATAATGACTTTATATTTTTATGAAAGAATCCATATCCCAATTAAAACCCTTATAAAAAGTTAAAAAAATAAATTGTGCCATTTTGACTCTTAAATAAATCAAAATCCGAATTGAGAATTCTGAGCAGTGCACAGTGTCATAATTTTTATAAATTAACCAGAGGGTATTTTGGCCTAGAAATTTTTCTGGGAGTCGGTCATCACCGTTAGACTCAGGTTCCCTTGCGTCTGCATATGGGCTCCGTCTTCCGTGTGGACTCCAATTTTGCCTTTGGTCTCCGTGTAAAGGCCGCCACTTTTTCCATGCTAGTTGCGCCGTATCCGGGCCAGCCTCCCTTGATGTCCATGCCTATTTAAGGCCACTCCCTAGCCTCTCTCTCTTGTTTCCTGAGAATCGTTGCCTGTGCGCCGCCCAGAGCTCAACCCTAGCGCCGCTGGCTTCGAGCTCTTTCCCGCCGCTGTCCATCGCCTCTAGTGAATCTCCGCCGCCATCAACCACACCATCAAGCTGCCTGCGTCGCCCTCTCTCTTTTTCCCTAAGCCTCACCCTCGATCCGTCACAGTTTCACCCCGGTAATAACCTTCTTCCCCCGCTCCGGTGGCCGCACAGCTACTCCATCGCCATTGAGCTTGTCGTCACCACTCCATCGCATCTCAGCCGTTCGATTCTCCTTGCTCTGTCGGATGTGTGCCATGTGGACAGACCCTTTCGAGCTGTGTCGGCCTCTTCGCTACATTGCCAGCACCACGTCGGCAGACACATGGCCTGGCCAAGCCATCCCTAGCCACCGTGTGGCAGCGACCGCCGCGCCACGCCTGCACCATCAGCGCCACGAGTCTCCACATGTTAGTCTCGACGTTTCACTTCCCGCCGCGTCAGCGACGCCTCAGCTCCTATTCCCACGCTGCGTTGCCCGCCGTGTTGCGGCCGCGTCAGTGCTGCGTAGCTGCCATATCTGCCCTAGTGCCACCACGTGGCGTCCACATCAGTAGGGTGCCACGTCGCTCTTGGCCTCCTCGGTGGACGCAGTCCACCGTGAGCCATGTTGCTGACACGTGGGCCACACATGTTAGCCGGCTTTTCTTTTTCCTTTTTCTAATTTTCTAGAAATCCCAAAATTCCAGCCAATCAGATTATGCCACGTCACATTTTTTCTTTTTCTCTAATTTTTTATCTAAGGATCTTCCAGGAGCCTATTCTCCCTCGTTCGATCTTCGATTCCAGTGATTCAATTTTCTAAATTCAATATCTACCTTGCGGTACCATTGTTTTTAATTTTTGAATTTTTTGAATTTATTTTATTTATTTGTTCTTGTTTCATGTGTAGACGACGCAGTCAAAGCTTAGTCAAACCAGCAGTTGGAGGTAGAACTAGCAGGAGGCATCGAAGGCAAGTCTTCCTTGAACATATTGATCCTAGATTTTATAAAATGCTTATGTTGTTTTAAATTATGCATGCTTAGTTTTATGCAATGTACTTTAAACGTTGTTTTTAAGGTTTAGTTAAATTCCATATTTGTTATACCCTCATTGGTATTGATTATGTTGAACCTTTGTCACCCTAGATGATATTAGCTAATTTATCTGGTGATAACCAATAGTGTAGCATAGGACGGTAGAATTATTTAGTCCAACTTAAACGTTTCGATATTATACTATTATGGGAATCTTTTCAAACAATGTTTAAATTTATTTATGAAGTTGTGGCAAGTGGTATTGCTATTGTTATTTAAATGAAATAAAGTGGAAAATAATTTAGACTAGGGCGGATGGATGATTGGTGGGTGCTGGATGCACAAGACCTTATAAAGTGAATGTTCCGCCCTAGTCGATTAAGGACTGAAGCATGTGTTACCATGGACCGAGCATTACTGTACAATCACAAGTCTATATGGGTATGACCTGGCTAACTAATTTATACATCTCGTTATTGGCTTCAACAGTTAGTGGAATGTGGGTGTCGGATGGAGACAGTTTTTCCCCCACATGGTGCAAGATGGGGCTTATGACTGGGTGGATGGAACCCTTCAGCGGTGAAATCTTAGTGGACGAGGTTAATAGCGGGATGTACATTGTAAAGGCCTTGTCATGATCTATCTGTCGACACACCAAAGATAGTGTGTTAAATGCATGACTACAAGAGTTGATTATAACTTATGGGTAAAGTTGTATACACTCTGCAGTGTTAAAACTACTTAAGTAGTTGTGCCCATGGTTAAGAGCAGGCGAGGTATGCTTGCACATTGTAGATTTTAAGGTTTTGGTTTTAAATAAAATGATGGTTTGGGAATCCTTGAGTGGATGGAACTCTCGGGTTGTGGTTTGGTGGATGGAGCCAGTCAGGTGGTTGGAACTTGCTTAGTTGTCATTTTAAATTCAATTATTACTCAATTACATTTTGTTCAAATGATGCTTATGAAATAACTATTGGTATTTAATGTTAAACTTTGCTTTATGCTAAAAGAGCTATACTATGCCTTAAATTGTATAACCTTGCATATAGTTATCGTGCATTATGTTTCCAAGACTTGTAGAGTACATTTTGTGCTCACCCTTGCAACACCCCCACTTTCCATAGAGGAGTGTGCATAAGCTAAAGGTGACTACGAGTTCTATACTTGTGGTTATGACGAAAGTGATCTGGAGTACTAGGACGCATATCCCCTAGTCGATTGACTCTTGGGCAAATGGATAGGCTTATCC
Source organism: Guadua angustifolia (assembly GCA_036346375.1). Classification (NCBI taxonomy): domain Eukaryota; kingdom Viridiplantae; phylum Streptophyta; class Magnoliopsida; order Poales; family Poaceae; genus Guadua; species Guadua angustifolia. The sequence goes on from CM070507.1 coordinate 34,511,441, forward strand.
GGCCGCTATTATTTTGTTTCCGCTGCTTCTTATTGAACTCCAGCCAAGAGGCTGCTTATTTGTAATGGTTGGCCATAAGGCTAACACCTTTCTGCTTAATTAATATTATTTGATTCATGATATGGATATGTTGTCATCACTGTTTCCACTTTGTATGCTAGCTTTTCCTAGACTAGCACAGTTTGTACACAGAGGGTTCGAATTTGGAAATTCAGTCCTGACAAGGCTGCTAGAGATTAAGAAATTATGTTAGCTTATTTCATTTAATAAATTTTATAATCAGCTTTGAAAGTGATTTACCTGATCTGTGCCTGAGGCACGTGGAGAGCTTTCGGCCAATTGTTCTATAGTTTTTGCCCCTGCTAGCCACTATCTTCTTATTGGGTGGAGTGTGTTTCTTCTCTTTTAAATGATCGGCTAAATGAGTTAGTCAACAAGAATAACAAAAATGTGAAATAAAGACAATGCCTTAAGACTTTCTTGGTTATTGTTTATAACAATCAGAAAATAAGGAGGACTGGATACCAAAAGTGTTAGATGAACGACCCACCATGGCCGATCTAGTAGGGCATGGCCACTTGTTGGCTTGGCCGATTCCTCATGAATCGGCAGGCTTCTTCCTTGATATCTTGGTTTGCAAAATAAAAGGAGGAGCTGATTATTAAAAGTTCTAGGGTATTTTGGGGGTGTATAAAAAAAGTAAGAAGAAGAAGAAAGGTCTACTTTGGCTGATACCTCACCGGTTAGATTAACAAGGCTTGTATTAGTATAGCTCGACAAGCTAGTGTCACTGCTAGGATTCGAGTCGGTACTAACGGTGTTAGTCAATCCCTCTGATGAAGTTGATCAAAAAGCTGAAAGCTTGGGGGGACTTGTTCGAAACCCAGCAGTCTTGAGTAAACGGTTGGGTGATACAATTCATAAGATGGCTAGTAAGTCTGATTCTTGGTATATAAACCAACTGACATTTTGCATGGAGATATGAAGATCTTGTACAAATTCAAAGTTTCTTCTAGCATGTCAATGCTGTTAGCTATGAGGTGAAGCAAGGAAGGACATGGGTAATTGTCAGGTTCCCTATAGCTGAAAAGGTCCCCCTGAGAGAAATCTTCAATGATCAAGCTGGAAGAAAAAGGCTAAATATTTTCTTACTCTGATTGAGGTGATCTTGGCCTCAATACTCGAACAGAGAATGAACCTCTCACCAACTGATCGGCTATTCCTGTACTCAGCTTCTTGGCCTTCTGTGGTTTCTTCGAGGGGCAAAGAGGTCATCTTAGAAGAGTCAATCTTGAATATTAGCTAACGAGGCAATAAAGCCAGGTCTGAACAAATCAAAGAGGATCACCAACATTGCCGACTGTATACAACCCCATTCCTGTGAAAAGCCGACTACGTATGTGTGCATCATTTGGTATACAGCTCCAAGGAACATTTTGTCCAACGCTAGCCGACGACCTTCTATCAATTTTTGGCCAATACTTGATAAACTTGGGTCGGTAAGCTCCACAAAATACAAATTGATCTAGCTATAGATTGAGGAAAACAACGTGTTTTCTATCCAATATTGGATCGGTACCTTTGTTATTTTCGATGTACTTGCTCCATCCTTTCCCCTTGGCATGGATCAACTTTTCTCTCCATCTAGCCTCAAACAACAAAGTTGGGTGACTTCTAGTAGTGTTGGGCCGATGTGGCTTGTCCTAAACATAAAAGCATTTAGATTGTCTGACCAGAAGTAACCAGAAGTAGCAAGCCGTGGCCACTAGGACTCATTGGCCTCTGGATCACCTAAAGATAGAGGGAATCTACTACTTGTTATTGTTGAATAAATCTTTCCTATTGCAAAATATGAACATGGTAGGATAGCCAATCCTTTGAAATTGCCATGCATATACTTATATTTGCAACACGGTCGATGATCCGAGTGGGTAGGCACCTGGAGAGCATTAGTGGAGGAAGGCAACTCTCCTTCACCTGGATTTGGGGTCGGGGAAGGTCCAGGCCGAGCTGTCCGCGTGTGTCACCGGAGTGAAAGAAGAAGACGATGGATGCGGTGCTGCTGTAGCTAGGAAAAGCAAAATTGGCGCTTGATCAGTGACGCAGGGGACAAGTCAAAGCTTGGGGAGGGATCGATTCAAGGAGTTACCACTTGCTTGACTGAAATTTCTGCTTTTCTCTTCTCGAGCTTCTCGGTAAAACGATGAGGAATGGCGAGGGGAAAGAAAGAAAGGTTACGGCTCTGGCTTGGCAAAGGAATGAGAAAGGGAAGGGCTCAAAGGCGACGAAGCTTCACTACTTATAGCTAGGAAAAGAGCTTGCCAGTGTTGAACGCATGCGCGCTCAATTGCTGTGTGAGGCGGCGATTAATGGCGACGGCGTGGCGCGGTATGGCGAAGCATGGTCGGAGGTCTCCGTGGCAGCAATCGGCGGCTTGGGCAGCGCTGCAAGGACACAGAGTGGTTGGCAAAGGCGCGAGATGCTTTGCCGATCGTAGCGAAGTCGGTTCGCTCGACGAACAAGGAAGGAAGAAGGAGGCTGGGGAAGAAATCTGAGGCTAATTGGTGGGGACAGGGCCCATTGACAGTGAGGGTGAGACTCGGGTTCTCTAGCATCTGCATATGGGCCAGAATAGCTCGGGGGTCCACTTGTCAGCGAGAAGGTGAAGGCCGGATATTTTTGGCTGGGAACGTTTTGGCCGTGCTTGCATTAATCCGGCTGACATTCACCACCATATTTTTTCAAAACTTTTTGAAACTAGTTCGACGGTGATGACCGACTCCCAAAAAATTTTTAGGCCAAAATACCCTTTGGTTAATTTATAAAAATTCGACAATGTGCCTTTGCGAAATTCTCAATTCGGATTTTGATTTATTTAAGAGTGGAAATGGCACAATTTATTTTTTTAACTTTTTATAAGGGTTTTAATTGGGATATGGATTCTTTCATAAAAATATAAAGTCATTATCTTGGTTGGTTATTTAATTAAAATTCCGACAATCCATTTTGTTAATTTTCCTGGTTTCTATATTTGAATTTATAGAGGATGTATTTGACCTGATCACTTTTTGATATTTTTACCAGCAGTAGAAACTGATTTAAGGTCACTATGGTAATTTTATTCAGTCGATATAAGTTATGCAGATTTTTCATTAAATCTGACATTGCACTATTTCTAGTCAATGTTGTTGTCTTGTTAATTAAATCTCTCATTCCTGTTGATAGAAAATTTATTTGTGAGCACAAATGGCTTATCTGAAGGCTTAGGGCTTCAGTGGTAATTTTTCCAATTTTTTACTTTTACCATTTCACCTTTTTCCATTTCTTATTCCCTTTTTCCTTTATTTCTTTGATTATTCATACCACACAAAATCCAAGAAAAATCCAAATAAAATATGTAATTCGAAGAAATCTCAAAAAAATATTCATAGCTATCCCTAGCTCCCCATGCTTCCCCAACTTCCCCTCCTCTTGAGAGCATACATGATTGACCTCCAAGGACCGCCATTTCTACCGTGAACCAAGAGCTCGAGCAGAGCTCAAATCTTTCCTCTAGTAAGCCATTTCCCAATCCTTTTGATTTGAGGATTCCTTAGGGTCTCGTGATCACATTTCTCACCTCCTTTACAGCTCCAGTAGCCAGGAACACTGCTGCCTTGCCTGTCTTCTTCCATGACCATAGTCAACACTGCTAGCACCCTTCGGTGAGCCCTAGTTACTTCCAACCCCAAAATGGAGTCTCACCACCCCACTGAAGCTTCCCCATCACCCAATTGAGCACTATCACAACCACAACCCTATCCCTAGTTCTCACC